>CM024764.1:1988372-2393372 GCA_014218235.1 Colocasia esculenta | reverse complement strand
TGGTGACGCGAAAGCGGGACTACAGACAACACAAATTCGGCGATAACGATATCTTTATGGCTGGCGAGAAGTTCCCACAATATTGATGTATTTATTTTATTATTTGGGTATTTGATTGTAAGAATAAGGCCCAAATGAGGCCCAATAGCAAGTTTTCTATTTTCTGGTCGTTTTCGGGTCCGATTTTGGACTATTTTTAGGCTTGGGGTTATTTTGGTCTTTGGGTGTTTAGTGAGGACCATTAGGGTTCCATCACTATAAATAATATGTAATCTCCTGTTTTAGGAAATAATGAAGATTTGAAGAGCTTTTGCTGCAATGATTTTCTGTCTTCTTCAGCGGGGTGGAATCCTCAGGGTGGAAGCCCTCCTTCTGCGGGGTGGATTCCCCAGGGTGGAAGCCCACGGTTCCTCCTTCTTCTTCTTCCTCCCTGCGTTCTCCTCCTCCTCCCCGCTGTCCCGCATCAAATTGGTATCAGAGCAAACTCCGATCCCCACGCCCGTCGCGCCATCAGTTTCTTCGCCTTCCTCCTACTGATGCGAACCAACCCCTGACCAGCCTGCATCCGCCATCGCCCTGCCACGTCCACCCTCCCTGCGCCGTCCCGCCTTCCCATCTGCACCGCCGTGCACCTCGGGCCCTCCCTGCGTCCTCCGCGAGCCACCCGCGCCCCTTGCTCGCTCGCACCACGAGCCCTCACGGGCGCTGCGACCCCTTCCCTGCCACCCCTGTGTCACCCACTTCATCCCCCGCACTGACCCCTTCAGCCCTCGCTGCCGCGAACCCTCCCCGCCTCGTGCTGCCTCCGCACCCAGCCGCACCCGTGAACCCTTCCCCCGCACCCGCCCCGCTTGGTGCCCTGCTCACGCGCCCCGCGTCAGCCACACGTCGCGCCCCCCAGTGCCTGCGACCCCGCCCCCCCCAGCGCCTGCGGACTCCGCGCCCCATCGGCAGCCCCTGCACCCCGTCCGCCGCCGGCTGCTCTTCCTTCGCGCGCACCCCTGCGTGAGACCGCCGACGCCAACCCTCGCGACTGCCGCCTCTGCCTCGCGCGTGGGCCCTCCCTCGCGACCGTCGCCCGGCCTCGCCTCCCCTCTTCCGCACGAGCAGACGCCCCACACGATCGAAGCCCGCGGGCCCCAGCGGCCTCGCCGTTCTTCTTCTTCGCCTTCTGCTACCACCGCCGGGCCCCAGCGTCGTCGCGCCTTCGCCCTGTTCCCTACTTTGTCCTCGTGCTTGGAGAGGAGCGACCGAGGAGGCTTTAAGTAGGAAGGTGGGTCGCCTCGCTCTGGAACCGGTCAAACCAGTGAACGGTTCTCCAGTACACCTTCTTAGGCGGTCAAGCCAAGTGAACAGTCCCAATTGGACGCCAGACCGGTGCTAAAGTGGGCATCATCTGCTCCCGCGGTACAGGGCCCCGGGTACAACAGTTTTGCTACAGTGCTGCGCTACAGTCCACCAGAGTGAAGCAGCGAGGCAGTTGCAGGACCGGCCCCAACTGCTCGGCCTCCCACGCGGTCCAAGAATCAAAACTCGGCCAACTCGGGATCGGATCGCCCGAGTTGGCTCGGTTTTGGCCCCTCCGATCCGAGCCGGGGTAACCTGTCCGGTCCCCTGCGCTCGGATCGTCGGGCTCGGCTGGGCTCGCCGAGCCCGGGCGGTCCGCCGCGGATCGGCCGGACCGGGGCGATCCGAGCCCCAACGGCTAGTTCAAAACTAGCCGTTTTCTAGCCGTTGGGGACTGTCCCCAACGGCCAGAAACGGCTCTTTGGAGCCTTTGGAGGCCTTGGGGGTCTATATAAACCCCCAAAGGCCCCCAATATGTTCTAAACTCAAGTTTTGAGTTCTCCTCCCTCCTCTCAATATTTTGGGCATTCTCTCTCTCTCTCGGGCGCTATTTGCACTATTTGGAGGCGATCTCATCTTTCACACTCTTGGGATTCGTCTCGACTATTCGGGCTCTCTCACACACACTCTTGGCCCGAACTCTTGGCTGCGATTCATCTCCCTCTCTCTCATCCGCAAAAAAAAATTATTTATTTTTCTGTTTTTTATTATTAACTTCTTTTTTTGTGTTGTAAGTGATGGCCGCCGAAGGTGGTGCTGCTCCGGCTCCCCATTCTTCAAGCAACCCTCCTAGCACCGATCCCGCTTGGGCTCATGGTATCGTTGTGGACATGGCTCGAAGGAAGGTCCAATGTAAATATTGTAACCGGGTCTTATCGGGCGGCATATTTCGTTTGAAACAACATCTAGCGGGAATTAAAGGTGAGGTGGCACCATGCTCGAGAGTTTCTGCTGAAGTTCGAATGCAATTTTGCCAATATATGAAGGAGAAAGAGACATCCAAAGCAAACACTAGTAGAAGACGGCAACAAATCCGGGAAGATTTGTCTGCCCTCCTCGAAGGTCCGTAGATTTACCAAGAGGGAGACAATTCTTTGATCTTGATCAAGATGAAGAAGGTTAGTAATTAGTTAACTTACTTTTGGAACATTTATTTTAGTTTAAGGCTTTAAGCACCCTCCGACCCTCATTCTATTTCTATCTCATATTATAGAACAATTTCGTCGGGCATCGGAAGCAAGTCGAAGGTCTAATGCGGAAGAGGACTATCTCCGACGTACCGTCATCACGTAGGTCAAGGTAGTGGCCATGGGGGTAGCGGACAAGGGAGTTCAAGTGCTGGAATGAGTTCAAATATACCTGAGGTTCCAGTGGATATCCCTAGAGACGGAGATCCTAGAGTGGGACCAATAGACCCATTTCTCACCAGGCGAAGGGAGAGCAACCATCCATTTCTGCAGCATTCAAGAATTTGAAATATGCAAGGAGAAGATAGGGAGAGCGACGTCAAGATGGTTCTTCTTCAACAGCATACCGGCTAATGCAGCAAAAGGACCATATTATGAGTCCATGATCGAGACTATTGGTGAAGTGGGCAAAGGGGTGGAAGGCCCTACTTCATATGAAATCTACAACAAATACTTGGATATGGAGGTTGAAGATATGAAGGCATATGTTTCCACATTTGAACGAATATGGGATGAATATGGTTGCACGTTAATGTGCGATGGATGGACAGGTATGTACAAGTGTTTGGCAGTTAATTGTTATTCACTTATTCATTAATAAGACATAGGTTTTAATTTTTCATATGGAATTGTGCAGGCATTACACGAAGAAGTATGATAAACTTCTTAATCTACTGCAAAGCAGGAGACTGTTTTTTGGAAGTCGGTAGACGCTTCTGGCAAGGTGAAGAATGCGGACTACCTATTTCAGTTGATGGATGAGATGGTGATGGAGATTGGAGAAAAGGGAACACTTGTATTGGGTTCCTTGCTCCGCGCACTGCATTGACTTAATGCTAGAAGACATTTGTGAAGATCCAATGGTGGAAAATGTGGTCAACATGCAAGGTTCGTAACCACTTTCATCTACAACCACAACAACATATTGGACATCATGAGGACGCATACACATGGACGGGAGTTGCTTCGGCCAGCACCTACAAGGTTTGCATCCCAATATATTGCATTGGATAGCATAAATGGGCAACGTAGCAACCTTATTAGGATGGTAGCATCGGAAGAGTGGGAGAACTATATGTCCCGACATGCTCCTACACGGGTGAGGGAGAATGGAAAGAAGGTGACCGACATTATCCAATCAAAGCCATTTTGGAAGGGGGTCCAAAATGTGTTGAATGTAGTAGAACCGCTTGTTCGAGTGTTAAGGGCGGTAGATGGGGAGAGGAGATCCGAGATGGGTTACTTGTACGAGGCTATGGATCGAGCAAAGGAGCTTATCCAAATGAACAACAAAACAACGTATGCCAAGTGGTGGGAAATCGTAGATCGACGATGGGAGCACACATTGCATCATGATCTTCATGCTGCAGGTAAGCATAACACTTCAACTCTTGTGAATTGTGATTACATATTATTTACAACTCATGTTTTAACATTTATCTTCTACATGTAGGGCATTTCTTCAACCCCCAATACATGTATAGGACTGATGGGAGGAGGGAGAACTATGACAATTCCTCCGAAGTGTTGATTGGGGCCAAAAAATGTAATCAAACGGATGCTAGACAATGAGGATAGGGCAATCATAGCATGCAAACAAATGCATGATTATAGACTTCAACTCTACCACTTTGGTACTAGCACGGCACAACGAGCTGCTCAGATTTTGAGTCCAGGTTAGAAGTTACTCATCATATTTATTTGCCTGTAGAATGAGTTGGTTATAATTCTATTTCTAAACACTATACATGCTTCATTTACAGCGGATTGGTGGTTGGATCATGGAAGAACTTATGGATATGAAGACTTGGCCTATGTAGCTATTCGGGTTTTAAGCCAAACAACGTCTGCCACAGGGTGTGAGAGAAACTGGAGCACATTTGGCTTGATCCACACAAAACAAAGAAACCGCTTGAAGTCTGCACGTCTTGAGAAGTTGGTATTTTGCCACTACAACATGAGATTGAAGCTTAAAAACCTCCAATTAATCAAGCAAGTTCAAGATAGAGAGATATAGATCCTCGGGGCAACAACAAGCTGAAGCAACTCCATCGGAGACAATAGATATAGAAGAAGTTTTTGAGGAGGAACATCCACTACATGCATGGGTAAATGCAAGCACTTCGGTTCAACCAGAGTTCGACCCGCATGATCGTGCATGGGCTGAAGGTAAATGACCTTTACAATGTACATGCATCATTTATAAATTATTTATTTCTCATGTTAACATGTTTATGTCTCATTTAGGTGAGCTTGATGATGTGCCTTTGCTTCCGGAGTTCGAAACTCCCCCAGCCCTAAACGCCAAAAGAAGACAGTGGGTGCAAGAGGAAGGAGCACGAAACATGGCATTAGCATTGCAGACTTGGAGACGATCGAGGAAGATATAGATGATGAAACACCGGAGCCAAGCGATAATGTTCAATACCAAACTTCTAATGACTCGACATCGAAGACAAGTACTCCTAGTGAGGGATCCGATCATGGAGGAGATGTCCTAGTTGTCAGCAGTGTACCGCCACCGGCACCGCCACCGCCACCCGACCCTATTGTATTCACCGGAGAGGAAGACTTCACCCATGCTACTCAAGATCAACATCATGGGAGTAGGGAAGGGAGGGAAGCACAAACCTCAAGTCAACAATATGCACGAAAGGGGAAGAAAGTGGCATCTCAATTGCAAGGGCAAGGGCAAGGCCAAGGAGCATCCGAAGATTCGGGATACAATCCCAACTTCATTCCGCATAGACGGAATTGGTTAATGAAGAAGAAGAAAGATGCAAGAGGAGTGGGAGCGTCAAGAAAAGCTACGGATGGAGTTTGAGACCATGGAGCAAGCGTCAGATACATCATCTTATGCTTCCACTGAAGGATATTACCAAGGGCAGGGAGGCTACTTGGGATATCCTCAATACCCGGATGCATCATATTACACCGGAGGTGGAGCATATGCACAATCCACTGAGTCCGATTCACATTCACATGACTCATATGAGTCATATGGCTCATATCAAGTGCCTGAAATACCGGGCTACACACCAATCACTATCATATATGCGAACACGGATGCCTATAGTCAATATTTGACTCAATATGAGGCATATTACCAACATTATATGTCTTGGACAGATTATGTAAACCTTATGTCCACACAATATAATGTACGATTCCAATAAATACAATTTTTTCATGTATTTCAGTTCATAAATACAATGTTCATATATTTCCTATTTTTCATATTTTTTCTATTTTTTTCAATTTTTTTAAGGGGGGCGATCCACCCCCCTTTAGCTTGGCCAGACCCGGTCGGGCTCGGCCCGGCGGCCGAGCCGGGCTCGGGATCGCCGGGTCGGATCGGTTTTGGGCCGACCGATCCGATCCCGATCCCCGAGATTTTGAATTGCCGGTAACCACTCTGGCCAGCAGTTAGCAAATTTGTGAGTTTTCAGTCCGTATGTTTTCTCGCACGTTGGGGTTCGGATCAACATGGCCGTTTGGTTCTCTGTATCTCTGGATATGATGCCGTGTTTTGTCGAGACAAGTGTGTGCATACCAAATGGTCGGTTTGTTCGTATGTTGCTCGAACCTAATCAGCCAGGTAATTATATCTCTCAGGGTGTTGTGGATTTGTTATCTCGAACAAGAGAGATTATCATCTATCCAGACATTGCTTTTGTGGAGTTCTCTTTTGATTGTCGTCTTTGCAATACCCTCCAACAGTGTGTTTATTCAAACGGCGCATGGGTTGAGATCTATCCATCTAATGAGTGTTCATCACTCTTGGGGCTGAGTGGTTAGCGGAGCGACATGTTGACTTGAGATTTGGGACGACATCATGTGTTCTACGACCACCACCCGAGGCATGCATAGTCCCTTATGGTGGCTTCACCAACGCCTCGGAGTTGCCGCCGGAGCCTGTAGTACAGGACATCTTGAGGCAGGATGTGATTCATGAGGACATCCGAACAGGTAGGCAGGAACATAGTTTATGTGTTGATTCTGGATTTAGATGTGAATGGGATCAACGTTTGGTGAGAATAGATAATCTTCTTCAACAATTATATGACGAGTTGGTCAAACGAGAGAAGATTGTCTATGAGGCTGACTCCTCAATTATTAAGGAATCTGAAAACCTACTAGTTGAGGTATCCTACGAAGTAGAAGAATCATTGATAGATGAGTATTATCAACAACTTGAGTCTGAGAATGAGTTGACAAAGGAAGAGACAATAGGAGTTGCGGTCGAACAACCAAATGAAATACAAGCTCCTCTATCTGTACTTACTTCAATTGATGGGCCTGTTCTAGCTGATGTGCTACCTCCTTATCAGACTATTGATGTGATCGAGTGGGAGCAACCCTCAGTTGATCTGATGTGGCTGACATTTTGTGATTCGTCGATGGTGCAGCCGTTCGTGGTCCTTGATACGAGCGTCTGTGTGGAGTCTTATATGTGCACTCTGGTGTTTATTTTTTTCTTGCTTCGACACTTCAAAATCGAGGATGAATTTTTTCGAAGAGGGGGAGATTGACGCGAAAGCGGGACTACAGACAACACAAATTCGGCGATAACGATATCTTTACGGCTTGGCGAGAAGTTCCCACAATATTGATGTATTTATTTTAGTTATTTGGGTATTTGATTGTAAGAATAAGGCCCAAATGAGGCCCAATAGCAAGTTTTCTATTTTCTGGTCATTTTCGGGTCCGATTTTGGACCTATTTTTAGGCTTGGGGTTATTTTGGTCTTTGGGTGTTTAGTGAGGACCATTAGGGTTCCATCACTATAAATAATATGTAATCTCCTGTTTTAGGAATTAATGAAGATTTGAAGAGCTTTTGCTGCGCAGATTTCCTGTCTTCTCCAGCGGGGTGGAATTCCCAGGGTGGAAGGCCTCCTTCTGCGGGGTGGATTCCCCAGGGTGGAAGCCCACGGTTCCTCCTTCTCCTTCTTCCTCCCTGCGTTCGCCTCCTCCTCCACGCTGTCCCGCATCAGGAGGCATTCCTGTCTTTGTTCATTATTACTGGGGACACTCGGCCACTGTGGCACAGTCTTTTGACGCAGGGTTAGCAAGGGGCATTTGGGCTCTCACTTTCAAGAGGAACCTACACCTTCAGGGGATGTCTCATCTCTTGGGTTTCCATCCGGATTATTCTCTGACTGTGGATAGGGCGGATTCGTGGCAATGGAGATGGGAGAGGGAGGGACGGTTGTAGTCAGATCGACCTACTCTCTTATCTCAGAGGGCGGCGAGCATCACTCTTGGACACCTCAAGTTTGGGCTGTGAAGGTTTTGGTATGGAGGATATCGCATGATCGGCTTCCCATACGTGATAGGCTCGCTCCTTTTCTCCAGAATATTCCTACAGCTTGCTGTCTGTGCAGAGAGGAAGCGGACCTGAATCACTTATTTACCAGTTGCACATTTGCGAGAGAGGTTTGGCAGAAGCTTGGTCAGAAACTCCAGCAGCCACTAGGTCAGTTTATGTGGGTAAACCATCTCTTCTCCAACTGGGGCAGGAGACGGAGCTGTAAGGGGGACTAGATTATTTGATGACTTGTCCTCCACGCTACTTTGAGAACTCTAGATAGTGAGGAATATCAGAACTTTCAAGAGGGAGGAGTGGACGTCTGATAGACTTATTTTTTTTTGTTTGTGAACAAGTTGCTTTTTAGCCTAAAGAGTTTTGTGGTGTGGTGAACCATAACTCCTCTCTCTTTTTGTTGTTGGGAGCTAGGAGGGTACTCTCTCTTCTGAAGGTGGTCCTTTTGTTTAGGGATTTTGTGAGCTTTTACCTTATACTTGTACATTTCATTTCTCTTTAATATACATTGGTTGTACCATCCACTTCTAAAAAAAATAGTAATTAGAATTTAGCTTTATTCCGTAAGTGGCTAAGCTGCTTTAGGTTATTACTCTTGATTTGTCTACTAGATCTTAGAATTAAATTCCAGGCCATATACTCAACATATTTTGCTTTGATGATGTTTTCTCTAAGTGTAAGAGACATACATACTACGCTTTTCTAATGCACTTCTAGTGCCGTGTAATCGAAAAGTGTACCTGATTATACAACTAAGCTGAAAGAGTATATCTGTAATAGCAGGAGAATTGATGTGGGAGCATAATGTATCAGCCTTTTGTATTTGGGCCCATTTATTGTGTGGGCTTGAGGTGTCTTGTGGGCCAAGTATGTGTAAAAAATATCATTTTAGTCCATTAATATTTAGGTTTATTTAGAATCTTTTATCTTTTTTATGTTATTTTATTTTTGGGTCTTTAGTTGGTGTGGGCTTTTAGAAGTTGGGTCCCTTTTGGAAGCCTTTAGTTACCCCTTTATAAAGGGACAATGTTAGGGTTTGAAGAGGAGGATGAATTGAAAAGTGTTTTTGGAAAAGTTTGGCTTTCGGCGCCGCCCTCGTCTCCCCGTCTCTCTCTCACTTCTCCATTGGGTCTCCCTGCGAGGGGGAGACCCAGCCCGATCTGAGGGGTACAAGGCCCCCAGCCCTGCCTGGACATTGCCGCTGGCTCCACTTCGCCTGCGCTGCCATCCACAACTCCCCTCCACCTGCCACTTCGCCGCTGCCTCCTTGCTGCAGTCTTCTCTGGTGAGGACACCCGAGCTCGTGTCCGTTTTGACCCGGCGTACGTTTATCGTCGGAGGAGACATCCAGATTCGACATCGGCATCTATTTGGCTTGAGGATTGATGATTAGCTTTGTGGATGTATTCTCTATTTTATTTGAGCAGTCCTATTGTGAGTGTTGGCCCATTAGGGGCCCAACATGGTCTTTGTTATTTTTCTGTTATTTAATATTGCGAATTTAGCTTAATTTAAGTCCCAGGGTTATGTTGGTCTTTATTAAGTCTTTGAGAGTCTTAGGGTTTAATCCCTATAAATAATTGTCTTGTAGGCATCAAAAAGATTATTGATGTTTTAATGAGAATTTAAGAAGTTTGGCAGCCACCGTTTCCCTCTCTCCCTTTCTCTCTGCGTTTTTCTCTCCCTGCGTTCCTCTCTCTCTCTGCTTCTTCCTCTTCCTCTCAGCGAAATCCCCACTACTTCCCATTTCTTTCTCCCTTTTTCCCACCCGGTTCCGCATCAACTGGTATCAGAGCCGAAGGGTCTGTATACTGGACCCCCCCTGCGCTACATCCGCCCCGAGCCCCGCCTCCGCGCGCCCCACGTCCGCTCCGCTCTGCACACGGGAGGCCGCCCTGGCGCCAGCGCGGCACCCTGCTCGCGGCCCGCCCCCTCGTCCCACGCGGCGAGGCAGTCCGCGCCAGTGCCGCGAGCGCATCAGCGCTCGCGTCCGCGTGTCCGCCTCCGGGTCCCCTCCCGCGTGCCGCCCCGCGTTCGCCGCCTTCCCGCGCCCCAGCCCTGGTGGCCCCGCCCACGCGCTCCACCCCCGCGTCGAAGCGCCGGCGTGCGTCCGCCCGAGTCCGCCCAGCGCCAGCGCGGCACTCCCCCCTCTCCGCGCGTCGTACCCCTGCGCCCCGCTCGCACCGGGCGCCAACGCTCCGCGCCGACTGCGCCGCGGCACTGCCACCCCGCGCCCGGAACCTTTGCACCCTCGCCTGGCCCGTGAGCACTGCGAGCCCGCCCCTGTGCGCGACGTCTCTGACCTGTTCACGCACCCGGCTCGCACGCCCCTGCGTCCGCGGACACCGCGTGTCCTGCGCGCGCGTCCCTGCCAGAGCGCCTTGCCATCCTCGCCGGCCCAGGAGCCTGCAGATCAGTGGGCCACCCCACTGCCACCTGCACTGCGTTCGGATGAACCTGCACGGCGTGCTGAACGCCGACGGAGAGCACGCCGTGCACGTCTACCTCCCGGCGCTACCACACGAGGCGTTTCAGCCGCGTCGTCCACGTACGCCTCCACGTCAGCACCCGACGCGACCAGTTGTCTCACCCCCTGCGGTGCGAAGCGTGGAGTCCGTACGACGTGTTTTTGCTACGTTGAAGATCGCACCGGACAGAGACAGCGAGACACAGCCCCACAACAACGGACGTTTGGCTTCGACTTCGTGAGAGCGATGCGCGTGTGTACACGTTTCTCGATGGACCTCGCTTTTCAGCGAGTCGGTTAGTGCGTAGTCGCACGTCTCTCTCTCACTTGCTTTTCTAGTATTCGGTTAAATTTGCCGCCGTGTGTGTCACAGGTTACCTAGCTAGCTAAATAATGTGTCACTGTCGTTGTGAGTCGTGAGTTTCCCAACTTGTTGTACTGGTAGAGACATTACATGTGGAATTAATTTCATATACATTGTGGAAGTTCACACTGGTGTTTGACTTGACATTTTGTAGTGCTTAACAGATGTTTTCCGATCATATAGCTTGCACGTCTTAGTCGTAGCATTTTCTTGAAATTCATCTTGTGACGCAATTTGCTGCAACAAAAAAAAAAAAAATAAAGTAGTCAAATCAGTAAAAAAAAAAAAACCAACAGCACAACAAAATTTCATCCAAAAAAAAAAAAAAAGGAAAGAGGTGCTCTTAGTGTGTCAAATTCTCATGTTTAACTTCTGTCTCGTTCATTGGGGTAAGTCCTTGTTTCATGCCCACACGTAGCGGTGCTGTGTATCACACTATCACGTCAACTCTCCTATGTCAGGTTCACATCCAGCCATGTCGGGATCACACCTACCTGCTCCAGGGTCACGTACTGAAAATCCTGACGTCCAGGCCTTGACCGAGTTAGTGTACAAACTCAATGAGGACATTCGTAGGATGGACCATCGTTTAGCAGAGAGTCTCACCGAGTCTGACTGGGAAGCGCGGATGAACCGCTACTTTGAGTGGATGGGTATGTCTGATCCTCGGCGAACCTTCTTCGCCAAGACCATGTTGAGGGACGAGCCCTCACTTTTTGGACCAGCCTGGAGGATCGTCTTGCTTAACGATATGAGGAGCCCATTGATACTTGGAATGAGATGAAAGTTCGGCTGCGCGAGAAGTACGTCCCTTCGACGTACAGACATCGGTTGATTGATCGGTGGCAGAATGTCTCTCAGGGATCTCGGACAGTGTCTGAGTATATAGATGAATTTGATGATCTCCTGTTGAGGTGTGGAGTCCGCGAGGAGGGTGCACTAACCCTTTCTCGATTCCGGAAGGGCCTCCGTCGCGTCTATCAGCAGGAATTATTCCGCCAACATGTCACTGACCTTGACCACGCCTATCAGGTGGTGCGAGAGATAGAGCAGTTTGAGCTTGAGCGAGCGTCCCCACCTAGAGTTAGACCCACTTTCCAGCGTCATACCGATCAGCGTGTTGCCCCAGCTTCTTCTCAGAGAGTTCCCCCTTTTTGGGCTCCTGAAGGACAACGCCAGAGGGAAGTCGCGCCCGCTCTGCCACCTCCTCCCGTCCGTTCCCTTCTTGGACCTCCACCTCTCACTCGGGAGGACAGAGGGAAGGCGCCCATAAAGGAAGCTGCTCCTCAGGAAGGTAGCTCTCGCATCCGATGTTATAATTGCCAGGGTATAGGGCACATTGCTAGTTCTTGTCCACACCGTGCCCTAGCTATAGAGAGCAGTGTTCCAGTGGACTCTTCGTCACCGCTCGTGGATGTCAGTTATGAGGCTGAGGCCGACTTGGCGGATGAGTATTTTCTGGAAGAGGAAGTGAATGGCACCAGTCAGGCCGTCAATTTTACAGAAACACCTGGGGGAGAACGGCTTGGGGTGGTTCGGTGCTTCTTTGCCCGACCAAAGGAGAGTGATGATTGGCGCCGCACTGCCATTTTTCAGACTTACTGCCGTCTAGGTGGAAAGGTTTGTCGAGTCATCGTTGATAGCGGTAGCTGCATCAATGCGATCTCCACTAGCACAGTTACCCGTTTGGGCCTGGCGACCGTGGACCATCCCCGCCCCTACCAGGTGTCTTGGGTGGACACTACTTCGATCCCCATTCACTTGAGATGCCTCGTCTCGATCCAGCTCCATTCTTATGAGGCTCAAATCTGGTGCGATGTCTTACCCATGGAGGTTGGGAGCGTCATTCTGGGCCGACCTTGGATTTACGATGTTGATGCCACTCTTTATGGACGCTCCAACACTTGTGTTTTCGAGCATGGCGGACAACGCTTCACCATTTATCCAACTCAACCGAAAGGTTCGCCATCTCGAGCTTCCCCATCTCCTAACATTCAGGCCAGCCCCGCTACCCCTCCCTCTAGCACACTCACTCATCCTCCCGCACCACCACCTAGTAAGGCATCTGTTTCGCACACCCAAAGAGTGCGCACCCCCAGTGTCACCACCTTACAGCTCATCACTGCTAGGGAATTTGATGAAGAGGTTCAGGAAACCGACGATGTATTCGCCCTGCTGTTGCGTATTAACATCATTCAGTCGGATGCTGAAACAACTGATGAGCAATCTGCGGAGGTCACACTCCTACTCCAAGAATTTGCAGATGTGTTCCCCGAGGACTTACCGGATGGTTTACCTCCAATGCGTAGCATTCAACATGCCATTGATTTCATTCCGGGTTCCTCTCTCCCAAACCTGCCTCATTACCGCCTGAATCCCGTAGAGCTTGCTGAACTCCATAGGCAGGTCGAAGCCCTCTTACGGCGCGGTTATATTCGGGTCAGCACTAGCCCATGTGCAGTACCCGTGTTTCTTGCTCCCAAGAAGGATGGCGCCTGGCGGATGTGTGTAGACAGTCGCGCCATCAACCGCATTACTGTTAAGTATCGTTTTCCTATTCCCCGTTTGGATGACATGCTAGACATGATGGCGGGGGCCACAGTATTTTCCAAGATTGATCTAAAGAGTGGCTATCATCAGGTCAGAATTCGACCTGGTGATGAATGGAAGACTGCTTTCAAGACCCGGGATGGACTCTACGAATGGTTGGTTATGCCCTTTGGGTTATCCAACGCTCCTAGTACTTTCATGCGGCTTATGACCGAGACCTTGCGGCCTTTTCTCGGAACATTCCTTTTCGTCTATTTTGATGACATTCTCATCTACAGCCGCACTCGGGCAGAGCATCTGGAGCATTTACATCAGGTCTGCCTTACCCTTCGTCAGGAGAGCCTATATGGTAACCTCAAGAAATGTGCTTTTGTGACCAATCAAGTGACCTTCTTGGGGTTCATTGTATCCAGTGAAGGGGTCTCTGCTGATCCGGAGAAGATTAAGGCAATAGTTGACTGGCCAGAACCCCAGACTCTTCATGAGGCGCGAAGCTTTCATGGCCTAGCCACTTTCTACCGCCGATTCATTCGTGGGTTCAGCACGGTCACTGCTCCCATTACTGACTGCCTTCGGAAGGGCAATTTTATGTGGACCAAGGCAGCTAAGATGGCTTTTCAGGAACTCAAGCAGCGAATGACCCAAGCACCCGTGCTACGGCTTCCTGATTTCACAAGGGTGTTCGAAGTTTCGTGTGATGCGTCCGGAGTTGGCATAGGAGGTGTATTGAGTCAGGAGGGACACCCTATCGCCTTCTTCAGTGAAAAGTTGAATGACGCAAAGCTGAGATACTCCACTTATGATCGGGAATTTTATGCGGTAGTCCAAGCTTTGCGGTGCTGGCGCCATTATTTGCTCCCGAATGAATTTGTGTTGTACTCAGATCATGAAGCCCTCCGATTCCTCCAAGCCCAAAAAAGCTCAATTCCCGACATAGTCGTTGGATCGAATACCTCCAGGCCTATACTTTTGTTCTGAAGCATAAAGCTGGCGTGGAGAATCGCGTGGCCGATGCACTAAGTCGGCGGTCGAATCTGCTCTCTATTGTCCACACTGAAGTCATTGGGTTTGAGAAACTCCAGGAGAGCTATGCGGAGTGCCCAGATTTCGGTCCCATTTACTCTGGCCTTCAGTCCGGTCCCTCACGAGAGTATGAGGACTATGTCCTTCATGACGGATTCATTTTCCGAGGCGACCGATTGTGTATTCCCCGGACATCTGTCCGCGATTTTTTGGTGTGGGAGATTCATGCTGGGGGCCTAGCGGGTCATTTCGGCTGGAACAAAACCATTGAGCTGGTAGAGTATCGCTTCTTTTGGCCCAGTCTCAAACGAGACGTTGCCCGCATCGTGGCCCAATGCCGCACCTGTGCCACCGCTAAGCAGCGTAAACAAAATACTGGGTTGTACACTCCTCTACCAGTTCCCGACCGTCCATGGCAGGATTTGAGTATGGATTTTGTCCTTGGGTTACCACGCACGGCCCGGAGGCATGATTCTATCATGGTGGTGGTGGATAGATTCTCTAAGATGGCCCACTTTCTGGCCTGTGCCAAAACTTCTGATGCATCTAGAATCGCCCGTCTCTTCCTAAGTGAAGTCGTTCGTCTGCATGGTCTTCCTAAGACTATTGTCTCGGATAGGGATGTCCGCTTTGTGAGCTATTTTTGGAAGACCCTTTGGCATCTTTTGGGGACCAAACTCAAGTTTTCAACCGCTTATCACCCCCAAACTGATGGTCAAACGGAGGTTGTCAATAGGAGTTTAGGGAATTTGCTGCGTTGTCTGGTGGGAGATCATGCGCGGAATTGAGATCTGATCCTACCTCTGGCTGAATTTGCGTACAATAACTCGGTCAACAGGTCTACAGGTATGAGTCCCTTTGAAATAGTCTCAGGTTATAGACCTAGGCAGCCCATAGATCTTACTTCCCTGCCACCACACACCTGAGTTTCTGAGTCAGCTGAGTCGTTGGCCGAGCACATTAGGAGTCTGCACGAGCACATCCGTCAACAAATTGAATTGAATAATGAAAAATACAAGAATGCAGCAAATTTACATCGTCGCTTCCATGACTTTCAGGAGGGTGATTACGTCATGGTGCGGGTTAGACCCGAGCGGTTCCCTTCGGGAGTCGTCAAAAAGCTACATGCTCGGGGAGCTGGGCCCTTTAAAGTGCTCAAACGTGTTGGGTCCAATGCCTGTGTGATTGAACTTCCAGATGATTATGGCATCAGCTCCACATTTAATGTATCTGATGTGGTTGCTTATCGAGAACCGGCAGTGATTCCCAGTGAGCCTTTCGAGCCTGATTCCACCGTTGTGAGTGAGCCACCTCCTGAGCGTCCACCTACAGCCTTCAATGCAAAACGGCGTGAGCAAATTGACCAGATACTGGACGAGTAGGTCATTACCTCCCAGAGCGGCGACTATCAGCGCTATCTGGTTCATTGGAAAGGCAAGCCTCCTTCTGAGGACACGTGGATCACACGCGAGGAGCTGCAGCGGGTCGATCCAGATCTTTTGGAGCAGCGTCAGAGCGCCCTGGACCCTTACTCGACGGGGTCGAGTTCCTCCCGGTCGGGGAGGATTGGTGAGGACACCCGAGCTCGTGTCCGTTTCGACCCGGCGTACGTTTATCGTCGGAGGAGACATCCAGATTCGACATCGGCATCTATTTGGCTTGAGGATTGATGATTAGCTTTGTGGATGTATTCTCTATTTTATTTGAGCAGTCCTATTGTGAGTGTTGGCCCATTAGGGGCCCAACATGGTCTTTGTTATTTTTCTGTTATTTATTATTGCGAATTTAGCTTAATTTAAGTCCCAGGTTATGTTGGTCTTTATTAAGTCTTTGAGAGTCTTAGGGTTTAATCCCTATAAATAATTGTCTTGTAGGCATCAAAAAGATTATTGATGTTTTAATGAGAATTTAAGAAGTTTGGCAGCCGCCGTCTCTCCTCCTTTCTCTCTGCGTTTTTCTCTCCCTGCGTTCCTCTCTCTCTCTCTCTCTGCTTCTTCCTCTTCCTCTCAGCGAAATCCCCACTGCTTCCCGTTTCTTTCTCCCTTTTTCCCACCCGGTTCCGCATCATTCTCCCTGTGAGGGGGGGATTGGCCCACTGCTGCCTTGCCGCAACCCTCCGCCTTGCCGCCCCTGTCCACTGAGCCACTGCCGTCGTGAGCAGTCAACCCCACACCATCACGCTCCCCCCCCCCCCCCCCCCCCCTACACCACGCCATGACGCTATGATCATTTACACATTTTGATCTGTACAAATCCTGCTCGTGTAAACCATCCTTGGCTTCCTTCGGCAAGAGCTGTTCATGCACATTTTGGTAAGATATGGGAGGACAAGCTCACGAGAGGAACTGCCAAAGAGTCTTCCTCATGTTAAGTTCATGCTCGGGGCACTATGACATGTAAGGCTTTGCAACTGTGGCTTTCTAGAGTGTTTTTCTGCTTAAGCTTACATGGCATGGGAACACAGGAATGAGAAGGGAATGCAAGTTGAAGAGGAAGACAAAGAAGTGGGGGGGGTGATATGAGAAGATAAAGAACTAAGAGGGTGATGTGAATAATATGCCGTGTAAAAGGAGTGAGGAGGAATCTGGGGACTAGAAAGTAGGAGGAAACTAGAAGATTGATCTGATTGTATTGGTCTGTTCATTTTCTACTCTTTCTATGTTGCCATTATCTTGGATTCCCGTGTTGGAGTTAAAAACCTTTTTCTCAGTAAAGCAGTAAATCCATATAGAGCTCGTTGATTGTGCATGTGGCTCCTGTATCTACTTTCATCGTCACATTGTTTAAGCTATTAACATGAAACAAGTAGGGGACCAAACAAGATGAAAGAGAATGCATTGTAGAATTGACAGTGATTTACTTGCTTAACTATGGTCATGATGTGTAGAATCCTGCATCATCATGATGCTTTAGTTATTACTATTATATTATGTCTACTCTGTGCCTAGTTTTTTTTTTCCTCCTTTTTTTTGGGGGGGGGGGGGTTGGGGCGGGGGTCAGTGGACTTCTCAGTTGACAATTGCCTTAGACTTCCTGATAGTACTTCCTTATGATGGTTGAATTAAATTCCTTGTGTTTAGAAGAACAATATAGTTAATAAACATTTACCGCTGCTTATTTCAGAGCATGCTGATCGCCATGTGCATGACCACACTCATGATCCTGGAGTTTCTTCTGTCAGCATTGTTTGTGAAGGGAACCTAGATCTTGATAAGGTTTGTTTTGATCTCCTGGTAATGTGCTTTTGATATTTTTAAACTTTGAGCTGATAATTTGTTGTCTGAGAAACAAAAAAGGTATCTTGTTTTTGCCATCACGACTCACGAGCATTTGAAGTTTCTGTCTTTGGCGCACTGAGTATTTGGTTCTACTAAGGCTGTGAGATGATGAGAATAATATGTGCAACCTGTGTGAATACTGTAGGCCAACATGTGGCTGGGGACATTATTGATGGAACGTAGTGATGATATATGTAGGATGAAAGGACTCCTTGCTGTTAATGGTATGAGCGAGAGGTTTGTGTTTCAGGTATGTTCAATGTCATTATTTTCTGAGATGTTCCATTTCAAGTTATATGCTTCACTTTAACATTCCCTACTTGTAAAATCTGTGCAGCTTTGTTATATTCAAATTTCAAACCTTGTTTTATTTGTGATTAAATGCTACTGTTCATTCTTTTCACATGGGCTAGAAGTAAATCATTACTCATTGTTGGTATGAATTTCGTGAATCACCAAAGCACTTGATAGACTTGAGAATGATTGGTGGAGGTATGCTATAAATTCTCTCTTAACACTATTGTTTCTCTATCCCCAAATAGATCAAAACATAGCAGCAAAAGATGTCCAGCACCACTCCTTTTATTCCTTCACTGGTTGTAGATCATCTAGCCAGCCTCTTATCCAATCTTCTCTTTATAAATTGTGGCATGGCCCAGACAGCATTGAAGCATTGAATCCAAACAGTCTGGTTCATGCCACACTTTATAAAGAGATATATATTCTCCTGATCCTGATAGTATCCTCAGAAAACACAATGGGTCTAATGTCTGGTTTGAATTTATGTAGTTTGTCAGCTGTTGAAATTCTCCTCAAAATGATTTTGCAAAGAGCCAGTCGGTCTGATTATCTATGCATATCCAATATTTTGGATTTGTAGAATTTCAGTTTTTTCTTTTTCCCTTTGGTGTGTGCACGTGTTGGGGAAGTGGGCTGAATGGGTGTAGGTGTGGAGTGACAGGTTCTGGGTATATTTTGCTATAATATGGCAGATTTACGTCATAATATTAATCTTTTATTTGTTTATTTAATGTTTCTTAGACAAAAATGAATTGAGAAAGTTTAAGTTTTTAATATCTATGTCCTTTATGCTGTAATTTAAGAAATGTGAATAGATACTGTCATTTTAATATCTGCATATTATCCCGTATACATTCGAATTGCTGTTTATGCTTGAGATCATTTTAATATCTGCATATTATCTCGTATACCACCATGTATTATGTATATACGTATGCTGGCTGAAGAAGAAGAAGAAGAAGAAGAAGAAGAAGAAGAAGAAGAAGAAGGGGAGAGAGAGAGAGAGAGAGAGATGGGCATAGCTCTGGCCTCTCCAACACCAGACCATAACAATTAACCAACTGGTGGGTGCTGCTCCACTTGCTCTTGTCGTCCAACCACACTGAGAAGAGCAATACTTATTAATGCTCCTGCTCTTGTAAGCGGAGGGCTTCACTATTATATTAGCAATGGACTCCACACTCATTAATTTGTAAGATTGGATAAGACTCGGTCGAATATTTTGGTCAAGTATTAAGTGTTACTCCACCGAGAATAAATTGGTTTCAATCTCTTTTGGTTGGAATCTAAAATGAGTAATTGGTTGATCATACTCATCAATTTGTGAAGCACATTAACCACTTGCCTCCTTTGATAATGGGATTAACATAGACTCGGATGCAATAGCTTGAATGAGAAAACCCAGGTTTCCTTTAAAAAAAAAAAAAACTTTCTCCACTTAACACAAAAGTTCATATCTTGGTAGAATTGTTAAACACATAGATACAATGCAAAAGGCTAGCTATTAAAGATTTGTTCTAGATAAAAGGATTTATCTGTAAGTCCCCCGCCGTAGGCGGGATGGACACATTCACACACATCGCACCCCCGTCACCTAAGCAAAACAGTGATGAATCTTGATAATTGTGCAAAATCGGGAGAAACACTCTCCATCCTAACCAGTGGTACTTGTCCACCTTCAAGATTTCACCCTGATGCCTATAGGATATCACATACAACATTGAATCTTCCCATAGAGGTTTCTTTACAGTACAGCTAGCTCTGTCTTTCGGCACACTTGTTTCACATTAATCACTTGATTACACACACATCTCACATTAAATCTTAATGTCATGCTTAACCACACATGCATATGACATAAACTTAAGTTCAGTTTACAGACATTCATATTATTGTCTAACAGTGACAAAACATGCTTAATAGAACCTAAGCAGGATACTAAAATATGTGATTTGATTACTTTTAACCTAATCATGCTTAACATGGTCATTAACATTCCATAAATCTAAAATAGTAACATTCAGAGTCAGATCATGCTCAAATTTTTATCACAGATCACATGCATGGTACATATCATGTCTAATTTTTCATAATTTTTGGAGTAATAAAATTATTTTTCTTATTTTAAACATATTTCAAGAATTTAATTGCATTAACTCTTAAAAACAGGGCTAACAGAGAAAATCCGAATTTAGCAGTCTGGAAACATAAACACAATAACCCTAACTTCTGAACAAAATATCACAGTCACTAAACATGGTGCAACTATTTTAAAGAATTAAATCTAACCTAAATATACGTATTTCTTCAAGAACAGAAATTGCAGAAATTACCATATATAACTAGAAAATAAATATATGTTACTGAACCATCAACAATACTAGCCCCTGTCAGAACTTTAAGAACCAAGATCTCTACTCAAAACTCACGAAATTCACATCACATGTTTTAAAATTTTTTTTGAAAAAATAGCATAAACTTAACGGCAAGGGGGTTGCCGTTAAGGTTAAGGGAAGTTGGCAGCAGCATCGACTGCCGTCAACAGGAGAACTTGGCGGCAAAAGATCTCGCCGTCAAGTTCTTGTCTGCAGAAGTTGCAGACCAAAATCAAAAGAAAATAGAATTTGAAGGTCCAAGACATGAGACAAAAATCAGTAAAAACTAGAAAATCCTACATGATAGGCACATGAACGAAACCCCTAAATTATTTGCCTCAGAAAAACTCCCTGAAGATCAAATTAAGTCGAAGAAGCCCTCTTTGGCTCTTTGGCCAAGCCAAAGAGGTGTCCTTGCAAGCTTCAATCTGATCTTCACGACCTTCTTGGACGATATCCCCTCGACCCAGAGGCTTCCCCACGATCATAGGTACCTCCTTGCAAAAGATCGTCGAAGTAGCCTCGAATTTGTTGGATCAAGCTTCAAGAAGATCCTCTCTCTCTCTCTCTCTCTAAACCCTAACTAGCCAAAGGTCTCTCTCTCATGAAAACGAGCCATATTTATAGGACTTTGGGTCGTGTTCATGAGAGTAAACAAACCCCTAACCTTATTCATACTTTCTTAGTTTATCCGCAAAGAAATCAGGGTCTCAATCGGATTGGGAAACTGGTACACAGAAGAAGTTAATGGCGATATAGGTTGCCGCTAACAATAAGTTGGCGGCAATCGATAATGCCATCAACCACCCACTTAGAAAACACCACAGAAATCCGAGTAGTAGACAACTGCAGAGACCGTCATTGACCCTTTGTTAACGGCATATTTTCCTGCCGCTAACCCATGTTGGTGACACTTGATGTCAAGTAGGTCTGAGGAGAACAACATAAACAGCACAACAATAAACACACAAGCACAGTTAAAAAAAAAAAACCTCGGGTCTTACAGGCACATTCTCATTCAGATTTGAAAATTGCATTTAACAAAGAACTAGTTTGAATTTTTAACACATCTTGACTTGTCTACTGCATGATCTCTCTCTCCCTCTGCCCCCCAACCCCCCAAGAAAGGGTGCGTATTGGTGATTCCATGGTCCTACAGTCGCCAATTAGACAGTCTCTCACATGGAGGCCCCGATGCCCTGTTGCTGTACCTGGGCTCTGTTGGTAGTGTGAAAACCTATGGGGGACATCTTCGTGGCCCATTGTTGGAAAGAAATTTTGATTCCCCAACAGACTTCTTAAAGCAAGTTTACCGATGCACGCCCGTGGACGATTGACACTTTTTTGGCTCTGTTGTTTGATATTATCTTCTTGGTGTTGCTAGTTAACAGTGGTCACTCGTGAACACCACGAGTACAACAATTTTCATCACTGTGTCACATCACATCATATCACATCACATTAAAAGTTACCTCTTACGTAACTATCTCTCATTTAAACCATCTCAAACCAAAAAAGTTCTTAAACGTGAATAGTTTATACCCGATTTACTTATATCAATCCTCTTATCACGTAAACGAAGAGGCCCTTACTGTTAATTCCATTTCCGCAGGGCGTGCACGACATATTCCAGGGATCTCCTGACAGGCCATGGGGCCAAGGCGAACCAAGAATAAATAAAATTGTCTTCATTGGGAAGAATTTGGACGCCCAAGAACTAGAAAAGGGCTTCAAATCTTGTCTGTTGCAATGACTGACTACAGCAGTGCATCATAGTGAGGTAACCACTAATTACTGCCTTTTCTTTTTTGTTTGTTCCCACATGAATTTGTGTTTAAACACCTTTTTTCTCTAATTTGATAAATCACGGGTGAAGTACAGATCATTTATTACAACCAAGTGATGGTGTCAATTTTTCACAAGACGTGGAAATCACGATCATACTGTTGTGTTTGAGCTGGGATCCTGCGATACTGATGGCGCGAAGGTTCTTCTTTGGCTTCTTCGACGTTTGTAAGGATTCTATCTATATACTGTGGTCAATTTGTATTGATCTCGTTTTGGAGTTACATTTCAGAATTTAGCTCAGCTACGGAAGTCCCCCAAAAAAACAGTAAAAGAAAGGAGAGAAAAGCCTCCATGCAATACGTTTCTGTGGTTTTTACCAATTTTTACACTACTAACTCTGTACGGGATAAAGTGTTATTTTCTCCACAGTTAAACCTTGCTTGTGCCTCCGAGTTATCTTGCCATGGAGTAATGCTTGCTATCTATACAACGGAGAAAGATTTATTGCACTTGTATATTGTACTTTAAGTGTAATATGACTAGGTAACAAGTCTATGTGACATTTAATAATTGGATTGTCACTTTATCACTCCTCATGTGAGGGGTGTCACATGGATTATTGCTTAGGCATCGTTTGGCAACACCGGCGACCCAGATTTTCATGTCAAAATCTCTGACAACCGCTCGTATGTTTCCAAATGAACTCCCGCCATTTCGACTTTTGCGCGGACGGGATTTTGGGCTGAGGAGAGAGATGGAGAGAAGCCGCCTCTTCTCATCCCGGTGGCGAAAAGCGGGTCTTCGACCGCTTTTGAAAGGATTTTGGCGAAAGACGACGGAGAGAAGGAAATGGCGACGGGAAATTTTTTTTTTAATGTTTTCGTCGCCCATTCACCTGTGCACACGAGAGTCGAGGTCTCGTCGCCCACGCCGCAAAAGGCGCGGGCGACGAGTCATTTGAAGCGCTTCACACTACCATTTTTTACAAAATCGGATTTTTTCTAATTCTTACTTTTTGACAAGTGAAAACAAACGGTGCCTTAGTCATATTACACTTAAAGTGCAATGAGTCTTTCTCTAGCCAGCGAGAGGGACGTACTGTCCGTCCACACATTCCTCCTAAACATTAGAGAGTGGGGTTCGCGGTGATGTGACATCTACAGATCTCACTCGCATGTGTGTGAGATAGATGATGTGGTTATAATTTTTTTTTTCTCCCAGATCACTTGCTAGCATGACATATGGAGGCTCAGATGCCTCATCAATGGCGGGACGTCCGAGTGCGATTTGTTACTCGTTTTCACGGATAATAAGTTGTTCTTTTACCTCCAACTTTTGCATAACAAAAATTATTATTATTTTTTAATTTATATACACTGTGAGTAAAGCTTGTAAATACCAATAACACGCACAGCCGTGGATCGAATTAATATATGAAACACTGTTTTTTTAGTGCATATTATTCCACAGAAGTCCATATCGAACTTGAAAAAAGAAAGTCAAGTGGATCCCTGAGAGAATTTATTTATTTTCTAAATCAAAGATATTAGACGGCTAGTTAAGCCCTCTACACAAATAGATGACTTAGCCCGTCCATATATATATATATATATATGTTTTTGTAGACCATCTTTTGACGACGAGATTTTTTTTAGGCATCATTTGGGAGAGTTTAAAAAAAAATTGAAATTAAAAGTCTATGACAAGAAATAGTGTTTCCAAATATTATACCTTTCACCTCGGTTTTGAAACTATGTGGAATCCATTGAAGGTGAGAGATAAAGAGAAGACTCTGCACGTGGGAAAACGGATGAAGTGCTGTTTTCAAAAAATTTTGGGACAAATGGAGAGAGAAAGACACAAAAGAGCGTTGTCAGAATTTTTTTGATATTTTTTTTATTATTTCACATGCCTCGTCGCCTGCACCGCAAAAGGTGCAGGTGACAAGGTGAAATCGGGACGCCTATGCCATCTTGCAAGAAAAGCTGATTTCGCCAATTTTTACTTTTTGAGAATTGTATTCAAATGACGCCTACGATCTTGTAAACGGCTTCTTAACTATATACAAAAAAAAATTTAGATAGTCTTTTGTCTTTGTAGTAGGATCAGTCATGCCGCGGTTAGTCATGCCGCTATAGATCGCGGTGGTGCAACCGTACCGTACCATGTCAGAGTTTTAACAAGTATTGAGTCTATTGACAAGTTGATACGGTAAAATTAAATATTATCTTAATATTATGATTTTATTATTTAATATTCTTCTTATTTTTTATTTAATTTATTTTATAATAAGATCCATCGGATTGAATCTTACCGCACCAACAAAGTTCGATCCGTATCATGCTAAGACGACCTCGACATAGCAAACCTTGCTTTTTCTGACACGAGAAACCTTATTTTGTAGACGGCTTCTTATTTCTCTTTTAATGATATATATTGAATTGGAGATGTATTCTTATCCGAGATCCGACCAATCAAATCAAATTATATGATTCTTCTACTAAATCACACTGACTGAAATCCAAATGATAGAAATATGGAAACAAATATGGAAGGTGTGGTGGCGTGATCCTGTTTGGGCCTGAGCCAAACGGGCCTCCACTGGAATAAGAGAGGAAGGACGATTGCTGGTGAGGGTGAAGACCTGCAAAACCAGAATGGGATCAGAGGGGCCCGGTGAAGACCGGGGGAAACCCTCCGATGCCTAAGTCAGTGGAGAGCTTGTGAGGCAGGGGGTTTCGGAATGCGAGAATGTGTTCGCGTGGGGAAGAGAATGTACCGTTGCATGGTACTGTACCTGTGCCTTTATAGGCGCTGGTGCAGAGGCCAACGTGCGTAACGTTGGGCAGATCGTGCCTGAAGAGGCGCCTTGACGCCCGCGCATAACGGGAGGAGTTATGACTCTGATGCCCGTTAGGCTGCCAGGCAGTTCACGCCCCTTGATGGTGGAGAACGTGGCCTGAAACGGTTACAACCGTTCTGGAAGCCAGAGAGCCTGCTCGGAACCCTTTGGAAATGCTTTCCGAGCAGGTGACCCACGTGGGGGCTCGAACATGCTGTTCGGTAACATCGAGGGTAGCTTCATGGAGCGGAATCACTGTTCTTGCTCGGAAGCTGTTCATAGTTGTTCGGTAAGGAAAGGCGGGTGATCTGCTCGGAGGTACGCCGCAGCGGAACCTGACGCTTCCGATCACAGGAGTCACACAATGGAGGTCTTTGAGCCATCCTGGAGAGGGCGTGCCCTTCGATGACGGTGCCACGTTGGTTGACAGGACGGGAATGGGCCGTAACGAGCCATCATGGGCCTAGGTGACCAGATTTGGCCACCACACTTGCCCCCCACGCCCTCGAATGGCTCGGTGGGACGAGGGCTTCGAGGGCGTCGCTTCCGCATTTAATGCGAGGGCCCGTTACGGGACGCCGCCGCAGGGTCCTGTCAAACGGCTAACCCATCATGATGGGTGCAAAGCCGCGCCATACTTGAGGTGCCGCCGCTGCGTTCGGACGGTTGCCAACGCTGTACCCGAAGGGGCGCTTTCAAAAATCGGAAGGAGCGGCATTTTAGGGCCCGCCTCGAATTTCGTTCCCTCCTCTTTCCTTATAAGGAGGGGACGAGACGAGAGCGGGAGCTACGCCTCCCAGAAACCCTCCATCTTTGAGATCTTCGTGCTTCCTTGCCTTCTCCTCTCCCTGTCTTCTGCTTCGTCCTCTCGCGCCGTTGCCGCTTTCTGCAGTCCTTCCGGCGATGGCGAGCAAGGGGAAAGCCGCTGCCGGAGCTAGCGGGGTGACTGTCGCAGTGCCGAGCGGACCACGATACCGCCACTTCAGTGGTCTTCGTGAGCGCTTCCGGATTGGGGATGAGTACGAGATCGTTGACGCCAGGGAAAGCGACACGATCCTGGTGAATAAACCAGGTTGCCTGCTCCTATCCGTGGACCATCTGGAGGCAGGCTTCCGGCTGCCGTTGCCGGAGGTGGCGAAGGCGCTCCTTAATACTTGGGGCGTTTCGCCAATACAGCTGACGCCCAACACCTGGAGATACATCTGTATCTTCGGTGTTGTCTGCAAGTTGAAGGAGATCCGGGGCTCGGCGGACGTCTTCCGAGCGCACTTCAAGCTGTCTGCTTCGCGGGCGTCGGGAGCAGATGTCTACTACGCCAAGCACCGAACAGACCGGATGCACATCGGCCTGTCCAGCAAGTATTCCAACAACAAGGGTTGGATGGACAGGCTGTTCTTCGTGCGCCACCGGAGTGGTGCCGAGTGGGGGTTCCCCACAGTCATTCGCCCAGCACAGAAGGATAGCTTTCCGAAGCTTATCCAGGATGAGGCGAGGGCATCAGATGCCCTTCTCCGAGCAGGTGTTCGGAATGGAGAAGGGTATGTGACCGAGTTCATGCTCGTTAAGTATGGGCTCAGCAAACCATGGAGTAAGTATACTGTCTCTCGGTGGTTTACTCTTAGTTTTGGTGACCTCATACTAACCTTTCTTCTTCCCATCTTCTTTGTGCGCAGCGGCTGCAGAGCTGGAGGCAGGAAGAGATGAAGAGGCGAATGACGAGTTCGCCGAACAGATCCCTGTGCTAGCGCACAGGGTGTATGAAGGTGACGACGTCGACGCTGTTGTTCGGGTTCCTTCCGCGGTGAGGGTTGGTGCCGCGGTGACAACGGCACTTGTTGCTCCATCAACTGCCGAAGGGCGCCCGAACAGGGCGCAGGCTCCTGAGAAGGGGCCTGGAAAGATTCGGTTGAAGAAGAAGGCCACTAGAGAGGTGGTACCGGCCGGAGCTCGGGCTCCTCGAGAGAAGGACGACCAAGCGAGCCGGCCTTCTGCGAAGAAGAGGCCCGTTCTGGTTGACGAGAGCGCGGAGGAAGCGGAACAACTCCGTGCTCGAAAGAAGCAGAGGGCGGTCCAAGCTACTCCTCCACACGATGAGGAGGGGACCGAAGAGGAAGAGGAAGGGGCGCAGTTGCTGCTGCGCAAAAAGAGTAGGGCCGTACAATCGGCCGATGAGGGGGTGCCATGGGTGGCTCCCGCAACTCGCCCCGAGGTCGCACAGAAGATGGCGACCGAGCTGGGGCTCATTTTTGTAAGCGAAGGATCTGAGAGTCCTGTCGGTGGAGAAGCCGGGGGCTCCCCCTGCGCGAGAGATAGGGCGCCCTCCGGTGCTTCCAATGCTGGAGGTGCCGAGCGCGGTGTTTCCAGCAACATCGCGGAGGTATCCTCTAGGAGGAGCAGAGAAGCTACGGCGTCACCTGCTCGGCAGGAGGAGGACACTTGCGCAACGGGAGTTTCCGCCCCTGCTGGGGTGGTTCCGAGCAGCGTGGTGACAGCAGCGCCTTCAGAGCAAGGAATGGTTCCTGCAGCAGGGACCATTGCGGAGGCGGCCGCAACGGCGAGGGCGTCCGAAGAGGTTGCCACTTCAAGGGGGAGAATCCTGCCCCCCCTGCCCCCCTCCGAGGTGGTTGCTAACGCAGAAGCAACCTCCAAAGGAGTCGAAGACATTGGGGGGGAGGCTGCGGGTGCTGCCCGGGATGAAGGGTCCGAAGACGACCGAAGGCCTCTTAGTGAGGTGCTTCTGAGAGAACCTCTTGGAGCTCCTTCGGTGGCAGCGCTGGAGGCGACCCTTCGTCGGATGGAGGATACGCCAAGGGAGCTGCCTGCGAGCCCCACTGCTTCTCGTCTTGAACGGTTGGCAAGGTGCTTGGACCTTCCTTCCGAACAGACTCCGGAGAAGTCAGTGGAAGGGTACCAGCCGGAGTGGCAGACAGAAGATGGTTTGAGTGACGTCGACGTAGAGATGCTTGCGGACGAAATGTCCAAGTCGTTGGCCACTCTGAAGGCTTTAGCTGTTCGGGGCCAGAGACAGAAGTATCTCTACGAGGCGCAGGTAGCCTTCTGTGATGACCTTTCGGCAAGGCATAAAGCTCGCGAGGCGGCGCTGGAGGAGGAGGTGAAGGACCTCAGAGCTGCTCTTCATGCCGCGAAGCTGGATGCTACCTTGGCGCGGGCCGAAAAGGACGCCCTAGCCAAGGTAGTAGTAGATGCGGAGGCCCGTGCCGTTGCTAACTATAAGGCTGGGCCAGAGTACAAGGAAGACTTGGAGCAGTATGGGGCTCGCTGCTACAAAGTGGGCCTTAATGCTGGGAAGGAGGTGGGGGAGAGGCTTTCCTGGGCCAAACGCGCCCAAGAAGCCTTCGAGGCTGCTGTTCGGGAATGTCGACGCCGTACCCAAGACGTCCGCTTAGATGGTGTGCGGTTCGCACAATTTCAGTCTGGGCGGATGCCTTCTTCGGGTGAGGATGCTGGTCCTTCCGAGCAAGCTCCTTAATCCCCTTGCCTCACGTCTTCTTGTACTTCGCTTTTTGTAACATCGGCCAAGGAAGGCTGTTTTGTAAGCACAAGAACTTCTTATAAATGAAATCCTCTGCTTTACGAGTTTTTCTGTAGCGTCACTTTCTCTATCTTCTCCCTGTTGTGGTTGTTCCTGCTCGGATCGGAATCCGTTAGCTTCGTGAGTATTGCATGTAAGACACAGATCATTGGGTACCGTAAAGGAGGTTCCGATCAGGTATCTATGCTAAATGCTCATGAAGCAACAGGAGTAAAGAGAAGAGAGGTTGGATGCTGAAAGAAGGCTTTTATAGATGATAAGCCTTAAGATTAGAACATGCCATGTCCTGGGAATGGCCTCGCCACTAGGAGTAGTTAGCTTATATGAGCCTTTTCCAAGGACGTGGGTGACCTGATAAGGTCCTTCCCATTTGATGGCAAGTTTGCCGACTGCTCTTCGGGGGTCCGAAGCCGAACAGCGGCGCAAGACCAAATCTCCCACGTTGAACCGCCTCTCCTTGACTCGCGCATTATAATATTGCGCAAGCCGTTGTTGATAAGAAACGAGGCGAATGCTGGCGTCGCTTTGTCGTTCGCCCAGCATGTCCAAGTTCTCTCGGAGAGCACGGTTATTGGCGGCTTCGTCGAAGTGGGTTGTTCGGATGGTTGGAAGGGCTACTTCCAAAGGTACAACTGCTTCTGAGCCGTAGGCTAGGTGGAAAGGTGTTTCCCCCGTAGCTACCCGAGCAGTTGTCCGGTGACACCAAAGGACATTTGGGAGCTCATCGATCCATGATCCACCTGCAGCCTCTACTCTGGTTCGGATCCCGTGCAGCAATGTTCGGTTGGCGTTTTCGACCAAACCGTTAGCCTGGGGATGAGCCACGGAGGTGAAGTGGTTGTAGATCCCGAGCTCGGCGCACTTTTCCTTGAAGAAGGTGCTGTCGAACTGCCTCCCATTGTCAGATGTAATCACCCTAGGGATGCCAAACCTGCAGAGAAGGTTCTTCCACACGAACTTCCACGCGGCTTGTTCGGTGATTGTGGCAACGGGTTCGGCCTCGATCCACTTGGTGAAGTAGTCGATGGCCACAAAAAGGAACTTCTTGCGCCCTTGGGCCTCTGGAAAGGGGCCCAAGATGTCAATGCCCCATCTGGCGAAGGGGCGCGGCTCGAACAGACTGTGAAGCTGTTCGGCTGGCTGCTTGATGAGTACTCCGAACTTCTGGCATTCTGGGCATTTCCTGACGAAGGACATGCAATCCTTCTGAAGAGAAGGCCACCAGAACCCTGCTCGGATGAGGCTGCGTGCTAGCGTTCTGCCCCCCAGATGGCTTCCGCACAACCCCTCGTGGACTTCCTCTATGGCCGCGAGGGCCTCCTCAGGGTTGAGGCAACGTAGAAGAGGTCTTGCAAGGGACCGTCGGTACAGCTTGCCTTCTACGAGGGTGAAATGCTGCGAGCGCATCCTGACTTTCCGAGCTTCATCCTGTTCGGAAGGAAGCTCGCCTCGGAGAAGGTACGCCAAGAGAGGGTCCACCCAACTTGGGGTCGGTGGGCCCGTTTCTATGGCGGCTATATCAATCTCTGTGCTCGGCAAGGCGAGCTCTTCAATGAAGACAGAGCGAGAGGGGGTGATGTCACCTGAAGATGCCAATTTGGCCAGCGCATCAGCTCGCGCGTTCTGCTCTCGTGGAACATGTATGACCTCGAAGTATACGAGGCCCTCTGTCTGGCTCTTGACCTGTTGGAGGTATTTAGCCATGCGAGGTTCCCTTGCTCCAAACTGTCCGCTCACCTGGCTGGCGACCAACTGGGAGTCACTAAAGACTCTAAGCCGAATGGCTCCGAGGTGCCTAGCCATGCGGATACCGGAAAGCAAGGCTTCGTACTCGGCGACGTTGTTGGAGGCTGGAAAGCGGAAACGGAGGGCGTATTGGAACTCTAACCCCTCTGGGGAGGTGAGGACCAAACCTGCCCCGCTTCCGGAGACACAAGAGGATCCGTCCACATAAAGCTCCCATGGGGGCTCGTCTGCCAACGGTGGATCCTGCTCGGCCGGAAGGGTGCATTCCGCCACGAAATCTGCTAACGCCTGCGCTTTGATTGCCGTCCTTGGTCGGAAGCTGATGTCAAACTCTCCCAGCTCGATTGCCCACTTAACCAACCTACCGGAAGCCTCCGGCCGCTGCAAGATGGATTTCAGCGGTTGATCGGTAAGCACTGTAACGGAATGGGCCTGAAAGTAGGGCCTGAGCTTCCGTGCAGCTGTGACAAGAGCAAGGGCAAGCTTTTCTGCTCTGGGGTACCTCCTTTCAGCTTCTTGGAGGACCCTGCTGATATAGTACACTGGATACTGTGCCGCTCCTACTTCTTTGATCAAAACCGCACTGATGGAGTGTTCGGTGACCGAGAGGTACACGAACAAGGGTTCTCCGAGCACAGGCTTTGAGAGAACAGGAGGGGCTGCCAAATATGCCTTCAGCTCGGTGAAGGCAGCTTCGCATTCGTCAGTCCATAGTACTTGCCCCCCTTGCTTCGAGGCGTTTTTAGGGCCTCGGAGCAACTTGAAGAAGTTAAAACTTCTTTCTGCTGCTCGGGACATGAACCTGTTCAGCGCGGCAAGACGTCCTGTTAGACGCTGGACGTCGCGCGCTGTCTTCGGACTGGACATCTCAAGTACGGCTTGGATTTTTTCCGGGTTCGCCTCTATTCCCCTGTTTGATACGAGGAACCCGAGGAACTTACCCGACCTAACACCAAACGCGCATTTGGCGGGATTGAGCTTCATATTATACCTTCGCAGAGTTGCGAAGGTTTCCTGGAGGTCAGAAATGTGATCGGTGCTCGGAAGAGTCTTGACCAACATGTCGTCGACGTAAACCTCCATGTTTCGCCCGATCTGCTGCTCGAACATCTTGTTGACCAGCCGCTGGTAAGTTGCGCCTGCATTCTTCAGGCCAAAAGGCATCCTGGTGAAGCAGTATAAGCCTAGGTCTGTGACGAACGTAGTGGCGTCTTGATCCGGGGGATGCATGCTGATCTGGTGGTAACCAGAGTAGGCATCCAAAAAGCTGAGGAGCTCGTGCCCGGAAGTAGCGTCCACCAGCTGATCGATGCGTGGTAATGGGAAGTTATCCTTGGGCGTTGCCTTATTAAGATCTTTGTAATCTACGCACACACGCCATTTGCCATTGGCCTTGCGTACGAGGACCACATTGGAGATCCATCTTGGATATTGGGCCTCTCGGAGGAGCCCGACAGTTCGGCTTTTGGTCACGTGATCCTGAATCACGATCTGCCGTTCTCGGTTCACGGGTCGCCTTCTTTGCTGCACTGGCGGGATTCGTGGATCCAACCGAAGGCGATGCACCATGACTTCCGGGGGAATGCCTGGAAGCTCGTCATCAGACCAAGCGAACACGTCCAAATTGGCGAGCAGGAAAGCTGTATAGCGTTGCTGCTCGGCCTCTGTCAACAGGGCGCCAATGTACAAGACGTGTTCGGAGTCGTCGTCCACTTGAATGGGGATTAAGTCTTCGGCAGGCGTCCCCCGACTAGTGGAAGGCTGATCGGAGGTTGGAAGAGCTGGATCAGCGAGTGGTTGCTTGTCTCTTAGAGAGAGGACATAGCAACGGCGAGACTCACGCTGACACCCGAGCACTTCGCCCACTCCGCTCGGAGTAGGGAACTTCATCTTCTGATGGAGCGATGAAGGTACTGCTTTGATGCGTCCGATCAGGCCTCTGCCAAGAATAGCATTGTATCCAGGCATGTTGTTGATGACCAGAAAGTCAACAATCTTGGTCACAGCCTTTGGAGCTGTCCCAAGGTGATCGGAAGGCGAATCCTTCCCATGGGCTGGACCGAAACTCCCGAAAAGCCGAACAATGGCGAATTTACAGGAGTAAGTTGATTGGCGCGCAGGCCCATGAGAACGAAACAGTCGTAAGCCAAGACGTCGGGGGCACTTCCATTATCTACCAGAATCCGGCGCACATTACAATGGTTGATGGTGGCCGAAACGACCAGCGCATCAGTGTGCGGAGTCGTAACCCCTACAAGGTCTCCGTCCGAGAAGGTTATAGCCTCCTCGGGCTGTGCGCGTGCGGGACTGGCAGGATATGGGGCCGGCCGAACAGTCGGAGGCCTGTCTACGACATGCACCCGCCTTGCGTAATCGCGTCGGCTTCGAGTGCTTTCTCCACCTGCGCCGAAGCCTCCCGCGATCACGTTGATCTCCTGCCCATTGGGCTCGTTGTTGATCGGCTGCTCGGGAGTGCGGTCTTGGCGACGGGGGCGCTCTTCATTCCGGCGCCCTTCGTTCCGGCGCACGAACCGTCCAAGGTAGCCGCGCTTGATAAGGTCTTCGATTTCGTCCTTAAGCTGGCGGCACTCGGAGGTGTCGTGGCCGTGGTCGCGATGAAAGCGACAGTACCTATTTTGATCGCGCTTCCGGGGGTCGGAGCGCATTCTCTGGGGCCACCGAACAAAAGCTTCATCCTGATCTCTGCCAGGATTTGTTCGGGAGCCACAGTGAGGGGGGTGTAGTTGGTAAAGGGGCGCGGACGACGCGGAGAATCGCCATTGCGTCGTCCCTTCTTCCGATCACGGTCGGAACCGTTGTCGGAAGGTCGCTTTTTTTCCGACTGCTCCCCCTGTTCGGCCCTGCTCGCCGCCAGGCTCTCCTCGCAGGCCGCGTGGCGCTGCGCGATGGAGAGTAGTTCGGCGAGGGTGGCGGGCTGCTGGACGCCGAGAGTCCTTTGTAGAAAGCCATCACGAGTGCCTTGGATGAGAGCACTGGTGGCTAGGGGGACGTCCAGGCGCGAGATGCGAAGCGCCTCTGTTCGGAACCTCTTGACGAAGTCCCAGAGTGCCTCGCCTTTCTTCTGGCGCACGGTCAGGAGGGAGGCCGCCGTCCGCGGCTGGGACCTTCCACCAAGGAAGTTGTCCCGAAAGGACTTCTTCAATTGGCGGAAGGAGGTGATAGAGCCCGCAGGGAGGGTTTCGAACCAAGCCCTGGCGGTCTCCTTAAGGGTTGCAGGAAAGCCCTGCACTTGGCCGCATCTGATGCTCCGTGGAACACCATGTGCGATTCGAAGCCGTGGATGTGGTCGGCCGGGTCAGTTGTGCCGTCGTAGGGCGCGATGGTGGGTAGAGGGAGCTTGGAGGAGACCTGGGCCTCCAGGATCTCCCTGCTGAATGGGGAGCGGAAGTCCAAGTCATCCTCCGCTGGAGCCTTCCCCTCCGCACGCTGAACCATCGCGTCCATGCGGCGCTCGAGGTCGACCACACGCCTTAGGCGCCTGGCGAGCTCCTGCTCGGAGTTGGCGGGGCCCCCTCGTCCAGAGGCGTGGGAGTTGCCTCCCACGACTGATCGTGGCGGCGAGGGGAGATGATAGAGCGTCGGGGCGAACGCCCGCGGCGCTCTGGTGCCCGTTCCTCCGACGGGGGCCGGTGAGACCGGCGCGGTGACTCTGCCTGCTGCTCCTGAGGCGCCGGGGGGACGCGGGAGTGGCGATGCGACGATTCCGCCTGCCGCTCGCGCGGCAGGGAAGCCGCCGGAGCCGCAACCCCCACCAACTGGGCCTGTAGGGCGAGGCAGACGCCCGTCAGCTGATGCATTTGCCCCCGAAGCTCTGCCACTTCGAGGGCCGTCGCCGGTGCGGCAGCCGTTGGTACTGGGACGTCGTGATTCGCGCCGGTAGTAGCGCCGGCGACGTCCCCAGGAGGAGATTGGCGACGAGAGGCCCCTCGTGATTGGCGAGACCTCGTCGCCCTGCTTCCCATATTCTGGTATGAGGATCGCCCTCGAGCCATGGCAGCGTCGCTTCCCACAGACGGCGCCAAATGTGGTGGCGTGATCCTGTTTGGGCCTGAGCCAAACGGGCCTCCACTGGAATAAGAGAGGAAGGACGATTGCTGGTGAGGGCGAAGACCTGCAAAACCAGAATGGGATCAGAGGGGCCCGGTGAAGACCGGGGGAAACCCTCCGATGCCTAAGTCAGTGGAGAGCTTGTGAGGCAGGGGGTTTCGGAATGCGAGAATGTGTTCGCGTGGGGAAGAGAACGTACCGTTGCATGGTACTGTACCTGTGCCTTTATAGGCGCTGGTGCAGAGGCCAACGTGCGTAACGTTGGGCAGATCGTGCCTGAAGAGGCGCCTTGACGCCCGCGCATAACGGGAGGAGTTATGACTGATGCCCGTTAGGCTGCCAGGCAGTTCACGCCCCTTGATGGTGGAGAACGTGGCCTGAGACGGTTACAACCGTTCTGGAAGCCAGAGAGCCTGCTCGGAACCCTTTGGAAATGCTTTCCGAGCAGGTGACCCACGTGGGGGCTCGAACATGCTGTTCGGTAACATCGAGGGTAGCTTCATGGAGCGGAGTCACTGTTCTTGCTCGGAAGCTGTTCATAGTTGTTCGGTAAGGAAAGGCGGGTGATCTGCTCGGAGGTACGCCGCAGCGGAACCTGACGCTTCCGATCACAGGAGTCACACAATGGAGGTCTTTGAGCCATCCTGGAGAGGGCGTGCCCTTCGATGACGGTGCCACGTTGGTTGACAGGACGGGAATGGGCCGTAACGAGCCATCATGGGCCTAGGTGACCAGATTTGGCCACCACAGAAGGCAAACCTTGCCATGCTGCTTGTCGTGTTTTCCTCGCTAGAAAGACAAGTGGCGCTTGGAATAGCACAAGTCTCAGTTATTTACATTAGTATAATATATGTATATATATATGCACGTATATTTATATACAGAATAATGTTTTGATTACGACACAAGCTCACCAACCTTTGGATTAAAATCCAAATGATAGAAATATGAAAGCAAATATGCATTACAACAAAAGTGGGCAACACTTACGGAAAGATGATTACGGTTTTTCGTTTCGTAAGGATATTAGCTATTATACGTACTGTTCTTAAAATTTTTATTAATATTTTAATATTGTATCTCCAACACTGTAAGTATAAACCGTAAAAATAAATTTTAACTACTGCATAAAAATTTAGAGAACCGTAGAATAGACCCAAAAATTTTATTGGCGGGCTTCTCTTACACAAATCCCGCTCTTCTCAACTTTTTTCTCTCTCTCAAAACAAAATCCAAAAAACCGTCAGATTTTGCCTACACCTTTTGCCTTTTCCCTCTCCATGCTTCACCCTCCCCCTTTTCCTATTTCCCTCTCGCACTCTCTTTCTTCCTCTTGTGCCCTACCTAGCCAACGTCGGCTGCGCACGTTGCCTCCTCGCCGGCGCCGTGGTGCCTTGTCGCCTCTGCCGCCATCAGGCCACCTCGTCGTCGCCGTCGTACTGCGTCCTCGCCCCTACCATCGGGCCGCCTTCTTACCGCCGCCGTACTATGTACTCACCCGCAGTCGCCGTGCTGCCTTCCAGAAGCAACAGAGCAAGCGCAGGTCCAATGGTAGGTCGAGCGGGCCATCGTAGACCAGCGGCGACAGAGCGAGGTGGGAGCGCAGGTCCAGAGGGTAGGATGGCAGCAGTGGAGATAAAGACCTTCACCTTCTAGGCTGAGATCTACCATATGCTCAGCCTCATCATCAACACCTTCTACTCCAACAAGGAGATCTTCCTCCACGAGCTCATTAGCAAGTCCTCCAATCTAACCTGCTCGAATCCATCCATCTCATCTTGTTCTTCTCTTCTTTGTTTTTGTGAGTTTTGTTCTCTGTGGTCTGATCTAGATTTTTGTGTGATGTGATGGTGGTCGGTAGGTGCTAGATAAGATCTGGTTGAGAGCTTCACGGACAAGAGCAAGTTCGATGCATAGCTGTAGCTATTCATCCACATCGTCCCTAACAAGGCCACCAACACGCTTTCCATCATCGACAGCACCATCGGCATGACCAGGTCTGGTATGAGCTTCATTTCTTCATGTTTTTTGCATTCTTCCACCCCCCCCCCCCCCCAATTTTACTGTACAACAAGTTCGACAGAGGAAGTGTTGTCTCTTGTTGTAACCGTCGGAGCATAGCGTAGTGGGAAGCGAGAATCTCCCAAGACTACCTCTTCATCTCCCATGGTCACATGGACCACATTGTAAACCCTTCTCCCAATGTATCTGCTTATTCTATCCCTCGTTGCCCACCAGTACAAGCGTGGACACCGTGTTTGATTTCTGCTATTTTCTCTTCTGTTTCCTTCTTTCTGTCAGCGCCGGCAGGGGCAGGGGGGTACTATACCAATGTATGTGTCCATGCGGGGGCTGTACAGGATGAAGCCCCCAACGGTGTTCATGCCCGTGTCCATCAAAGAGAATGTGGAGAAGCTGTTTGAGGCGCACAAGGCAATGGACCAGTTCGAGCTAAAGCACAATCTCATCACTTTGAATGTGGGTAAGGCGTCAAGTCTGCAACACTCCTAATGACTGGGGCAATCTCTACTAGACTATATACTCCTGTTGTTGAAATTTCTGTTCTGTCACCGTCTTCATCTTAAATTAGGTAGCTTTACATGTGCAGGAGAGGAGTATGAGCTGAGTAAAGACCTGAAGGTGAGAGCTTTCAGGACCTACCATGCAATACCAAGCCAGGTGAATGTGTATCCAAGAAATATCTTGTAATTGCTGCAGTTGCCAAGGATTTTTGCCTTTGACATAAGCTGCTCTGAAACATTTTCTACATGGGTATGCTTGTAGGGTAACTGGTCTATAGTGTGAGGCATAAGCTTAAGCAAAAATATGCAGGCCTCAAGGGCGATGAGATTAAGAATCTGAAGTCATCATGTGTGGAGGTCTGTCTTGGCTGGCTTGCACTTTGGATATGTTGGTGTTTTATATCTACATTGACTTCATATTTTTTGTTCATAGCTTGTCCAAACTCCGCCCTGTAATAGACATTAGCATATGCCATATGGTAGATATTTAAGGAGGCCATCATCCCTTGGGGATATGGTCGTTTGACTTTTTTGGGCTTATGGTATATTTTGCAAGGTATTCCTATGAGCTAGATTCCATTTCATTCCTATTTTTCTTTTCTTGTATTTTAGCCAACTACACAAGAAGTTCTTCTTTAAATTTTTAACTTTTTAGAATTACAAATTAATGTCAGTTTCCCTGATACTTTTATAGAATGCATGTCACCATCCAGAAAAGAAGAGCAATATTGACTTATTACTATTTACTCCATCTTTGGCACAATGTTAAGCTCAATAAACTTGTGGCATAGAATTTATAATTTAGAAGTTACTAGACTGATTTTTAACTGGAAATAATTTATGACTCCAACTTTCTTTGATTCCTCCTCTCTCTCTCTCTCTCCTCTGTTGCAAGTTCTGGTTCTTTATCACACATGCTCATAATTTATCTGTGCATATAATGAGATAGGGAACAGAGAGATGGTGAGACATGTAATCATGGAAGCAATGGTCAATGTGTTCACATCTCTGTCTCCCCCGTGACTGAAGATAATCGATCTAGGCTGGGCATCGGGCTCCCCAATGCATTCTCACTGGCTGAAGACATTGTTGGTGTTGTGAAGGAGGTCTGCCAGAAGATGACCAGGCCAGTGCCTGATTTCTTGGTGTTCCTAAATGTTCCAATGACTTCAACTCCATCTTCGTGGGGTTGCCAGATTTTATGGACAGGATGGTTGGAGGTAGACTGGTCGATGGTTCTTCATTTTTTTTGATGGGTATGCATGGTTCTTTCTATGGGAGACTTTTCCCCTCTACAGCTTGCATTTTATCACTCCGCCCACAGTCTGCACTGGTTGTCACAGGTGAGTTAGTTCCACACTTCTGAATCACATTTCATTCAAGCTTTTTCTCATATAAATCCATTAGGCTACTCATCAATATTTAATTACCTGTAGATAGACTAAATCTAGGAAATAAACGATGTGAAAGGGAGAACAGTGGGCGTGAGAAAAAGAGTTAGTTTATGGCAAGAAGTAGAATTGTTCTTTTTCTCCCTGATTTTGTGATGCTCAATTAAATCCATGACAAAGGATCTGACCTGAATCTTGTTTCTAAACATATCAAGTTATACACATCTATGTCATGTACTTACTTTCTACAAAAATTATTTCTATGGATTTGAGATTATGTAAGTTTTTTATTTATTTAGAATTTATACTACCTAAAACAACATTAACCATTTTATTAACTTCTTTTATTGTTTCTTTCTATGTAGGTGTTACTGGATGAGGCAAAACGGCAAGTATTTAGTGGTTAACACTATCTATTTTTGGTCATTTTTGGTTCTGTTGGATGCAGTGATAGTGGATCTTATATATATTTCCAAGTTGACAATCGGGTGGTAAGCAGAATAGGCTATTTTGTGCTTTGATTTTTATCTATCTTTTAGTTTGATCTTCTTATCCAAGTACATGGATTGTAATACATTTTGTATTGGTAAATGCAGCTGCAAATTTTCCTAGGCGATTTCTCTGGGAGACCAATAGTGCTCTATTTTAAAAGGTGCTCAAATGAATGTAAATCCAAGGCAGGAAGCCAGGTTTTTCAATATTCTTTGATTCATGTTAAGATTGTTTCAATTTTACATTCTATTTTATTGGCACGAGTGTCTTATACAACTTTCAGTAGCATCTTTGACTCTTCTATATTCTCGTTAGAAATTCAATTGTCACTTGATGTGTGATCTATAAAATGAATAATAGAGTTTGATGTTGGGCAAGAAAGTAAAGTTGTGTGACATGGAAGGACATCCAGTAGCCAATGCCATAATCATGTCGTTAGATAAATCTAAGATGGTTATGGGTAAGAGTTTGGAAGGGGAGTATTTTGAGGTAGCTGTTTTGTTTGCTTACAAACCCAATGCACCTCTATTTGTGAAAGATAATGAAAGAAAAACCATCCAAGATGTTGTTGGAAGTCACATTGTGTGGTTCAAAGACTTTGTGAGTTTATGATCAAAATAATTCTTTCAAAGTATCTTTCATATGTTCATGTATACTAATTGAATGCTTTTTATTTTGCAGGTTGAGTTAGATGACACCTGAAGTTTTTATTGTGCCAACAGAACATCTCTCCTTTAAACAGAGGACTAACATTGACCACACTCACCTTATGAAACAATTATGGTCATTGGATTTATGTTATGACCAAAACAATTATGATTGTCTTATCTTTGGGACAAACAATGATGTGTATGTGATGTTTAAATTTTATGTTGTAGATTTGTGGTGCTATATATAAATCAGTGCTATATGCACTTTTTTTTGCAGTGTAATTATGTGAATGTTTCTTTTCAAACAATGTATGTTGTGTAATGTAAATTTGAGAAAGTTGGTTGTATTAAATGTCAAACATTGGTGATGTGCAAAATATGTGTGTGATGTGTATGTATGTAAATATGCAGGTTGTGTGCTATGTGTGTGTATGTATGTAAATATGTAGGTTATATTTTTAGTCGAATTACATATTATATATATTTACACTGAGAGTTTTCTTACGGTTTAGCAATGCGTAACTACAGATAATAGCTACAGTTTATAAAAGTAGGCCAAGTCTATATTATTACGATTCATAAATGAATGTATTTATTATGTATTGTAACCGTAAGTAAGGCTATAGCCACGCTTGCTGTAGTTACGAAAACGAACCGTAGGATAAATCGTAAGTATACGTCTGTTCTTACGGTTTTGGCCATTACACTGAAGGTTATCCGACGTAAGCGAAACCCAATTTTGTTGTAGTGATGGAAAGCAACCCTTGCCATGATGCTCGTCTTGTTTTCCTCGCAAGATGCTCTCCGCTTTGTTTTATTATTATGGGTAAATTAATTAGAAGTCTCTGACTATAATAGAGAGGTCCTGACTATAATAAGGCTTAACGTATGTTGTAACATGTGATAACACTAACTGTAATGAGTTACAACTCTATTAGGGACTAACAAATAAGTCAAAAATCTGATAGAGACTCCTAATTAATTTAACCTATTATTATTATTTTAACTTTCACGAGAATCGCTACATCATTAAACTTAGACATTATTTCCCTAAAATTTGATTTTTTTAAAAATAAATATTTATAATGATCTGAAAAAGTTAAAAATAGATTTTCATTTTCAACTATTCTATTATTATTAACTTATAAATGATGCTTAAATTAAACCGATTGTATGGTCTAACAAAGATTTTTAAAATAGTTTTTTAGCGTCCAACCTTTATACTATACTTTACTTATAAAGCATGTTTAAAAGTTAATGTTGATGATGGATCCTCAAATTTTAAGTCGTTCAGTAAATCTTCCAAAAATTAGGTAGAGATGTGTGTTTAAGAAAAAATTCTTCAAAAAATGAAGTTTGTCAGGTAGTTATCTACTCACAGATTATCATTATTATTATTAAGCATGTTTTAATTTAACATGATTTATAAGTAAAGAATATTAGAATAGTCGGACATGAAAATCAATCTCTAACTTTTTCAACACATCATAAAGATTCATTAAGAAATATCAAATTTAAGGAATAATGTCTGCGATAAAACTAAACATATATATTAAAACAAAGCAGAAAAAAACTTGTGCAAAAAACATGGCAACGGTTTGCTTTCCATGTTTTCTTTTCTTATTTCCATTCTTTAAATTTCAATCTCTGGCCGCAGCGGGAGCATAACATTATTATATGAAAAATATTATATTCTCGATTAGTTCGGAACATAGTTGATTTGATTTTATTTATATTTTTAATTTTAAAAAGATATTTAATATTTACATTTAATGTATGAACCATATTTTGTGTGCAAAAAAACATAAATAGTGATATTATATATATATAATCATTGTAAATAAATGATATAATAATATACACAAATAATATAAAAATATACATAAATTACCCAAACATTAAATGCACCCTTGCTTTAAAAAATTTAAAAATGGTGGAATGAAACCACCTCCACATAACAATTCAAATTTTGAAGTAATCTAGTAAGTGGAATTGGACAAAATTCAATGCCAGACTGTTGTTGCTCCATAACTCTCTAATATCAGCACCACAAAAAAAATTTCAAATATATCATGCATTAAAAATTTAAGGAAATAATGTCTAACGCGATAAAACTAAACATATATATTAAAACAAAGCAGAAAAAAACTTGTGCAAAAAACATGGCAACGGTTTGCTTTCCATGTTTTCTTTTCTTATTTCCATTCTTTAAATTTCAATCTCTGGCCGCAGCGGGAGCATAACATTATTATATGAAAAATACTAGTTCTATGCCCGTGCTATGCACGAAAATATTTTTAAATTTAAATATTTTTAATCTATTTTATATTTAAAATTTTATGTATTTGTTTTACTAATTTTACCAGTATAATCCTCCTTCGCCGTGTTTAATCCTGCCAATAAAATCCTATCATATTTTATCTCATACAGTAATTAATTACAATAATATGCATTGTAACTAATTAGTTATAGTACCATGCACTCCGACAAATCGATGTTGAAAATTGGTTGGCGAGGGTGGGGACAGCCATGAAGGTTGTTCTAGCAATATGCAGAGAGCGATAGCATCGCTGTCGTAGTAGGAGAATTTGTCAATGGTAGCAACGGAAGAAGATATATATATATATATATATATATATATATATATATATATATATATATATATAGAGAGAGAGAGAGAGAGAGAGAGAGAGAGAGAGAGAGAGAGAGAGAGAGAGAGAGAAGTGGGGAACAATGGAGTCGGAGGAGGATGCGCTCCGTATGAAAATTTTAACAAATGAGTACATATGTTATAACAAAATAATATGATACGATGCAAAATCTGAATATCATACGACACAAAAGTGATACACAAAATAATCATATTATAGAGAATCATATAATATTATATATACAAATTATTCTAGGAACATTAACATTTGTTCATCTTAAAACCCAAAATAATCTTAAATTTTTTGGTGTACTTAAGATAGAGGTTATGGTTCTTAGACATGATATGTCAAAGTGTAAAAGACTTACATTTTATAATCTGTCTGTAGTAACATTTATATCTAAGTAGCTACACTCATGCAACGTAGCTATAATAACATGCCTTGTAGTAACATTCATGTACCTGTGGGTTTGAGAGCAAAGATTTTTACATTCACACTATATTACATCCATATATGTTATGTTCATTTATGCTATAAAACATGATATGGCAAAGTTTAAGTGACTGCTTGGTATTAAAATAGAATGATGACAAATTGAGAATAACCTATAATTTTTGAAGACATCTTCACTCTATCCGCGATCCATCTAGATACCAAACATGCCCGGAGTTTATATATAGACTTACTCTTGAAATTTGAACTGTCGACTTAAGTTCTACTGCGGAGCTTGCAAGTATGCCGGCAACGTAGCTGCTTCACCTTTCTTAGAACATCTCTTGTGTGATACTAATTAGTAGGGCATAGAAGAGAGAGATTTTAAAAGTACTCAAAAGAAGAGAGAGAGAGAGAGAGAGAGAAATTGATATGTAGGAATGAATACGTTGCTATATATAGATTTATGTCCGTTCATATTTCTATGCAAGAGTTGTAATCCTCCCGTGGAGATGGAAAAATATATAAATCAAAACAACGAATGTTACCCAAAAATTGATGTAGCGCTACAGTAGCTTGTAAGCTACTGGAATATGTTAGGTATTAAAAATCTTATATATATATATTTTAAATATTTATTTAAATATTTGAATCAAAACAACTAAGAAAATATAAACGAAAAAACATGAATGCACGGTGAGTTGCTGCAGCGCCATAGCAATTTGCTCTGCTACAGTAACTACTATATATAAAAGTCTATTTTTTATTTTTAAAATATTTTTAAAAACTGTAAATTAAAAAATCTAATATTGTCTAATTAGTTTTTTTAAATTAAATTTAAACAAAGTCAGAAGAAAGAAAAAGCCTTGAACGCTACTGTTACTCACTGTAGCGTTTGTTCATAGAGTAATTACTTGTGTGTGCGTGATGGATGAAGGGTTTTTTTTACTTACATGTTTTAGATCTTTATACTACTACAATACATGTTCGTTGCTACAGATAAAAGTTTGAACATATTGAACTAAATACTTCACGATATGTTTATAATTGCATGTTACTTATAACTGAGACAGTCACTTCCTAATTCTCAATATATATCTGGCATGGTGATTCATATGTAAAACAAAAAATTGTTCATAAAAGCGGGAAAAAAAACTAATTACGAACAGGTGATGAAGATGCTGGTTTTAAAATTCGAAAAATGGATGCCTCTTGTTGTCATCGCCGGCTGCACTCCCTACGACATCAAATAGTAGTAGTTAATATATGCATGGGCAGTACGTGTGTGTATATAATATCTATTCTGGTTTTCATATATATAATGGACATGTAATTAGTAGACGGTAGAAATGTACGTATAAACCCGCTCAGTGCAGAGAACGGTTTCAGTTGGTAACAATGGCGTCGGAGCATGGGCGATCCACGACCGCGATAGCACTCTGGCGACAATGAATAGAATACAAAGGGCGTTAGAGCAGAGCAACAGGGAGATGGCGTTGGCGAGTTCCATGACCCGTTGGCATGCAGGCGTCATAGGCACCGGCGGCCTGGTTCACCCACGGCACGTTCTGTGGGCAGAACACACAGCGGCTTCCGTGTGGGGGCGGAGGAGGAGCCCCACGCGTAGGCGTGACTGCGCACGGAGGCGGCGGTGTACAGTGGGGGTGAGGTTCGCGAACAGGGGGATCCGGAGGGGCGACGCTAGCGGGGTTTCGCGATGGAGGCGATTTGCGGAGGGGCTGCTGGCGACCGGCCGTGCAGGGTGCTCGTAGACATGATTGCGGAGTTGACCGTGCGTGTGGGAGCAGCTGGCACGGGAATGGCGACCCGGTAGCAGGGGGGGGGGAGGAAAACGCAGAGGCCCCACGAGACCGTGGTTGGCACGTGGGGTGCTGCTTGGCGCCGCGGAGGGGGCCGGGGAAGGCGGGGCGGTCTGCGGATCTTGTGTTGATTCAGTATGCTCATCGGACGTGTGTCCAGCGCTGGTGTAATGAGAAAGGTGATAGCATGTGTGAGATCTGTCTTCAGGGTGCTCGTAGACATGATTGCGGAGATGGCTTGTGAGCAGGTGGAGAAGAAAGGGGCTTTGAGAGCTGTGGAGAGAGAGAAAGGGAGAGAACCGAGAGAGAGAACTGAACTGTTTCTTTTACAGTGGCTGGGGGGCCTCTTACTCATGCCCACCGTGTGCATGCATGTGTAAATATAAACTTTTGATCTGATTTTTTTTACAGTTGGGGTGCGTGGGGAAGAAAACAGCATGTGGTGACCGGGAAAAAGGTGGATAGGTACATACCTTTAATGGTGATTCCTTCGTTTTGCAGACGGAAGCAGCGGCGGCACGACGAATGATTCCGTTCTTATGCAAGCAGTTGTGCGGGTAGAGAGACGCAAGGAGTGGGAAAGGAAGCGGATAGCGAACTTGATGCTGCAGGCGAGGCAGCTGTGGCCGGGGCGATGGAGGCGACCGATGGAGTGGTGCGCGGCGGGGTTGGGGTCTTCTACTAATCACCATTGTAATTAATGGAGGCCTGACATTGCTGCTGCTATTAATTTTCTTCTTCAGCAAGCCAGTAGTGCCCAAGCGAGAGGAGGAAGGACCCGTGAAAGTGGAGGAGAAGAAGAGCGAGGATTTCAGGCCGATCGAGGAGAAAACTGCAGCAGCGGCAAGTTTTCTTAAACAGAGAAAGATATTTAAACTTGATATCCTGATCTCTTCTTTTCATACATATGAAGCAAGTTTTAAAAAACAGAGGAAAGTTTTTTTAAAATAGAAGAATCGTTTGGCGGTATTTAAAAAGTTTAGTAGCGCCTCACTTATTTTGGCAGTACACTGTTTTATATGCGAGAATATAATCAAATTATGTGCTACTAATATTTGGCAATGCACTGTTTTATTTACCCAAATTTTACCAACTACATTTCTATGTTTTTAGGGGATGTTTAGTCGGGAATAGTAATTTTTTGGTGTGGTTGAAATATAGAGAATTATTTTCTTAGCAGTAACTGGTGTTGCCACGTGGCAGCACCAAGACTGAGAAATTATGTATAAATATAGATAGATGTGATTTTGCTGTGTTTTGTTTTGGCGGAAAAAAATTGATCCTGGTGCTGACACGTGGCAGCTCTAAGACTGAGAATTATAATATTATATAGATTATATTCTCGATTAGTTCGGAACATAGTTGATTTGATTTTATTTATATTTTTAATTTTTAAAAAGATATTTAATATTTACATTTAATGTATGAACCATATTTTGTGTGCAAAAAAACATAAATAGTGATATTATATATATATATATATATAATCATTGTAAATAAATGATATAATAATATACACAAATAATATAAAAATATACATAAATTACCCAAACATTAAATGCACCCTTGCTTTAAAAAATTTAAAAATGGTGGAATGAAACCACCTCCACATAACAATTCAAATTTTGAAGTAATCTAGTAAGTGGAATTGGACAAAATTCAATGCCAGACTGTTGTTGCTCCATAACTCTAATATCAGCACCACCAAAAAAATTTCAAATATATCATGCATTAAAAATTTAAGTAAATAGGTATTATTATATATATAATTTGTTTAAGTTAGTATAAAACAAAATTAGAATAGTTTCAATTATACATCTTAGAAGAAAATGTGAGAATAACTAAGATAATGAAATTTTTTGGAGAAAAGTTCACATCGCAATGCATTAAAAATCTTCCAACATTTATTGCCTTTTTCTTCACAACTATCAATTTTTTCTTTTTCAACCATGTTGGGGGTGTCCATGTGCCGGGTCCGTGACCAAATTAAAGTTAATTTGACTTTCACCTAAGAAGAATAATAAAAAATTTTGTTAATCAAAAGAGACTCTTAATTTTAATTATCATGCTAAAACAAATTTACAGTTTATGCATACAATAATAATGCTTATATGAGGGTTATGTTTATGCAAAATCAAACCGATGGGTTTTATAACACCAAACTTAATATAGAACTCAACCATTTGTATGTGTAACCGAAAAATGGGGGTTTAAAAGATAATTTTTAAAAAAGTTTCTGGTCCCTAAGTAGGGATGGGGAAAGAATTATCATATTATCATATATATATATATATATATATATATATATATATATATATATATAGAGAGAGAGAGAGAAATGCTGTGATACGGCATCCTCTTTAGGTGCGGCTTGGGCGTACCTTTACTTTTCACCATCCGATGAACATCCAACGCTCTGTAAAGAAGTCATGTTTCGATGGACAATCCCGAGAAGGTGGAGGAAAGACGGTGTTCTTTTATGCCCACTGTACCCCCACACGTAAAACAAGGCAATCCCAGCCGCATCTAAAAAAGATAATCTCTTTCTTCATTTATGGCCTCCTCTTCTCTCTCCATCCACTACCACCCCATGCATAACCTCCCACCTTCACACACATAAACACCATGATCCATCCAACACCGATTTCCTCCACCTTTAAATCTCATGCACACTCACAAACCTATATACACATGCATACGCACACACATATTCCTATTGGTTTCCTCCCATCTAACAATTAATAAAGCAAACAAAAGCAAGTAAAAGTAAGTTCAAAATAAAGTCAAAGTTAAGAAGAAAAAAATCAAATAAAAATAATCTTAAAAAAGAAATCAAACAAAATAATTCTGGGTCTTTTATTGGTCTTTTGATTTAATTCAACTTGGATCATTTGATTTGATGTGGGCCTTTATTTGATTTTAGATTTCTTCTATTTTGAATTTATTTCTCTTGAACTCATTTGAGTTTAAAATTTATTTAAATTTTTGTTCCAAGTTAGAAACTTAACCAGAATTATTTTGTTTGATTTCTTTTATTTAAGATTATTTGATTTGATTTCTCTAGGTTAATTTTTTGTTGCATTTGTTCTATGTTGTTATATCTGATTTAGAATCATTCACTTTATGAACCTATCACACTGCATTTTTTTTCTTTTTTACTTTGATTTGAAGTTATGACAGTTGAATTTATTTTAAATGATTTGATAAACGGGACATTTACGAAAAAATATCTCTCTTTTGACAGATATATTATACATAAATAAATAATTGGTCTTAGATTTTCTTAATCATCTCTGGTAAATAATAAATGATCTAAGTGAAATAAATAAAATTTATTTTTAATTAATCAATGGACACAATAAAAAGACCAAATCGTTATGTCCATAAAGATTTGGTCCTCAGATTTTGGCCAAAATCGTTGGTGTGTGTGTGTGAAGGTGGGAGGTTGTGTATGGGTGTGGTAGTGGATGGAGAGAGAAGAGGAGGTAATAAATGAAGAAAGAGAATATCATTTAATGAGGGAAGAGAATGTGGGTGTGTATAAAGTGGTATGTGTATGTATGTGGGTAGGTGTGGGTTTGCCCACAACGATTTGGCATCGGCCATAACGATTTGGGTGTGAAGCTGTAACGATTTGTGCGGAGGAGGCACATAACGATTTGGCAGCACCGCCTCCTATAACGATTTGGGGTGTATAATGATTTGGGGTGTTACAGCTGTAACGATTTGGGTGTGAAGCTGTAACGATTTGTGCAGAGGAGGCGGTGGTGCCAAATCGTTACAGCTGCACACCCCGAATCTTTACAGCTGCACACCCCAAATCGTTACAGCTATACCAAATCAGATTTTGGCCATAACGATTCGGTACTTTCATGGCCATAACGATTTGGCCATTTTTAAAATTTTGAATAATTATATTTTAAAATGGTCATTTTTAATAATGATTTGATACTATTATGGCTATTTATTAAAATGGCCAAATCTTGACCAACATGTCGTCGACGTAACCTCCATGTTTCGCCCGATCTGCTGCTCGAACATCTTGTTGACCAGCCGCTGGTAAGTTGCGCCTGCATTCTTCAGGCCAAAAGGCATCCTGGTGAAGCAGTATAAGCCTAGGTCTGTGACGAACGTAGTGGCGTCTTGATCCGGGGATGCATGCTGATCTGGTGGTAACCAGAGTAGGCATCCAAAAAGCTGAGGAGCTCGTGCCCGGAAGTAGCGTCCACCAGCTGATCGATGCGTGGTAATGGAAGTTATCCTTGGGCGTTGCCTTATTAAGATCTTTGTAATCTACGCACACACGCCATTTGCCATTGGCCTTGCGTACGAGGACCACATTGGAGATCCATCTTGGATATTGGGCCTCTCGGAGGAGCCCGACAGTTCGGCTTTTGGTCACGTGATCCTGAATCACGATCTGCCGTTCTCGGTTCACGGGTCGCCTTCTTTGCTGCACTGGCGGGATTCGTGGATCCAACCGAAGGCGATGCACCATGACACCCGGGGGAATGCCTGGAAGCTCGTCATCAGACCAAGCGAACACGTCCAAATTGGCGAGCAGGAAAGCTGTATAGCGTTGCTGCTCGGCCTCTGTCAACAGGGCGCCAATGTACAAGACGTGTTCGGAGTCGTCGTCCACTTGAATGGGGATTAAGTCTTCGGCAGGCGTCCCCCGACTAGTGGAAGGCTGATCGGAGGTTGGAAGAGCTGGATCAGCGAGTGGTTGCTTGTCTCTTAGAGAGAGGACATAGCAACGGCGAGACTCACGCTGACCCCGAGCACTTCGCCCACTCCGCTCGGAGTAGGGAACTTCATCTTCTGATGGAGCGATGAAGGTACTGCTTTGATGCGTCCGATCAGGCCTCTGCCAAGAATAGCATTGTATCCAGGCATGTTGTTGATGACCAGAAAGTCAACAATCTTGGTCACAGCCTTTGGAGCTGTCCCCAAGGTGATCGGAAGGCGAATCCTTCCCATGGGCTGGACCGAAACTCCCGAAAAGCCGAACAATGGCGATTTACAGGAGTAAGTTGATTGGCGCGCAGGCCCATGAGAACGAAACAGTCGTAAGCCAAGACGTCGGGGGCACTTCCATTATCAACCAGAATCCGGCGCACATTACAATGGTTGATGGTGGCCGAAACGACCAGCGCATCAGTGTGTGGAGTCGTAACCCCTACAAGGTCTCCGTCCGAGAAGGTTATAGCCTCCTCGGGCTGTGCGCGTGCGGGACTGGCAGGATATGGGGCCGGCCAAACAGTCGGAGGCCTGTCTACGACATGCACCCGCCTTGCGTAATCGCGTCGGCTTCGAGTGCTTTCTCCACCTGCGCCGAAGCCTCCCGCGATCACGTTGATCTCCTGCCCATTGGGCTCGTTGTTGATCGGCTGCTCGGGAGTGCGGTCTTGGCGACGGGGGCGCTCTTCATTCCGGCGCCCTTCGTTCCGGCGCACGAACCGTCCAAGGTAGCCGCGCTTGATAAGGTCTTCGATTTCGTCCTTAAGCTGGCGGCACTCGGAGGTGTCGTGGCCGTGGTCGCGATGAAAGCGACAGTACCTATTTTGATCGCGCTTCCGGGGGTCGGAGCGCATTCTCTGGGGCCACCGAACAAAAGCTTCATCTCTGATCTCTGCCAGGATTTGTTCGGGAGCCACAGTGAGGGGGGTGTAGTTGGTAAAGGGGCGCGGACGACGCGGAGAATCGCCATTGCGTCGTCCCTTCTTCCGATCACGGTCGGAACCGTTGTCGGAAGGTCGCTTTTTTTCCGACTGCTCCCCCTGTTCGGCCCTGCTCGCCGCCAGGCTCTCCTCGCAGGCCGCGTGGCGCTGCGCGATGGAGAGTAGTTCGGCGAGGGTGGCGGGCTGCTGGACGCCGAGAGTCCTTTGTAGAAAGCCATCACGAGTGCCTTGGATGAGAGCACTGGTGGCTAGGGGGACGTCCAGGCGCGAGATGCGAAGCGCCTCTGTTCGGAACCTCTTGACGAAGTCCCAGAGTGCCTCGCCTTTCTTCTGGCGCACGGTCAGGAGGGAGGCCGCCGTCCGCGGCTGGGACCTTCCACCAAGGAAGTTGTCCCGAAAGGACTTCTTCAATTGGCGGAAGGAGGTGATAGAGCCCGCAGGGAGGGTTTCGAACCAAGCCCTGGCGGTCTCCTTAAGGGTTGCAGGAAAGCCCTGCACTTGGCCGCATCTGATGCTCCGTGGAACACCATGTGCGATTCGAAGCCGTGGATGTGGTCGGCCGGGTCAGTTGTGCCGTCGTAGGGCGCGATGGTGGGTAGAGGGAGCTTGGAGGAGACCTGGGCCTCCAGGATCTCCCTGCTGAATGGGGAGCGGAAGTCCAAGTCATCCTCCGCTGGAGCCTTCCCCTCCGCACGCTGAACCATCGCGTCCATGCGGCGCTCGAGGTCGACCACACGCCTTAGGCGCCTGGCGAGCTCCTGCTCGGAGTTGGCGGGGCCCCCTCGTCCAGAGGCGTGGGAGTTGCCTCCCACGACTGATCGTGGCGGCCGAGGGGAGATGATAGAGCGTCGGGGCGAACGCCCGCGGCGCTCTGGTGCCCGTTCCTCCGACGGGGGCCGGTGAGACCGGCGCGGTGACTCTGCCTGCTGCTCCTGAGGCGCCGGGGGGACGCGGGAGTGGCGATGCGACGATTCCGCCTGCCGCTCGCGCGGCAGGGAAGCCGCCGGAGCCGCAACCCCCACCAACTGGGCCTGTAGGGCGAGGCAGACGCCCGTCAGCTGATGCATTTGCCCCCGAAGCTCTGCCACTTCGAGGGCCGTCGCCGGTGCGGCAGCCGTTGGTACTGGGACGTCGTGATTCGCGCCGTAGTAGCGCCGGCGACGTCCCCAGGAGGAGATTGGCGACGAGAGGCCCCTCGTGATTGGCGAGACCTCGTCGCCCTGCTTCCCATATTCTGGTATGAGGATCGCCCTCGAGCCATGGCAGCGTCGCTTCCCACAGACGGCGCCAAATGTGGTGGCGTGATCCTGTTTGGGCCTGAGCCAAACGGGCCTCCACTGGAATAAGAGAGGAAGGACGATTGCTGGTGAGGGCGAAGACCTGCAAAACCAGAATGGGATCAGAGGGGCCCGGTGAAGACCGGGGGAAACCCTCCGATGCCTAAGTCAGTGGAGAGCTTGTGAGGCAGGGGGTTTCGGAATGCGAGAATGTGTTCGCGTGGGGAAGAGAATGTACCGTTGCATGGTACTGTACCTGTGCCTTTATAGGCGCTGGTGCAGAGGCCAACGTGCGTAACGTTGGGCAGATCGTGCCTGAAGAGGCGCCTTGACGCCCGCGCATAACGGGAGGAGTTATGACTCTGATGCCCGTTAGGCTGCCAGGCAGTTCACGCCCCTTGATGGTGGAGAGCGTGGCCTGAGACGGTTACAACCGCTCTGGAAGCCAGAGAGCCTGCTCGGAACCCTTTGGAAATGCTTTCCGAGCAGGTGACCCACGTGGGGGCTCGAACATGCTGTTCGGTAACATCGAGGGTAGCTTCATGGAGCGGAGTCACTGTTCTTGCTCGGAAGCTGTTCATAGTTGTTCGGTAAGGAAAGGCGGGTGATCTGCTCGGAGGTACGCCGCAGCGGAACCTGACGCCTTCCGATCACAGGAGTCACACAATGGAGGTCTTTGAGCCATCCTGGAGAGGGCGTGCCCTTCGATGACGGTGCCACGTTGGTTGACAGGACGGGAATGGGCCGTAACGAGCCATCATGGGCCTAGGTGACCAGATTTGGCCACCACAGAAGGCAAACCTTGCCATGCTGCTTGTCGTGTTTTCCTCGCTAGAAGAGACAAGTGGCGCTTGGAATAGCACAAGTCTCAGTTATTTACATTAGTATAATATATGTATATATATATGCACGTATATTTATATACAGAATAATGTTTTGATTACGACACAAGCTCACCAACCTTTGGATTAAAATCCAAATGATAGAAATATGAAAGCAAATATGCATTACAACAAAAGTGGGCAACACTTACGGAAAGATGATTACGGTTTTTCGTTTCGTAAGGATATTAGCTATTATACGTACTGTTCTTAAAATTTTTATTAATATTTTAATATTGTATCTCCAACACTGTAAGTATACCGTAAAAATAAATTTTAACTACTGCATAAAATTTAGAGAACCGTAAGAATAGACCCAAAAATTTTATTGGCGGGCTTCTCTTACACAAATCCCGCTCTTCTCAACTTTTTTCTCTCTCTCAAAACAAAATCCAAAAAACCGTCAGATTTTTGCCTACACCTTTTGCCTTTTCCCTCTCCATGCTTCACCCTCCCCCTTTTCCTATTTCCCTCTCGCACTCTCTTTCTTCCTCTTGTGCCCTACCTAGCCAACGTCGGCTGCGCACGTTGCCTCCTCGCCGGCGCCGTGGTGCCTTGTCGCCTCTGCCGCCATCAGGCCACCTCGTCGTCGCCGTCGTACTGCGTCCTCGCCCCTACCATCGGGCCGCCTTCTTACCGCCGCCGTACTATGTACTCACTCCCGCAGTCGCCGTGCTGCCTTCCAGAAGCAACAGAGCAAGCGCAGGTCCAATGGTAGGTCGAGCGGGCCATCGTAGACCAGCGGCGACAGAGCGAGGTGGGAGCGCAGGTCCAGAGGGTAGGATGGCAGCAGTGGAGATAAAGACCTTCACCTTCTAGGCTGAGATCTACCATATGCTCAGCCTCATCATCAACACCTTCTACTCCAACAAGGAGATCTTCCTCCACGAGCTCATTAGCAAGTCCTCCAATCTAACCTGCTCGAATCCATCCATCTCATCTTGTTCTTCTCTTCTTTGTTTTTGTGAGTTTTGTTCTCTGTGGTCTGATCTAGATTTTTGTGTGATGTGATGGTGGTCGGTAGGTGCTAGATAAGATCTGGTTGAGAGCTTCACGGACAAGAGCAAGTTCGATGCATAGCTGTAGCTATTCATCCACATCGTCCCTAACAAGGCCACCAACACGCTTTCCATCATCGACAGCACCATCGGCATGACCAGGTCTGGTATGAGCTTCATTTCTTCATGTTTTTTGCATTCTTCCACCCCCCCCCCCCCCAATTTTACTGTACAACAAGTTCGACAGAGGAAGTGTTGTCTCTTGTTGTAACCGTCGGAGCATAGCGTAGTGGGAAGCGAGAATCTCCCAAGACTACCTCTTCATCTCCCATGGTCACATGGACCACATTGTAAACCCTTCTCCCAATGTATCTGCTTATTCTATCCCTCGTTGCCCACCAGTACAAGCGTGGACACCGTGTTTGATTTCTGCTATTTTCTCTTCTGTTTCCTTCTTCTCTGTCAGCGCCGGCAGGGGCAGGGGGGGTACTATACCAATGTATGTGTCCATGCGGGGGCTGTACAGGATGAAGCCCCCAACGGTGTTCATGCCCGTGTCCATCAAAGAGAATGTGGAGAAGCTGTTTGAGGCGCACAAGGCAATGGACCAGTTCGAGCTAAAGCACAATCTCATCACTTTGAATGTGGGTAAGGCGTCAAGTCTGCAACACTCCTAATGACTGGGGCAATCTCTACTAGACTATATACTCCTGTTGTTGAAATTTCTGTTCTGTCACCGTCTTCATCTTAAATTAGGTAGCTTTACATGTGCAGGAGAGGAGTATGAGCTGAGTAAAGACCTGAAGGTGAGAGCTTTCAGGACCTACCATGCAATACCAAGCCAGGTGAATGTGTATCCAAGAAATATCTTGTAATTGCTGCAGTTGCCAAGGATTTTTGCCTTTGACATAAGCTGCTCTGAAACATTTTCTACATGGGTATGCTTGTAGGGTAACTGGTCTATAGTGTGAGGCATAAGCTTAAGCAAAAATATGCAGGCCTCAAGGGCGATGAGATTAAGAATCTGAAGTCATCATGTGTGGAGGTCTGTCTTGGCTGGCTTGCACTTTGGATATGTTGGTGTTTTATATCTACATTGACTTCATATTTTTTGTTCATAGCTTGTCCAAACTCCGCCCTGTAATAGACATTAGCATATGCCATATGGTAGATATTTAAGGAGGCCATCATCCCTTGGGGATATGGTCGTTTGACTTTTTTGGGCTTATGGTATATTTTGCAAGGTATTCCTATGAGCTAGATTCCATTTCATTCCTATTTTTCTTTTCTTGTATTTTAGCCAACTACACAAAGAAGTTCTTCTTTAAATTTTTAACTTTTTAGAATTACAAATTAATGTCAGTTTCCCTGATACTTTTATAGAATGCATGTCACCATCCAGAAAAAGAGAGCAATATTGACTTATTACTATTTACTCCATCTTTGGCACAATGTTAAGCTCAATAAACTTGTGGCATAGAATTTATAATTTAGAAGTTACTAGACTGATTTTTAACTGGAAATAATTTATGACTCCAACTTTCTTTGATTCCTCCTCTCTCTCTCTCTCTCCTCTGTTGCAAGTTCTGGTTCTTTATCACACATGCTCATAATTTATCTGTGCATATAATGAGATAGGGAACAGAGAGATGGTGAGACATGTAATCATGGAAGCAATGGTCAATGTGTTCACATCTCTGTCTCCCCCGTGACTGAAGATAATCGATCTAGGCTGGGCATCGGGCTCCCCAATGCATTCTCACTGGCTGAAGACATTGTTGGTGTTGTGAAGGAGGTCTGCCAGAAGATGACCAGGCCAGTGCCTGATTTCTTGGTGTTCCTAAATGTTCCAATGACTTCAACTCCATCTTCGTGGGGTTGCCAGATTTTATGGACAGGATGGTTGGAGGTAGACTGGTCGATGGTTCTTCATTTTTTTTGATGGGTATGCATGGTTCTTTCTATGGGAGACTTTTCCCCTCTAACAGCTTGCATTTTATCACTCCGCCCACAGTCTGCACTGGTTGTCACAGGTGAGTTAGTTCCACACTTCTGAATCACATTTCATTCAAAGCTTTTTCTCATATAAATCCATTAGGCTACTCATCAATATTTAATTACCTGGTAGATAGACTAAATCTAGGAAATAAACGATGTGAAAGGGAGAACAGTGGGCGTGAGAAAAAGAGTTAGTTTATGGCAAGAAGTAGAATTGTTCTTTTTCTCCCCTGATTTTGTGATGCTCAATTAAATCCATGACAAAGGATCTGACCTGAATCTTGTTTCTAACATATCAAGTTATACACATCTATGTCATGTACTTACTTTCTACAAAAATTATTTCTATGGATTTGAGATTATGTAAGTTTTTTATTTATTTAGAATTTATACTACCTAAACAACATTAACCATTTTATTAACTTCTTTTATTGTTTTCTTTCTATGTAGGTGTTACTGGATGAGGCAAAACGGCAAGTATTTAGTGGTTAACACTATCTATTTTTGGTCATTTTTGGTTCTGTTGGATGCAGTGATAGTGGATCTTATATATATTTCCAAGTTGACAATCGGGTGGTAAGCAGAATAGGCTATTTTGTGCTTTGATTTTTATCTATCTTTTAGTTTGATCTTCTTATCCAAGTACATGGATTGTAATACATTTTGTATTGGTAAATGCAGCTGCAAATTTTCCTAGGCGATTTCTCTGGGAGACCAATAGTGCTCTATTTTAAAAGGTGCTCAAATGAATGTAAATCCAAGGCAGGAAGCCAGGTTTTTCAATATTCTTTGATTCATGTTAAGATTGTTTCAATTTTACATTCTATTTTATTGGCACGAGTGTCTTATACAACTTTCAGTAGCATCTTTGACTCTTCTATATTCTCGTTAGAAATTCAATTGTCACTTGATGTGTGATCTATAAAATGAATAATAGAGTTTGATGTTGGGCAAGAAAGTAAAGTTGTGTGACATGGAAGGACATCCAGTAGCCAATGCCATAATCATGTCGTTAGATAAATCTAAGATGGTTATGGGTAAGAGTTTGGAAGGGGAGTATTTTGAGGTAGCTGTTTTGTTTGCTTACAAACCCAATGCACCTCTATTTGTGAAAGATAATGAAAGAAAAACCATCCAAGATGTTGTTGGAAGTCACATTGTGTGGTTCAAAGACTTTGTGAGTTTATGATCAAAATAATTCTTTCAAAGTATCTTTCATATGTTCATGTATACTAATTGAATGCTTTTTATTTTGCAGGTTGAGTTAGATGACACCTGAAGTTTTTATTGTGCCAACAGAACATCTCTCCTTTAAACAGAGGACTAACATTGACCACACTCACCTTATGAAACAATTATGGTCATTGGATTTATGTTATGACCAAAACAATTATGATTGTCTTATCTTTGGGACAAACAATGATGTGTATGTGATGTTTAAATTTTATGTTGTAGATTTGTGGTGCTATATATAAAATCAGTGCTATATGCACTTTTTTTTGCAGTGTAATTATGTGAATGTTTCTTTTCAAACAATGTATGTTGTGTAATGTAAATTTGAGAAAGTTGGTTGTATTAAATGTCAACATTGGTGATGTGCAAAATATGTGTGTGATGTGTATGTATGTAAATATGCAGGTTGTGTGCTATGTGTGTGTATGTATGTAAATATGTAGGTTATATTTTTAGTCGAATTACATATTATATATATTTACACTGAGAGTTTTCTTACGGTTTAGCAATGCGTAACTACAGATAATAGCTACAGTTTATAAAAGTAGGCCAAGTCTATATTATTACGATTCATAAATGAATGTATTTATTATGTATTGTAACCGTAAGTAAGGCTATAGCCACGCTTGCTGTAGTTACGAAAACGAACCGTAGGATAAATCGTAAGTATACGTCTGTTCTTACGGTTTTGGCCATTACACTGAAGGTTATCCGACGTAAGCGAAACCCAATTTTGTTGTAGTGATGGAAAGCAACCCTTGCCATGATGCTCGTCTTGTTTTCCTCGCAAGATGCTCTCCGCTTTGTTTTATTATTATGGGTAAATTAATTAGAAGTCTCTGACTATAATAGAGAGGTCCTGACTATAATAAGGCTTAACGTATGTTGTAACATGTGATAACACTAACTGTAATGAGTTACAACTCTATTAGGGACTAACAAATAAGTCAAAAATCTGATAGAGACTCCTAATTAATTTAACCTATTATTATTATTTTAACTTTCACGAGAATCGCTACATCATTAAACTTAGACATTATTTCCCTAAAATTTGATTTTTTTAAAAATAAATATTTATAATGATCTGAAAAAGTTAAAAATAGATTTTCATTTTCAACTATTCTATTATTATTAACTTATAAATGATGCTTAATTAAACCGATTGTATGGTCTAACAAAGATTTTTAAAAATAGTTTTTAGCGTCCAACCTTTATACTATACTTTACTTATAAAGCATGTTTAAAAGTTAATGTTGATGATGGATCCTCAAATTTTAAGTCGTTCAGTAAATCTTCCAAAAAATTAGGTAGAGATGTGTGTTTAAGAAAAAATTCTTCAAAAAATGAAGTTTGTCAGGTAGTTATCTACTCACAGATTATCATTATTATTATTAAGCATGTTTTAATTTAAACATGATTTATAAGTAAAGAATATTAGAATAGTCGGACATGAAAATCAATCTCTAACTTTTTCAACACATCATAAAGATTCATTAAGAAATATCAAATTTAAGGAAATAATGTCTGCGATAAAACTAAACATATATATTAAAACAAAGCAGAAAAAAACTTGTGCAAAAAACATGGCAACGGTTTGCTTTCCATGTTTTCTTTTCTTATTTCCATTCTTTAAATTTCAATCTCTGGCCGCAGCGGGAGCATAACATTATTATATGAAAAATATTATATTCTCGATTAGTTCGGAACATAGTTGATTTGATTTTATTTATATTTTTAATTTTAAAAAGATATTTAATATTTACATTTAATGTATGAACCATATTTTGTGTGCAAAAAAACATAAATAGTGATATTATATATATATAATCATTGTAAATAAATGATATAATAATATACACAAATAATATAAAAATATACATAAATTACCCAAACATTAAATGCACCCTTGCTTTAAAAAATTTAAAAAATGGTGGAATGAAACCACCTCCACATAACAATTCAAATTTTGAAGTAATCTAGTAAGTGGAATTGGACAAAATTCAATGCCAGACTGTTGTTGCTCCATAACTCTCTAATATCAGCACCACAAAAAAAATTTCAAATATATCATGCATTAAAAATTTAAGGAAATAATGTCTAACGCGATAAAACTAAACATATATATTAAAACAAAGCAGAAAAAAACTTGTGCAAAAAACATGGCAACGGTTTGCTTTCCATGTTTTCTTTTCTTATTTCCATTCTTTAAATTTCAATCTCTGGCCGCAGCGGGAGCATAACATTATTATATGAAAAATACTAGTTCTATGCCCGTGCTATGCACGAAAATATTTTTTAAATTTAAATATTTTTAATCTATTTATATATTTAAAATTTTATGTATTTGTTTTACTAATTTTACCAGTATAATCCTCCTTCGCCGTGTTTAATCCTGCCAATAAAATCCTATCATATTTTATCTCATACAGTAATTAATTACAATAATATGCATTGTAACTAATTAGTTATAGTACCATGCACTCCGACAAATCGATGTTGAAAATTGGTTGGCGAGGGTGGGGACAGCCATGAAGGTTGTTCTAGCAATATGCAGAGAGCGATAGCATCGCTGTCGTAGTAGGAGAATTTGTCAATGGTAGCAACGGAAGAAGAATATATATATATATATATATATATATATATATATATATATATATATAGAGAGAGAGAGAGAGAGAGAGAGAGAGAGAGAGAGAGAGAGAGAAGTGGGGAACAATGGAGTCGGAGGAGGATGCGCTCCGTATGAAAATTTTAACAAATGAGTACATATGTTATAACAAAATAATATGATACGATGCAAAATCTGAATATCATACGACACAAAAGTGATACACAAAATAATCATATTATAGAGAAATCATATAATATTATATATACAAATTATTCTAGGAACATTAACATTTGTTCATCTTAAAACCCAAAATAATCTTAAATTTTTTGGTGTACTTAAGATAGAGGTTATGGTTCTTAGACATGATATGTCAAAGTGTAAAAGACTTACATTTTATAATCTGTCTGTAGTAACATTTATATCTAAGTCGCTACACTCATGCAACGTAGCTATAATAACATGCCTTGTAGTAACATTCATGTACCTGTGGATTTGAGAGCAAAGATTTTTACATTCACACTATATTACATCCATATATGTTATGTTCATTTATGCTATAAGACATGATATGGCAAAGTTTAAGTGACTGCTTGGTATTAAAATAGAATGATGACAAATTGAGAATAACCTATAATTTTTGAAGACATCTTCACTCTATCCGCGATCCATCTAGATACCAAACATGGCCGGAGTTTAAATATAGACTTACTCTTGAAATTTGAACTGTCGACTTAAGTTCTACTGCGGAGCTTGCAAGTATGCCGGCAACGTAGCTGCTTCACCTTTCTTAGAACATCTCTTGTGTGATACTAATTAGTAGGGCATAGAAGAGAGAGATTTTAAAAGTACTCAAAAGAAGAGAGAGAGAGAGAGAGAGAGAAATTGATATGTAGGAATGAATACGTTGCTATATATAGATTTATGTCCGTTCATATTTCTATGCAAGAGTTGTAATCCTCCCGTGGAGATGGAAAAATATATAAATCAAAACAACGAATGTTACCCAAAAATTGATGTAGCGCTACAGTAGCTTGTAAGCTACTGGAATATGTTAGGTATTAAAAATCTTATATATATATATTTTAAATATTTATTTAAAATATTTGAATCAAAACAACTAAGAAAATATAAACGAAAAAACATGAATGCACGGTGAGTTGCTGCAGCGCCATAGCAATTTGCTCTGCTACAGTAACTACTATATATAAAAAGTCTATTTTTTATTTTTAAAATATTTTTAAAAACTGTAAATTAAAAAATCTAATATTGTCTAATTAGTTTTTTTAAATTAAATTTAAACAAAGTCAGAAGAAAGAAAAAGCCTTGAACGCTACTGTTACTCACTGTAGCGTTTGTTCATAGAGTAATTACTTGTGTGTGCGTGATGGATGAAGGGTGTTTTTTTACTTACATTGTTTTAGATCTTTATACTACTACAATACATGTTCGTTGCTACAGATAAAAGTTTGAACATATTGAACTAAATACTTCACGATATGTTTTATAATTGCATGTTACTTATAACTGAGACAGTCACTTCCTAATTCTCAATATATATCTGGCATGGTGATTCATATGTAAAACAAAAAAATTGTTCATAAAAGCGGGAAAAAAAACTAATTACGAACAGGTGATGAAGATGCTGGTTTTAAAATTCGAAAAAATGGATGCCTCTTGTTGTCATCGCCGGCTGCACTCCCTACGACATCAAATAGTAGTAGTTAATATATGCATGGGCAGTACGTGTTGTGTATATAATATCTATTCTGGTTTTCATATATATAATGGACATGTAATTAGTAGACGGTAGAAATGTACGTATAAACCCGCTCAGTGCAGAGAACGGTTTCAGTTGGTAACAATGGCGTCGGAGCATGGGCGATCCACGACCGCGATAGCACTCTGGCGACAATGAATAGAATACAAAAGGGCGTTAGAGCAGAGCAACAGGGAGATGGCGTTGGCGAGTTCCATGACCCGTTGGCATGCAGGCGTCATAGGCACCGGCGGCCTGGTTCACCCACGGCACGTTCTGTGGGCAGAACACACAGCGGCTTCCGTGTGGGGGCGGAGGAGGAGCCCCACGCGTAGGCGTGACTGCGCACGGAGGCGGCGGTGTACAGTGGGGGTGAGGTTCGCGAACAGGGGGATCCGGAGGGGCGACGCTAGCGGGGTTTCGCGATGGAGGCGATTTGCGGAGGGGCTGCTGGCGACCGGCCGTGCAGGGTGCTCGTAGACATGATTGCGGAGTTGACCGTGCGTGTGGGAGCAGCTGGGCACGGGAATGGCGACCCGGTAGCAGGGGGGGGGGAGGAAAACGCAGAGGCCCCACGAGACCGTGGTTGGCACGTGGGGTGCTGCTTGGCGCCGCGGAGGGGGCCGGGAAGGCGGGGCGGTCTGCGGATCTTGTGTTGATTCAGTATGCTCATCGGACGTGTGTCCAGCGCTGGTGTAATGAGAAAGGTGATAGCATGTGTGAGATCTGTCTTCAGGGTGCTCGTAGACATGATTGCGGAGATGGCTTGTGAGCAGGTGGAGAAGAAAGGGGCTTTGAGAGCTGTGGAGAGAGAGAAAGGGAGAGAACCGAGAGAGAGAACTGAACTGTTTCTTTTACAGTGGCTGGGGGCCTCTTACTCATGCCCACCGTGTGCATGCATGTGTAAATATAAACTTTTGATCTGATTTTTTTTACAGTTGGGGTGCGTGGGGAAGAAAACAGCATGTGGTGACCGGGAAAAAGGTGGATAGGTACATACCTTTAATGGTGATTCCTTCGTTTTGCAGACGGAAGCAGCGGCGGCACGACGAATGATTCCGTTCTTATGCAAGCAGTTGTGCGGGTAGAGAGACGCAAGGAGTGGGAAAGGAAGCGGATAGCGAACTTGATGCTGCAGGCGAGGCAGCTGTGGCCGGGGCGATGGAGGCGACCGATGGAGTGGTGCGCGGCGGGGTTGGGGTCTTCTACTAATCACCATTGTAATTAATGGAGGCCTGACATTGCTGCTGCTATTAATTTTCTTCTTCAGCAAGCCAGTAGTGCCCAAGCGAGAGGAGGAAGGACCCGTGAAAGTGGAGGAGAAGAAGAGCGAGGATTTCAGGCCGATCGAGGAGAAAACTGCAGCAGCGGCAAGTTTTCTTAAAACAGAGAAAGATATTTAAACTTGATATCCTGATCTCTTCTTTTCATACATATGAAGCAAGTTTTAAAAAACAGAGGAAAGTTTTTTTAAAATAGAAGAATCGTTTGGCGGTATTTAAAAAGTTTAGTAGCGCCTCACTTATTTTGGCAGTACACTGTTTTATATGCGAGAATATAATCAAATTATGTGCTACTAATATTTGGCAATGCACTGTTTTATTTACCCAAATTTTACCAACTACATTTCTATGTTTTTAGGGGATGTTTAGTCGGGAATAGTAATTTTTTGGTGTGGTTGAAATATAGAGAATTATTTTCTTAGCAGTAACTGGTGTTGCCACGTGGCAGCACCAAGACTGAGAAATTATGTATAAATATAGATAGATGTGATTTTGCTGTGTTTTGTTTTGGCGGAAAAAAATTGATCCTGGTGCTGACACGTGGCAGCTCTAAGACTGAGAATTATAATATTATATAGATTATATTCTCGATTAGTTCGGAACATAGTTGATTTGATTTTATTTATATTTTTAATTTTTAAAAAGATATTTAATATTTACATTTAATGTATGAACCATATTTTGTGTGCAAAAAAACATAAATAGTGATATTATATATATATATATATAATCATTGTAAATAAATGATATAATAATATACACAAATAATATAAAAATATACATAAATTACCCAAACATTAAATGCACCCTTGCTTTAAAAAATTTAAAAATGGTGGAATGAAACCACCTCCACATAACAATTCAAATTTTGAAGTAATCTAGTAAGTGGAATTGGACAAAATTCAATGCCAGACTGTTGTTGCTCCATAACTCTAATATCAGCACCACCAAAAAAATTTCAAATATATCATGCATTAAAAATTTAAGTAAATAGGTATTATTATATATATAATTTGTTTAAGTTAGTATAAAACAAAATTAGAATAGTTTCAATTATACATCTTAGAAGAAAATGTGAGAATAACTAAGATAATGAAATTTTTTGGAGAAAAGTTCACATCGCAATGCATTAAAAATCTTCCAACATTTATTGCCTTTTTCTTCACAACTATCAATTTTTTCTTTTTCAACCATGTTGGGGGTGTCCATGTGCCGGGTCCGTGACCAAATTAAAGTTAATTTGACTTTCACCTAAGAAGAATAATAAAAATTTTGTTAATCAAAAGAGACTCTTAATTTTAATTATCATGCTAAAACAAATTTACAGTTTATGCATACAATAATAATGCTTATATGAGGGTTATGTTTATGCAAAATCAAACCGATGGGTTTTATAACACCAAACTTAATATAGAACTCAACCATTTGTATGTGTAACCGAAAAATGGGGGTTTAAAAGATAATTTTTAAAAAAGTTTCTGGTCCCTAAGTAGGGATGGGGAAAGAATTATCATATTATCATATATATATATTATATATATATATATATATATATATATTATATATATATAGAGAGAGAAATGCTGTGATACGGCATCCTCTTTAGGTGCGGCTTGGGCGTACCTTTACTTTTCACCATCCGATGAACATCCAACGCTCTGTAAAGAAGTCATGTTTCGATGGACAATCCCGAGAAGGTGGAGGAAAAGACGGTGTTCTTTTATGCCCACTGTACCCCCACACGTAAAACAAGGCAATCCCAGCCGCATCTAAAAAAGATAATCTCTTTCTTCATTTATGGCCTCCTCTTCTCTCTCCATCCACTACCACCCCATGCATAACCTCCCACCTTCACACACATAAACACCATGATCCATCCAACACCGATTTCCTCCACCTTTAAATCTCATGCACACTCACAAACCTATATACACATGCATACGCACACACATATTCCTATTGGTTTCCTCCCATCTAACAAATTAATAAAGCAAACAAAAGCAAGTAAAAGTAAGTTCAAAATAAAGTCAAAGTTAAGAAAAAAAAAATCAAATAAAAATAATCTTAAAAAAGAAATCAAACAAAATAATTCTGGGTCTTTTATTGGTCTTTTGATTTAATTCAACTTGGATCATTTGATTTGATGTGGGCCTTTATTTGATTTTAGATTTCTTCTATTTTGAATTTATTTCTCTTGAACTCATTTGAGTTTTAAAATTTATTTAAATTTTTGTTCCAAGTTAGAAACTTAACCAGAATTATTTTGTTTGATTTCTTTTATTTAAGATTATTTGATTTGATTTCTCTAGGTTAATTTTTTGTTGCATTTGTTCTATGTTGTTATATCTGATTTAGAATCATTCACTTTATGAACCTATCACACTGCATTTTTTTTCTTTTTTACTTTGATTTGAAGTTATGACAGTTGAATTTATTTTAAATGATTTGATAAACGGGACATTTACGAAAAAATATCTCTCTTTTGACAGATATATTATACATAAATAAATAATTGGTCTTAGATTTTCTTAATCATCTCTGGTAAATAATAAATGAATCTAAGTGAAATAAATAAAATTTATTTTTAATTAATCAATGGACACAATAAAAAGACCAAATCGTTATGGCCATAAAGATTTGGTCCTCAGATTTTGGCCAAAATCGTTGGTGTGTGTGTGTGAAGGTGGGAGGTTGTGTATGGGTGTGGTAGTGGATGGAGAGAGAAGAGGAGGTAATAAATGAAGAAAGAGAATATCATTTAATGAGGGAAGAGAATGTGGGTGTGTATAAAGTGGTATGTGTATGTATGTGGGTAGGTGTGGGTTTGCCCACAACGATTTGGCATCGGCCATAACGATTTGGGTGTGAAGCTGTAACGATTTGTGCGGAGGAGGCACATAACGATTTGGCAGCACCGCCTCCTATAACGATTTGGGGTGTATAATGATTTGGGGTGTTACAGCTGTAACGATTTGGGTGTGAAGCTGTAACGATTTGTGCAGAGGAGGCGGTGGTGCCAAATCGTTACAGCTGCACACCCCGAATCTTTACAGCTGCACACCCCAAATCGTTACAGCTATACCAAATCAGATTTTGGCCATAACGATTCGGTACTTTCATGGCCATAACGATTTGGCCATTTTTAAAAATTTTGAATAATTATATTTTAAAATGGTCATTTTTAATAACGATTTGATACTATTATGGCTATTTATTAAAATGGCCAAATCGTTATAAATTTTTAAAAATGGCCAAATCGTTATGGCCATAACGATTTGGCCATTGGTCAAATTATGGCCAAATCGTTATGGCCATAACGATTTGGCCATATATTTTTAAAAATTTGACCATTTTATGGTCATTTGACCATTTTAATCATCTCTTGTAAATATTAAATAAATCTTAGTAAAATAAATAATCTTTACCTAACACCAACATGCCACACACCCCACCCCATCCCATTAAATAAATAAAATTTATTTTCAATAAATATCTCACTTTATCATACCCTGACATCACTTTCAGTTGTGCGTATCCCGACAGGGCGACACCGGAAAATTATAACGAAAATAAAATCTGAGAATATCATAATTCTTAGACAAATATGGAGGTATTAAAAATATAATTATTCAAAATTTATGTTTAATATATCTGTAAAAAGAGAGACTTTTTCATCGTAAATGTCCCGTAAATCATCTGGCCCATTGATCCATATGTAAATCTATTCAAATGGTGTCCATTTGTATTAAAATTTTAACCATAGCTTAACGAGATGCTTTTACAAATTATCATAATTTTATTTTAATTTTTAAATTTTATTTTTTGATAGGTAAAAAATCACCCCAAAAATAGTTGCGTTGACTTAATCTCAAAATCTGTGCGTCAAAAATTTTAAATAATTATATTTTTAATACCTCCATATTTGTCTAAGAATTATGATATTCTCATATTTTATTTTCGTTATAATTTTTCGGTGTCACCCTGTCGGGATGCGCACAACTGAAAGTGATGTCAGGGTATGATAAAGTGAGATATTTATTGAAAATAAATTTTATTTATTTAATGGGATGGGGTGGGGTGTGTGGCATGTTGGTGTTAGGTAAAGATTATTTATTTTACTAAGATTTATTTAATATTTACAAGAGATGATTAAAATGGTCAAATGACCATAAAATGGTCAAATTTTTAAAAATATATGGCCAAATCGTTATGGCCATAACGATTTGGCCATAATTTGACCAATGGCCAAATCGTTATGGCCATAACGATTTGGCCATTTTTAAAAATTTATAACGATTTGGCCATTTTAATAAATAGCCATAATAGTATCAAATCGTTATTAAAAATGACCATTTTAAAATATAATTATTCAAAATTTTTAAAAATGGCCAAATCGTTATGGCCATGAAAGTACCGAATCGTTATGGCCAAAATCTGATTTGGTATAGCTGTAACGATTTGGGGTGTGCAGCTGTAAAGATTCGGGGTGTGCAGCTGTAACGATTTGGCACCACCGCCTCCTCTGCACAAATCGTTACAGCTTCACACCCAAATCGTTACAGCTGTAACACCCCAAATCATTATACACCCCAAATCGTTATAGGAGGCGGTGCTGCCAAATCGTTATGTGCCTCCTCCGCACAAATCGTTACAGCTTCACACCCAAATCGTTATGGCCGATGCCAAATCGTTGTGGGCAAACCCACACCTACCCACATACATACACATACCACTTTATACACACCCACATTCTCTTCCCTCATTAAATGATATTCTCTTTCTTCATTTATTACCTCCTCTTCTCTCTCCATCCACTACCACACCCATACACAACCTCCCACCTTCACACACACACCAACGATTTTGGCCAAAATCTGAGGACCAAATCTTTATGGCCATAACGATTTGGTCTTTTTATTGTGTCCATTGATTAATTAAAAATAAATTTTATTTATTTCACTTAGATTCATTTATTATTTACCAGAGATGATTAAGAAAATCTAAGACCAATTATTTATTTATGTATAATATATCTGTCAAAAGAGAGATATTTTTTCGTAAATGTCCCGTTTATCAAATCATTTAAAATAAATTCAACTGTCATAACTTCAAATCAAAGTAAAAAAGAAAAAAAATGCAGTGTGATAGGTTCATAAAGTGAATGATTCTAAATCAGATATAACAACATAGAACAAATGCAACAAAAAATTAACCTAGAGAAATCAAATCAAATAATCTTAAATAAAAGAAATCAAACAAAATAATTCTGGTTAAGTTTCTAACTTGGAACAAAAATTTAAATAAATTTTAAAACTCAAATGAGTTCAAGAGAAATAAATTCAAAATAGAAGAAATCTAAAATCAAATAAAGGCCCACATCAAATCAAATGATCCAAGTTGAATTAAATCAAAAGACCAATAAAAGACCCAGAATTATTTTGTTTGATTTCTTTTTTAAGATTATTTTTATTTGATTTTTTTTCTTCTTAACTTTGACTTTATTTTGAACTTACTTTTACTTGCTTTTGTTTGCTTTATTAATTTGTTAGATGGGAGGAAACCAATAGGAATATGTGTGTGCGTATGCATGTGTATATAGGTTTGTGAGTGTGCATGAGATTTAAAGGTGGAGGAAATCGGTGTTGGATGGATCATGGTGTTTATGTGTGTGAAGGTGGGAGGTTATGCATGGGGTGGTAGTGGATGGAGAGAGAAGAGGAGGCCATAAATGAAGAAAGAGATTATCTTTTTTAGATGCGGCTGGGATTGCCTTGTTTTACGTGTGGGGGTACAGTGGGCATAAAAGAACACCGTCTTTTCCTCCACCTTCTCGGGATTGTCCATCGAAACATGACTTCTTTACAGAGCGTTGGATGTTCATCGGATGGTGAAAAGTAAAGGTACGCCCAAGCCGCACCTAAAGAGGATGCCGTATCACAGCATTTCTCTATATATATATAATATATTATATATATATATATATATATATATATATATATAAAGAGAGAGAGAGAGAGAGAGGGAGAGGAGAGAGAGAGAGAGAGAGAGAGAGAGAGAGAAGAGAGAGAGAGAGAGAGGAGAAACTCATCTTCTAAATAAACTACAATTACGTAGTGTAAACCAGTGAGAGCCTCCCCCAACATGAAATCCACATATATCTGGTACCACTGCACCTGCTGCACACCACAAATCTGACACCTCTGCAGCCATGGCAAGGCACGCTGTCAGGATAGTCAGCGGGCAGACGCTGAAGGAGGGGCAACAGCCGCCCTCGCTTGTGCAGCCCTAGCATCTTGTCGGCGCCGTTGATGTACCTCCCACGGACGAAGAGCCTGGGAAGAACGGCCTTGCCGCCGAGAATGAGCCACAGCACCTCACTATAGCCCAGGTGCATGGAGACTTCCCTCTCGCAGTAGCACACCTGGCGATTGCTCAGAAGGAATTGTACGCCACGGCGGTCCTCGAAGGTCGTCTTTCCCAGGGTCGTGGTGTAGAGCACCAGGATGTCCTCACCTCCCAGAGCCCGGAGGGCACCTCAGCTGGAAGCCTCTTTAGGGGTTCCCATTCTCATGCTCGCAAATGATGTTGCTGCGCCTGTTTGGGTTCTAGAGTTCTCCGCGAAGAGATCTACTCCAAAAGCTGGTCGACATGTATATATGCTGTAGTCTTTTCACATTTGTTGCATGTACATCTTTCGTTCATCTTCTTCTTCGACGGTAGTCGAGCGAGCCTTGAGGACCCCGGCTGGGTCGATCGGTTAGAACTCTTGCTTAAAAGCAAGAGGTCCCGAGTTCGATTCCTGGGGGGGGATTTACCTGATTTACATGCAATCCTCGAGGTGTGTAATCCGGGATTTTTCTGGTCAAGTGGGGTAAGGACAATACAGGTATACGGAAAGTAGGAGCTGCCAAGTCCTGACCTTGGAGTTCACGAACACCAATCCTTGAGTCCGCAAAGCCACACGGGGCGGGATTTCCTCGTTATCAAAAAAAATAGTCGAGCGAGCCTTATCGTTCAACAAATGTGATCCATCACCGTCTTTTCGAATACAGCGAGGACGTCCAGAAGTTGCGATTCAGTTGTCGAAATGGCTACTGGTCGTGATGCTCCGATGTAGGCATGGCACAACAACAGCGAGGAGGTGATCGGCTTCCACTTCGTGGGGACGGGGCGAAGGAGGCGAGAGCCTACCAATCGTCGTCCGCCATCCGTGGATGGTGTTGGACCTGCCACGTCGGTGACTGGGTCATCAGCTCGCCACCCGTTAAGCCCATGACCGTGGAAGCCGTTGGTCTCCCTCGACGGGGTCCTCGAGTGTAAGCTTCTGCAGGGTCGCCTTCGGCTCGAAGGTGGCTAGGTTGATCATGCTGAGGACTTCCTTCGTGGGGGTAAGCTTCGGAGTGGGTCCTGCTGTCTAGGTTGTGTGGAAGAAGGAACTCTACTAATCCCTGTTACCATATCAATGACCAGCGAGTAGGGGTGTCAATGGGCTGGGTTAGTTTGAAGCCCAATGGACAGTCCACTCCAAACTCAATTTGGGTTGGACTCGGGTTAGCCCATGGATCTCTTTTGAAGCCCATTTGTCAAACCCATCACTTGATGGGTTGGACTCGGGTTAGCCCATTGGGTTAAGAGACATCAATAACCATCGTACCTATCAATAACCACCATATTACCTACACATGCATTAAAAATATGCTTAAATAAAAAAATCAGTTTCCACCACACCAATAGTTCTCTCTAAATTAAAACATGCTTAAATTAAAATAGTGAATCTATTTACATATTAATTTGATGGGCTGAAACGGGTCTCAATGGGCTAGTATGGGTTTGTTTTACTTTGATCCATTAAATTTGGATTGGGTTATTTTAGTGTTGGGTTGAATTGGGTTTGAATTGGGCCAGCCCAAGCCCACCCATTGACACCTCTACTAGCGAGCTTTGAAATCTTTACCTGTACGGGCTGAGAATTGCTGCAGGAGGGGGGGGGGGACTGTGGAACGCACCAGGAGGCCTGGAACTCCCAGCCGTCCTCGACAAGGAAGGCGGCGACGTCCAGATCTGGATCCCGGAACGACGTTAGCCTCTCGACGAAGAGGTGGCAGGGTGGAGGGTAGGGCATCTAGAATCGAGGAGCAGGTCCAAAAGATTCACCCAGGCAACTCCTTCATCAGTTACAGTTAGCAGAGTTTTTTTTATTTTTTAAAAATAAAAATGTCAGTAGCGCTACAGTAATTTAATTTGTAACTGCTACAGTTATAACAAGTTTAAATTAATTATTTTTTCTTCTAATTTTTTAATATTAAAAAGGTATAAAATAAAAAATCTAATGTTATCTAATCAAAATTTTAAAAACAAATTTAAATAAAAACATAAAAATGAAAAAACATTGAATCAACTGTTACTCACTGTAGCACGCTACAGTACTACTCCCAAATGCATGGCGGGGCGGAGTGAAGAAGAGGACGGGGGAGTGCATGGCGGGGCGGAGGGGGGCGGCGAGGTCGGGCCATGGTCGGAGTGGTGTGCAACAGAGATCCAGTAAAAAAGATCCAGAGATTTGCATGCATAGATGTGTGAGTGTGAGCGCGGTTCGCATGCATGGATGATGATGGCGACAATATTAGCATCAAGAGAAGATTATGAGGAGGAAGATGTTGAAGGCTAACCTGTTACTCCTGGTAGTTGTTGCTATCGAGTCAGAAGAAGATCCAGTAAAAAAGATCCAGATGTAGTTGCTGCTCTGTGTCTGCGAAAGGAGAAGGTGACGTTAGCAACTGTCGCATGCAATGTTATTTCGTGGGGAGGGGAGGGGAGATGGCGACGGTGTTCTTCTGAAGAGAAGATGATGAGGAGGAAGATGTTGAAGACTAACCTGTTACTCCTTGTAGTTGTTGCTCTCGAGTAAGAATAAAATCCAGTAAAAAAGATCCAGAGAAGTAGTAGTTGCTGCTCTGTGAAGAAGAACACGAAGGCGTTGGCGAAACACCTCTGGAGGCTAAGACGTTAAGCATGTTTTTTTTGATAACGAGGAAATCCCGCCCCGTGTGGCTTTGCGGACTCTGGGAATAGGTGGCATAAAACTACAAGTTTTTTAAAAAACGGAGTTGTAAGTTTTAGCAAGATTTAAATGTGAGAGTCTAAATATTGGAATCTTATATTCGTGTAACTCTGGGATATTTTTAACAATTATATTTCTATTTAATACCGATGGCATATACATCTAAAACTTGCAATTTTTTATATATGTTCTTTAGGATGGCATATTCTCGTGATTTAGTAGCGCTACAGTGAGTAGCGCTACAGTAATTTTGCAAATACTACAGTAACGTGCATAAAAAATAACAACAGTTTTTGTTATTTTTTTAATATAAAAAATAAAAAATAAAAAATCTAATATTATGCAATCAATTTTTTTAAAAACAAATTAAAAAAATATAAAAATGAAAGAAATTGAATATACTATTACTCACTGTAGCATAATACAGTGAACAACGTTTTTTCATATTTTAACAACTGCGTTTGCAAAATTTTTGGCAAGCTAAAAATCGTGTTTGGCAAGATAATTTTTGGCAAGCTAAAAATCGGTGTTGGCAAGATAATTTTTGGCAAGATAGAAATCGCTGTGAGGAAAATTTTATGGCAGCTGGTTGACGCTTCCGTGTTTCCATTTATGTGTAATATTTAGTAAGGTTTCGTATGCCGATTTAATAAAAATTTTTCACGGTTATAGATAGGAGGTTTATCTTCTTAATAGCTATGTTAAAGGAGGAGATGTATTTGTGAGTTTTGAAAAAATATTAAATATTCTAATGCTGGCACGTGGCAGCACCAAGACTGAAAAGATTTTTTATAAAGGAAAAGTTTTTAATGGAAGGGTTTAAAGAATATGTTGAGAGGTATATATAAAGGGAAGGTATCGTTGCATATCTTTTGGCGGCAATGTTTAGCAAGTCTTTTTTTGTATTAGTTAGGAGTTTACGAAAAGTGAGCTTCAGAATTTTTGAAATATAGTGAGGGATAATGGAAAGGCTTAAAGAATATCCTGAGAGGTATAAAAATGGGAAGGTATAGTTGCATATTTTGGTGGAGTTAGAGAGTATGGAGTCAAAAAAATTTTAGGAAATAAAAAACCGCACCAACGTACTTTGATATGTGTTTAGTAAGTTTTTAGCATAGGAGTTGGCGCGCGGGTAGACTAAAGGTGGCATGCATGCAATGTTCAGCATGCATGTAGGTAAAGGTAGCAAGTTTTTTTTTTTTTTTGCTAACGAGGAAACCCCGCCCCGTGTGGTTTTGTGAACTCAAGAATTGGTGTTCGTGAACTCCAAGGTCAGGACTTGGCAGCTCTTACTTTCCGTGTACCCGTATTGTCCTTACCCCACTTGATCAGGAAAATCCCGGACCTACACACCTCGAGGATTATATGTAGATCAGGTAAGCCCCCCCCCCCCCCAAGAATCGAACTCGGGACCTCTTGCTTTTAAACAAGAGTTCTTACCGATCGACCCAGCTGGGTCCTCTGGTAGCAAATTTTTTCAAATGCTATGAGGTATAATGGGAAGGTTTAATTAAAAAAAGATAATATATCGCATTGGAAGAGAGAGAGAGAGTAGGCTAACATGTTTTGAAGGCAAAAAAGTAGTAAATTTTTTAAATGCTATAAGGGATGATGGGAAGGTTTAAAGAAGGTGCGTGATATTTTGGATGGGAAGGTGATCGTTGCATATTTGTATGGAGAGAGAGAGAGAGGTATTATGGTGTTGCCATGTGGCAACATTAAGATTGAGAAAAGAAGTGATGAAGGAGAGATATTTGTGAGTTTTGGAGGGAATATACATATTATGGTGCTGTTGGCCGCTTCAAAATTGAGTTTTATTACTTATACTTTTAAAACTGAGTTTTATTTTAATAGTATAAAATAGTATAGATAGTATAGATTAATAGTATAGATTAATAGTATATATATATATATATATAGAGAGAGAGAGAGAGAGATTTGTTGGAAGGGTTGTGTAGAGAATTAGACGATCGATGACCAGGGCGGCGGCGGCATCCATGGTGGACGCCGACTGGTCCAGTCTCTCGGGGGACGTTCTCCGGGACATCGTGATGGAGCTGGACCTGCCAGATCTCTTTTCCTTCGCCCGCGTCTGCACCTGGTGGAGGTCCGTCGCCGTCCGGTCCCAGCAGGAGAACATCTCGCGTTTGCACCCGTTGGTTGTGCGCTTCAACTGCAAGGGGACGTACCGGGAGGACTCATGCTACGTCGCTGGCTTCTCGGCCCGCCCCACCGAGGCCTTCTACAGCCTCTCCGACAGCAGGCGCTACCGCCTCCACTACGGGGCCGAGCCCCCAAGCCCAAGGACTCCACGGCGGCGGCCAATCCACCTCGCCGACATGGTCGTCGCCTTCTCCTGCGGATACTGGGTGATGCGTGATGACGATGCGGAGGCGGCCTGGCTCTTCCTCGTGCACCCCCTCACTGGCCGGGTCGTCCCCGGCGGCGCCTCCTTCCCTCCCGTGAACCCTGGCGCACTCAACTTCCTATGCAACACCTTCCTGACGTCCCCCACCTGGGGGCGGAGGACTGCCGGCTCGTGACGGTGGGCAGCTTCACGATCTGGTGGTGCCGGCCGGGGGACGCCCGGTGGTCGTTCTACAACCTCGTCTTCGCAGGGCCCGCCGGCATGATGCCCTTGTTCATTCGTCGGCGCCTCTGGGCAGTGGTGGGGGGGAAAATCTACGCCGTCTCTAAAACGGGCGCCCTCCTCGTCTTCAGCTTCCCCCCAGTGGGGTGGGGAGCGGCGGCCCCACCATGGAGATCCTGCAGACGGCGGACACCGGTGGTCGTGCGCCTCGGGAGGCGATGGATGATTGCCGTGCGCTGGTGGAGTCAGAGGGCAGGCTCTTGGCCGTGCATTGGGACCGGATCGTCCGGAACGGTTCAACGTTCTGGGTGTACGAGTTGCAGCAGCAGGATGCGGAGAAGAAGACGACGACGGCGGCCATGTGGGTGCCCGTGCACGACTTGGGCGGCCGCGCCCTCCTCCTCGAACTGGTCAAGCCAGTGCTGTGCGACCCGATGGCGTGGGGCGGCGTCCCCGACGACATCTACTACGGCCTAAACAGCCCCCGTGACGCGCTGGGCGTCTACAAGCTGACGCGAGAGGGGGCGTGGCGCCGCCGCCGTAGCGAACCCGGCCACCCCTGGCCTCGGGCTCGGCTCCTGCATGATAAAATCTTCCTCATCATCCCTAGCCTCTGTGCTTCCCCCTTCGACTTGTAAACAGAAACGAAGAACATGCATGATCATTGGAAGTTGTGTAATGCTCGTGTCTCGAAAATTCAAAATTTTTATCTTTTTTATTGGGTAAAATCATATAAGAGAAAGAAGTGCAACCTTAGTTTGGGAAGTTGTCTTGATCGAATTCATTCAAGTAGTGCTTCTTGTAATGTTCCGGAGAAGATTCAACAATTTTTATTTATTTATATTTTTTTTTGCAAAATCATGCGAAGATACGAAGGTTTCATCAGTAAGGATGAGTTCAGAAAAGAAAGCCGTGTGCATGAACAAAAGCATATACTACAACCAGGAACCTCTCCCTGCTGCGTGGCTTTCCTGCTGAAACCAGGATTCCTCCCACGTCTATCCCCACGTCAACATACTCCACAGAAGCCGTATCTTCTTACACAACTCCAAGAGCCAGAGGAAGCTAGTTTTATTTGCATTAAACTAATATTGATTGCTAAATTTTGAGTTGTATATATGTTTCGTCGGCAAAATAATTGTACCATCATTCACCACATTCGGTGCACGCACAAGGCAGTTATTTATCTGGAGAAATATTTATTCCATTTGAAGAAGTGTAATAAATACAATTTACAGTTCATGTGATATTTTATTGGACGTCATATAATTTTTTTTAAATATAATCTTTCTATTTTAGAATCTAACTATTCTATTTTAGAGCCTAACTTTTTTATTTTAGAGTTTAATTTTTTATTTTAGAGCTTAAAAATAATATGACTCTAAAACAAAAATAAACTAGACTCCAAATTAAAAAATTGGGTTTCAAAATAAAAGTGTTGAACTCTAAATGCTTAATATCCGAATGTCCGGACAAATAATTTGTCTGGGTGTCCGACTGGCAAGACCTCCATTGAGTAGTGCTTTATTGCCTAAGCCCCACACCTAGACAACGTCTAATGAGGGACAAATAATTTGTGTGGGTGTCCGACTGGCACGGCCTCCATTGAGCAGCGCTTTATTGCCTAGGCCCACACCTAGACAGCGTTTAATGAGGGCCGCATCAGTTGGGGAGTGGAGATCCTCTCCACCCGCGGGTGGAGAGGACTCCATCAGTACAAGGATAGATGGAGGATTTTTTGGTTTTGACCCTTATGTGTGTGTGTTTTTTTATTTTACCCAGCGGTTTAACCTCAAAAAACCCTCCACCCACCCTTGTACTGATGGAGTCCCCTCCACCTGCGGGTGGAGAGGATCTCCACTCTCAGTTGGGCACCCAGCATTGCTCTACATAGTAAGTAAAGTGGCATTTTTGAAAATTTCAACGGGATTTGTTTGGCTGTGAAACATGGCTTGTTTTTTCTTTTTTACCCTTTCTTACACCCAGCACGAAACGATGCAGAAATATCTGATTTGGGCAATTTTGGCTTGGTCGTAAGCTATTCCAAACGCTGCCTAAGAACAAGTCAGAAGGACGAAAAGAAAGAAAAATAGTATGCAGGAACAAAACTAGAACAAATAACTATATATTAAATGTGATATTTGAGCTTAGAGAAAAGATTCAAGAGAAGTGAAAGAAAAAATTCGACACCTCCTTCCAAATTTTGAAATGCGGAAGTCCTACCCTTAACTGGCATCCTTGCCCGGGATGGTGGACTAGGCTTAGCAAGAAAAAATGCTAATTGCAAAAAGGATCCTGTAACAAGACTTTTTTTGCTAACGAGGAAACCCCGTCCCGTGTGGTTTTGTGGACTCAAGGATTGGTGTTCATGAACTCCAAGATCAGGACTTGGCAGCTCCTACTTTCCGTGTACCCGTATTGTCCTTACCTCACTTGACCAGGAAAACCCCGGACCTACACACCTCGAGGATTACATGTAGATCAAGTAAGCCCCCCCCCCCCCCCAGGAATCGAACTCGGGACCTCTTGCTTTTAAACAAGAGTTCTTACCGATCGACCCAGCTGGGGTCCTCGATCCTGTAACAAGACTGATGTGACTTAGAAAAAAAAAATATTAGCTGACAAATAGTTTACTATATCCGGTGTTGGCTGCCCACGATCGCCTGAATCTGGCCAACGGTCGTCGATGATCATCAAATTTCAGTGACTGACGTCGGATTCCGGCGATCGCCGCCGGACGCCGATCGGTGACTATCATTGGATTCCGACGATGTTTGCCGCCAATCGCCGATCTTAGACAAAAATGATACATCTTAGCTTAAAAATTATGTGATTTTTTTAATGCTTAAGTGATTAATTAAGATAAAATTTTAGATATTTTATCAAACAATCTAAAATCTTACAAATTAAATATTACAAATTTTAAACTTTAAATATACGTACTTATCAAACAAGGCCTATATTTAATATTTGAATAGACTGGAGATAGAATGAAGATCAAATAGATTGGGATCTATCTCCACTCTATCCAAATACCAAACATAACCTAATTGTCCTCAATCAACTTGGAATGCCTTCATGGCACTGCCAAATTACTAGCATCTTTCACTGCTGAAGACACTAGGACCTCCAGCCTGTGCTCTATTAATTGTCTCCCCAGAAATCTCTACATTCATGTGGAAGACTATCAAATGATAACCTATTAGTTAATCAAAAGAGAGCCACTCAAATCCACAGTTTCAATGACCTATATAAATAGATGGAAACAGACAGACCAAAGGGGTCATTGGGGCGATTGGCTCCGGTCACTTGTTCTCTACATTTGAAATCCCCTATTCTTATACCTTCTAACTTTTGATGTGGAATAGGCCATTTTTCTTCCAGTATAATATCTAATTCTTCTTCTTTAGCCCTCTCTTCTTCTTAAGCTCTCCCAATAGCTAGGAAACGCTACTGTGTTGGGGCTTGCGTTTCCCTGTTCTTGACCACGAAACAAATCCAATCGGCGGCCATGGAGCTCGGAGCAACCAATCGAGCAGCTTGGTCCGTCATTGAGTCTGTGGGCTAGCTTCTTCCCCCTAACCGGGACTGCCTCCTTCTGGGCGGGCGCTGTCTTTGTGGCCTCGGGTAGTTTTAAGGATCCCCTCAAAACTTCCCCTTGGCGACACTGGTAGGCTCTTTAGTATATAAGAAAAATACTAGTTACTTGGGCGGCCGAGGTAGTTAGCTGAGGTGGAAGCGCCGCGCGGCCGATCTGATTGGTCGAATGTGTGGGCTCTCAATGCTTCCACATCATGCGAATTATTCGGTCGGCTGAATAACTTACATTTCTCTTAGTATATTATCTCATGGGAAAAAATTACTATCCAGCCCCACACACCACTTGCTAGCATGATATGTGGAGGCTCAGACGCCTCGTCAATGGTGGGACGTCCGAGTGCGATTTGTTACTCATTTTACGGATAATAAGTTGTTTCTTACCTCCAACTTTCGCATAATAAAATAATTAATTTTTAAAAAATTTATATACATTGTAAGTAAAATAATATAATATTACGTCATATTCTGATGGATACGATTCTGCCTGTTACGTTCGGCAATATCCTGTAAAGAAGAAGACAATATATATTTGAATATTTGATAAAATCTGAAATAAAAAATCATAAGTACTATATGTAATTAAATCATATTATTTACTTGCTCCTCTCTTGAATTCCATTTTTGACACATTGTCCTCCAATCTGATGGATCAACACCAGATGGAGCAGATACAACAACATCCTCAAAGGTCGTGCCCTTATAATGGTACAAAATAACAATTACAAAGTTAACAAAATATTCATTATCAAGATAAAAACAAATAAATACTAAAAAAAATACTTACTTTGACTTCAACATCCCACGCCAGCCTTTGTGCATGGCTGTCATATGTTGTAACATTTTCTTATCCGTCTGAGGAGTCCGATCCCAAGAATACCGCATCTACACATATATTACCAATCTAATTTAAATATCTCACAAATACACAATATTCACTTTAAATATTAATCTATTTACCTTGAAATCTCGAAATATTCCATTCTTTGTCTCTTCAGGCAGTTTTGAAAAAGATTTGTGCCATATTTTGCAATGCAGTCTGATGGAAATGTCCATACGACTTATAAAATTTGTCCCTTGCTCGCTTATCCCGTATCCACCAATTACTCTCACATTCCATTTCTGTCCAAGCTCTAGCCTCCTCTCTGTGGCACCTCTAGAGGGATCCCGACGACCACTCCCTCGACCCCACGATGGTGTCTCTATGTAAAAACATATACATAAAGAAAATGATTAGATTTTATGAAACTAAAGTAAATATAAATTGTAATGCTACTGAATGTAAAAATATACCTGCTACAGAAGAAGATGCAGATGCAGCAGAAGATGCCCCCTGAGTGATAGGAACTACGACTTGAGAAGGATGACCTGCAACAGAGTTTTCAGGTGAATGAGTTGGCACGTCATCCACAGTCCGTGCTCTCCGAACACGAGATCCGCTGCGCGAACTCATATTTGAAAATATTGATATTGATAAGCAGCATATATAATTTACAAATAAAATTTGACGGCATCTCCCCTATATTAGGAGCATATCCACATGTGTACACAACCTGTGGGAAAAAATTTCATTTGCAATATGAGCCACCACCCAGGCTTGCTGGATCTTACCTGAACAAAGAGTCTCAAAAGATGAAAGCAACTAGCTCGATCTCCGCAGCTATTCCAAACAAAACTTGTCGTCATATTTACAAAAAAATATATTAATAAAAAGATGAGTAAGCCAACACGTGAAGATAAGTGAAGATAACTAAGCGTTAAGTGATGTAGGAATATTGAATTAAGTTCATTTTACAAGTGAAGATAACATGCCCCTCATCTCTTCACTTGTCAATTCTTTCTAAAATTTATGGCATGCAAATCATGAGTCTGTTATGTGGAAAGAAATAAGCAAATTCCAGGGAGTTCCTGATGTCAACTCATGTATTCTTCCACTATCTAAACATCAGGCCAGGATATAGCTTTAGTTAGTTAGAATTGGACTAAGGCATGCTCGTACATCAACATTGTGAAAACCTGAACTCAAAATCTAAGTGTTGAATTGGAGGAATCCTCCATAGATACAGAGGGAAGACACCCATGGATATCTGATATGAGACTAAGTTAACCCAACGATATTATCACCGGCAGGAAGACAATAAAAATATGATGGTAACAAATTATCGTTCATCTTACACATGCATCTCACTTTGAAATCACTTACACATTACAGAACAAAAAAATCCAAAAGAATAATGGAATTGCACGTATTCTACCCTAAAGGTCTATTTTGAATTTTCAGTTCTCAAGATCTGGAAGGACATGCCCAGTGACAAATATTTGACCGCTTGAAGCAGATTTTGCCACCCCAGATTTCACTTATTTCTGTTCCTGATAATTTAATTGCATTTTCTAAGGACAATATTTTACAACTGCTTCCTATTTGTTCACATAATTAATATACATGTGATCTTTATCACTCCAGGCACCTACAGATTGGCCTGGAAAAAGAATAACTAGTGCCTTTCAAGGCCATGGAAACAACTACAATTCTACAGATTAGATTAGACGGACTTTAAAAGGCTCTAATGACGATCCTCACAGTAGCAAAAGCACCCAACAGTGAGCATTCTCTTCCATTGAATTCCCTTAGCACCTAGGGGTCTATGGACTACTCTGGCTTTTGGGGGGCAAGATTGGGAGTCTTCCATACGCTGACTGGTTGCCGTTTTTCATCACAATTATTGCATCAGATCGATCAACACTTTCTTAAATGCGAAGGGTAAAGTGGGGGGTTCTGGCATTTGGATGTAAAGCATGGTTTTGCGGACTCAAATCTCCAATATACATAAAATCCCATAAAACCTAGCTGTTCAGATTCTAAAGCCCAAATATATAAGCACGAACTCCACTTGATTTTTATGATATGAGATATTTTCATATGATTCTCTTCTAAATCTCACAGTCGGCCCCCCCTCCCACAGCCGGCCACCCCCCATCCCACCCCACAGCCGGCCCACCCTCCCCCCACCCCACAGCCGGCCACCTCCCACCCCACCCCACAGTCGTCCCCCCGGCCCTCCCACAGCCCACAACCGCCCCCCCTCCCACAGCCGGCCACTCCCACCCTACCCCCCCACAGCCGCCCCCCCTCCCACAGCCAGCCACCCCCCACCCCACAGCCGCCCCCCCTCCCACAGCTGGCCACCTCCCACCCCACCCCACAGTCGTCCCCCCCTCCCACAGCCCACAGCCGCCCCCCCCCCCCACTCCCACATGCAGTTGGCAACACCCCTCCCCTCCCGACACACAAGAGAAAGGCAGAGAGGGTGAGAAAGAGGAAGAGGAAGAGCGGGAGATGAATCGAAAGAGGCAGATGTAGAGCGCCGGAGACACCGTAGAGAGAGAGGGAGAGAGAAAGAGAGAGGGGGAGGGCGATTACCAGTGGGCCGGGTACGGTGAACGGTGGCGGTGTCTCCAGCAGGCGGCAATGGAGCAAATAGGGCACAGGTGGCAGTGTCTCCGGCGGCGTCTCCAGCGGCGTCTCCAACGGCGTCTCCGGAAAATAGGGCACATGCGTAAGGACGCAGGGGGAGGGGGGAAATGGGGGCGCGGGGAAATGAGGGGGGAAATGGGTGGTGGGGAAATTAGATGGTGAAAGAAGATATATAGACGGCTACAATAGCCGTCTACGAATATATGATACGGCTATAAAAAACCATCTACGTATAATACATTAGTAGACGGCGAAAAAAAGCCGTCTACAAATGCAGTTTACGTAGACGGCTAAATTTTACAGCCGTCTACATATCCCAGATTTCTTGTAGTGTATAGTATGGAGAGAATAAGATTGTCGTGGTACAGTCATCAAAATTGAGTTATACTATATTAGTATAGGTGTATCTATACTATTATTATAAAATTCAGTCTTAGACGTATACGTGGCAGCACCAGAATTGTTTTGTTTCCCGCTCAAATTGAGATATGGAGTCTTGGTGCTGCCACGTGACAGCACCAGAATATTCATATATTTTTTAAAACTCACAAATACATCTCCTCCTTTAACATAGTTATTAAGAAGGTAAGTCTCCTACCTAAAATCGTCAAAAAATCTTATTAAATCGACATACTAAATCTTGCTAATATTGCACATAAACTTGTGAGTTTTCCAATGTAAAAAAAAAGAAATATATATAGGCGCCCAAATATTTTCCAGAACATTCAAAAAGGACAACACAATTCCTTGCCTTTCTGACGTGACAACACCACACTCTTTTCATTCAAAATATGTAAGTAGTAATTCGGCTAAGAAGCAAGACTGCCATAAGATCACAGGGGGAAATTTTAAAAAAGATACTTTGAACCTTAACCCACCTATTAGAATCGAAATTATTTGGCAATTGAGTTATTTCTAATTCAAGGCATTTCATTCCTGCTTAAACCAACGAAGACTCTACCAAAACATGGTAGGATAAAATTGGGTAAGATACTCAATGTGCTGCCAAAACATGACAGCACATAAATTTTAAAAAATCTTCCAATTTTAGTGCACCTATTACAAATCGGCAAATTTTGCCAAAACCTGTTTAAAGACAAGTCTCAAACATGACAGCACATAAAAATTGACTTCATTCTGCTTGCTGTCGTCCAACTAGCTAACCACGTTCCGACCCCTCGCAGTGGCGTGGATTTTACCAGCATCCCCCAGCACCAGTAGTTCGGGCGCTTAATTAACAAGGCCCTCCCCCTCTCCTCCTCACCGTCGGCGGTCATGATCAGCTTCTTCCCGATGCCGCTTCCTGCAAATCGACACGTGAGGCTGGGGGTGCTTTGTTATGTGGGGGAACCTGCATTCCCGTGTGGACCCGTGATGGGGGCCTACGCTCACTTGCGGATAAATTCTCTTCAGAGTACGTGGGTGAACAATGCACAAGAAGGCAGAGCCGAGAGATTCGTGTGGTTTGACATCGGATGGGGACGCCCGGAAGCGGCATCCCCATGGATGGCGGAGGCGAACACAGAGAAGAATGGAGAATTTTTAGAGGTCGGCCGGTGAGAAGAAGCTTCCACATGCATGGAGGTTCCACTGTTCAAGTTGACGATATATATGAATACTCGCAGTATTTTCGTTTCTATTTTCGTTTAAATCCCATACTGGTTCGCTCTGTACCCACCTGTGGCCTGACATCCTCACTGCCATGCCAGCCTCTCCTCTGCCAGCAAGATCGCCAGCTTCAAGTCGAAGCACTACACGCTGCGGGCGTCCTGCTCGCCGGTGGACGTCTACTTCTCGTCGTCGAGGGAGAGCGGGAGAATGGAGTGCGACGCGAGAACTGAGGCGGAGGCTGTCATTGGGAAGGTCTCTAAGCTTCCATTAATCATATAATTCCTGTCGAGCAGCGAGTACTGTAGCCGCTACAGTGATAAACAGTGATGAACAGTAGATTTAAGCTTCTTCCATTTTTCTGTATTTATGTAAGTTTATTTTTTAAAATATGATTGGATATTCCTTGGTTTTTTATTTTATAGTTTTTTTAATATAAAAAATAACATAAATATTGTTAGTTTAAATTTATTACTGTAGCAGTTACAGTAATATTAGCGCTACAGTGGATTCAAGTTGTTTTTATTTTTCTATCTTTCTTCAATTTTTTTAAATATGTTTGGATAACATTAGGTTGGTTATTTTGTAGTTTTTTAATATAAATAAAATAATATAAATATTATTATTTTATATTTGTTACCATAGCAGTTAAGTAGGCGACCACTACTTGAATATATTGTGTTGCAAAAAATTTTTGGAAATAATTTTATTATACAATTTATATTATTCCAACATTCTCTTCTAAAATCTGAAATTATAGAGCATAATTTTGTTTTATACTTAATAAAAAATAATTATACGTTTTGGTAATTATAAAATTTATATATTTAAAAAATATCTATGCATCGCACGGATGCTCGGTAAATAATCTTTCCCACTCAGCTAAATCTTTTCTGGTGGCACTGATATTAGAGTTTTCTAGCAAATCTAACAGTCTGATATTAGATTTTGTCAAAATTCATTTGTCTTGATTACTTCAAAGTTTAACTGTGTATGACATTTGTATTTATCATTCTCGATAGATCAAATTTCATATGTGAAAGATATGTTTGTTGAACTTATGATCAACATTTTTGAACGTCATCCTTATCATTTTTTAATCTCACATGATTTCATATTGGTATTACATAGAAAATTGTATTTTTTTTAATAAGTGTCCATTATCATTGTTATTTCAATATCTAATGTTCTTTTCCTACCTATAAATTACTACTTTTGCACGAATAGAAAATCTTTATTGTATATTCTTATTCTCTCATACTATTCAATCTTCCTTGAATGTTCTATTCATCTTTATATTTTTTACTATATTTTATATAATGTAATTATGTACACTAAAAATTATATTTTTATAAATAATATTTTTATTCATCTTAATATTTTATAAACAACTACCGTGCATCGCACGGGTTTTCAACTAGTATTTATATAAATAATGTTTTGATTACGGCACAAGCTTGCCATATCATATCACCAATCTTTGGATTAAGATCCAACCGATAGAAATATGAAAGCTAATTATATGGAAAGTATCGCTTGCCATGATGCTCCTCCTTTTCCTCGCAAGATGCACTCCGCTTTGTTTTATTATTATTATTTTTAACTTTCATGAGAATCGCTACGTCATTATACTTAGACATTATTTTCTTAAAATTTGATTTTTTAAATAAATATTTATAATGATCTGAAAAAGTTAAAAATGGATTTTCATTTCCAACTATTCTATTATCATTTACTTATAAATGATGTTTAAATTAAACCGATTGTATGGTCTAACAAAGATTTTTAAAATAGTTTATTAGCGTCCAACCTTTATAATATACTTTACTTATAAAGTATGTTTAAAAGTTAATGTTGATGATGGATCCTCAAATTTTAAGTGGTTCAGTAAATCTTCCAAAAAATTAGGTAGAGATCTGTGTTTAAGAAAAAATTCTTCAAGAAATAAAGTTTGTCAAGTAATTATCTAATCACAGAATATTGGTATTAATATTAAGTATGTTTTAATTTAAGCATGATTTATAAGTAAAGAATATTAGAATAGTCGGAAATGAAAATCTATCTTTAACTTTTTCAGCACATTATAAATATTCATTAAGAAATATCAAATTTTAAGGAAATAATTTCTAACGCAATGAAAGCTAAACATATATATTAAAACAAAGCAGAAAACTTCTTGTGCAAAAAAAAAACATGGCAACGTTTTGCTTTCTATATTTTCTTTTTTTATTTCCATTCTTTAGATTTCAATCTATGGCCGTCGGTGGTGTCATAAGTCTAGGCGGCAAGGAAGGGAGCGCCGTGTCATAACATTATTGTATTACTAGTTCTATGCCCGTGCCATGCACGGAAATATTTTAGGTAAAATTATATTAAAGATAAGTTATATGTTTAAATAACATCACAATATCAATAATATAAAGTGAAAAAATATAAATTCAACACTAAATAAATCTACATCACATATTGGCCTATGTCAGGGACATTAATTTGTAACGGATATAGAACTGAGTTTTAGTAGTTCAGCCGGAATTATCAGATAATCTGACTCTACTTATTGAAGGGGTATGTCTTCAGGTTATATTGATCAGATTAACATAATAATAAAATCTCATTTTTTAAAAAAATAAAAAATTTAGATAGTCACTGTTGGGTTCACTCCATTATTAGGCCATAGTTTCATGTATATTTTGTGTTCTTGTGAATTTAATATGATCTTAGATAATAATTTAAATCACAAAAAAGATGCTTTGCCCACATATGTTGAGGTTGTGCACAATCACATGTTATGACTAAAAAGATTGATGGATGGGACACTCCAAGATTAATGCACCTACAGAAGCTATCTAAAATTTTCATTTTTTAAAAAATGAGATTTTATTATTATGTTAATCTGATCAATATAAATTAAAGACATAAGCACAAATCTTATATGAATTTTAAATTATTATCTAAACTATGACCGTTAAAATTTCCAAGAACACAAAATATATATGAAAAATATTACCTAATGAATGAACCCTGTGGAGATTATCTGAAATTTTTATTTAATTTTTTTTCTTATGTTAATCCAAACAATTATATAAACATTCAATCAAATATAATACAGAAACTAAAATAGAAAAAATAAAAATAAAAAATATTTATTATTATTTATTCATCTGCTCAAGGCCAATTTTTTTAATACATAACGTGATTTATAATACTAACTAATGTTTTTTATTGATTGTTTTTCACAGTCTTTAAGAAGAATGAAGATTCTTATTAAAAATGATAGTATTTAAAATAAAATTACAAAACCACTAGTAAGAATGGAGATAGAGAAAGAGAAATAGAGTTTTTTTTTTATATTATTCATTCTCTATTTCAAAATTGCTACTGTAGCATAATAACTTTGCTACAGTAACCACAATACCCATCGTTTCATGACTTCAACTTTGCTACAGTAACCACAAAATTGCTACTTTTTAGAATTAATTAATATAATAAAAAAATAAAACATATCCATATAATGAGAGTTACAAATAATTTTTAGAATATATATTATGCAAATACGGGAGATGAGCAATAAGTAAAACTCCCTGCTGCTCGACCTGGCGTTGCACATTGAAAATAGGTCGTCTCAAAATAATGTAACGTGCATTTTATTACAAATATACTAAAAAGCACGTTTAAACACAAAAAATACCCACCCACCGCCATATCTGCCCAAAGTCAGATAAAGAACGGAGCTCCGCAATGGCGTTCCATGGAGCGCCGCCCTTAGCACAGCGGAGGACACGCGCCAGTGCCGGGGAGGAGCAGGAGGAAGAGGAGTCGGCGGCGGTGTCGGCCCCCTCTGAGAGCAAGGAAGAAGAGGAGGAGGAGGAAGGGGAGGTGGAGCCGCCATCGTCTCAAGCGGTGTGCCGGGATGGTTGCAGCTGACGACGGAAACGCTGGCCACTGCATGGGTTGAGCACAAAAGGTTGCCTGACAGAAGAAGGAAAAGGAAGGCGGGCACTGGGCTTCCTCTGTATTTTCCGGCATCAGGGGTTTTGCTTCACAGGAATCACACACACACACACACAGAGACGGGGGGTCAGGACGGGCGTGCTCACAGTGGCATGGGATAAAAGCAGCAGCGGACGGGCGTGCTCACAGTGGCATGGGATAAAAGCAGTAGCGTCAGGGTAAAGAAGAAGAGGAAGAGGTGTGAATCCCAGTTCTATGCTGCTGCTGCTGTTGGCGGGCGGTGGATTGCATCGTCGATCCGGGGAGGTTGCATCTCATCAACTGCGTGGGTGCGCCGTCCGGGGAGACTTTCCCTTTCGAAGTGTAGTTGGAAAGGAGTGTGGGGGATCATGCTCACGCGTAAGCCATTCAAGGACTCCCTTAAGGCGCTCGAAGCCGATATCCAGCATGCCAACACCCTGTGAGAACCCCACGCGAATCTTCTATCCCACAATGGAGGAAAGTTTATTGTATTTTGTGTTTCTGCTCACCAGGGATTAGATGGAAGATATCCAACATGCCAACACCCCGTATTGAAGTAGCAGGGGCGCCGCCGGCCTCGCCCCTCGAACACCCCAGCGAAGGCCGGGTCCGACCAGAAGCGATCAATGAAGTAGGCCGTAAAGTTGGCGTGGCAGTACTTGGGGACGCCCAGGACGTGAGTCCCAGGTCGATCGCCCAGAGCTTGGCGAAGTAGTCGAACGTCGGGGGAGGAGGTCGGCGAGGTAGATGCGGGCGTAATTGAGGGGCTCAAGCAGCAACATGCAGGAGCGACTGCGGCGATCGTGCAGATGGCCACATGCACGTACACCCAGTACGGAGAGGCTAGCGTGGCGAAGAGGATGCTGGGCCACGGGTGGGTACGTAGCGAACCACCAGGTGGCTCCGGTCAAGAGGAAGAAGGCCACCCACATCGGCGAGGAGGAAGAAGGCCACCCATGCGTGCGGGCTGGGTCATCAGGGTACGCTGTCGGCAGTGTCCAACTCTGCCCTCACGGCAACAGGATGATGCTTCGATACCTTAAACGTGCAGGTATGGATCTGTTGGCAATGTACATGAGGAGAGGAGGGGTAGAGAGAGCGAGCCGGGTGGAAGAAAGAGAGAGGAAGAAGAAGGAGCGAGGGAGAAGAAGGCCACCCACATTAATTTTGGCAGTACAGAAGCAATATTACCGCCTGTAATTTATGTGCTATTTTTTAGTAGTATAGAAGTAGTAGTCTTGTTAAGTTACAGTACAATTCCGCCTGTAATAGATGTGCAAAATAATTCCGCCTGTAATATTTTGTTTTGGCAGTACAATTTTTGTTTTGGCAATTTCTGATTTGGCAGTACAATTTCTGTTTTGGCAATTACCGTCTGTAATTTCTGTGCTATTTTTTGGTAGTACAAAATTAGTAGTTTTTCTAAGTAGATTTCTTAATATTTTTTGACAGTATAAAAATAGTCATATTAGTTTTTGGGAGGGAAATATAATATTAGTATAGATTAGTATAGATACCGAATGTTAATAGGTGGTATAAAATTGCAAGTTTCTTAAAAATTTATGTGCAAGATTTGGCAAGGTTTAGTATGCCGATTTAATAAGATATCTTCACAGTTTTAGTGGAAGATTTGCCTCTTTAATAGTTACGTTAAAGGAGTGATGAAGGAGAGGTATTTGTGAGTTTTGGAGGGAATATAAGCATTCTGGTGCTGCCACGTGGCTGCTCCAAAATTGAATTTTATTATATTAGTATAGATTATATGAAAAATATTGTGTTCTCAATTAGTCTCGGAGTATAGCTGAAGTGATTTTATTTTTTTTATTTTTGAAAAATACATTTAATAATTGCATTTAATATTTGGACCTTATTTTGTGTGCATAAAAATACATATAAATAGTGATATAATACATATAAATAATAGATCAATATACATAAATAATATAATATTACACATAAATAATATAATAATACATATAAATGATCTAAACATTAAATGCACCCTCCTTTAAAAAATAAAAAAAAAGTTGTGGGAGTGAAACCAACTCAATTATATTGAATTCGGTTCTTATATATATATATATATATATATATATATATTGGTGGGTTTGTTGGTAGGGTTGTGCACGTAGAGAAGAAGACGATCGATGTCGATGACCAGGGCGGCGGCGGCGTCCATGGTGGACGCCGACTGGTCCAGTCTCGCGGGGGACGTTCTCCAGGACATCGTGATGGAGCTGGACCTGCCAGATCTCGTTTCCTTCGCCCGCGTCTGCACCAGGTGGAGGTCCGTCGCCGTCCAGTCCCAGCAGGAGTACATCTCGCGTTTGCACCCGTTGGCTGTGTGCCTCATCCGCGACGAGCCGTCGCTGTTCTACGGGGTCCCTGGCTTCTGGGCCCGCCACACCGAGGCCTTCTACAACCTCTCCGACGGCAGGCGCTACCGCCTCCACTACGGGGCCGAGCCCCCAAGGACGCCACGGCGGCGGCCAATCCACCTCACCGACATGGTCGTCTCCTTCTCCTGCGGCTACTGGGTGATGCGTGAGGAAGATGCGGAGGCGTCCTGGCTCTTCCTCGTGCACCCCCGCACTGGCCGGGTCGTCCCCGGCGGCGCCTCCTTCCCTCCCGTGAACCCCGGCGCACTCAACTTCCTATGCAACACCTTCCTGACGTCTCCCAACCTGAAGGAGGAGGACTGCCGGCTCGTGACGGTGGGCAGATTCACGATCTGGTGGTCCCGGCCGGGGGACGCCCGGTGGTCGTTCTACAACCTCGTCTTCGCAGGGCCCGCCGGCATGACGCGCTTGTTCATCCGTCGGGCCCTTTGGGCCTTGGTGGGGGGGAAGCTCTACGCCGTCTCTACAAAGGGCGCCCTCTTCGTCTTCAGCTTTCCCCCCAGTGGGGTCGGGAGCGGCGGCCCCACCATGGAGATCCTGCTGACGGCGATAGATGATTGCCGTGCGCTGGTGGAGTCAGAGGGAAGGCTCTTGGCCGTGCAAATGAGGTGGATCGGCAGCCCCGGTGCAACGTTCTGGTGTACGAGTTGCAGCAGCAGCAGCTGCAGGATGCGGAGAAGAAGACGACGGCGGCGGCGGCCATGTGGGTGCCCGTGCACGACTTGGGCGGCCGCGCCGTCTTCCTCAACCTGGTCAAGCCTGTGCTGTGCGACCCGAAGGCGTGGGGCGGCGTCCCCGACGGCATCTACTACGGCCTATGCGGCGGCCTCTGCAGCGGGGCCGTCTACAAGCTGACCGGAGAGGGGGCGGGGCGCCACTGCACAACCGAATCCGTCCACTCCTTTCCTTTTGCCTGGCTCCTGGATGATAGATTCTTCCTCATCGTCCCAAGCCTCTGTTCTTCCCCCTTCGACTTGTAAACAGAAGACGAAGAACATGCATGACCATTGGAAGTTGTGTCATGCTCGTGTCTCGAAAATTAAAAAATTCTTATGTTTTTTGTTGGGTAAAATCATGTTTTTTGTTGGGTAAAATCATATAAAGACAATTAACCTTTGATGATCAGCAATAAAGGTCTGCTCTGGCTGTCGGGATTTGGACGGATCGTACAATGCACAGGGAATTATTACATATATAAATATGTATTTCCATTTTTTACTGGTTGCAACCTTAGTTTGGAAGTTGTGTTGTTCGAATTCATTCAAGTAGCTTTCCTCTGAAATTAGGACTGCTCAACCCTCCCGTTCGATGTGGGTTGGTTCATTTTTTTTGTTAATTGGAACTGAATCAAATTGATTTAAGATCAAATCGAATCTAATTGAATTGAAATTATTTCCGTTGGATTCGATTCAAATTGATTTTTATTTAATTAAATATAATTTAAATTTATTAATATGTGTACATTAAAATAAAAATAAAATTGATCATATATATATATATATATCTATATATAAAGTTACTCATATAATTACTTTTTAATATATATATATATTATATTAATTATTATTATTATATTAAAATTCAATTTATTCAGTTTAAGCGATTCAAATCAATTTTATAATGTCTAAAATCAAATTAAATCAAATTTTGATTCAAACCGAAATAAATCGACTGATTCAATTTAATCCGATTCGATCGGTTATATATTTGATTTGAACCAAAATATGAACGCCCTTAGAAACCAAGAATCCTCCCACGTCTATCCCCATGTCAACATCGTCCACAGAAGCCGCAACTCCAAAGAGCTAGAGGAAGTTTTATTTGCATTAAATTAATATTTGCTAAATTTTGAGTTGCATGTTTCCTCGGCATGCAAAATAATGATACCGTCATTCACCACATCCCGTGCACACAAAAGGTGATTATATGTCTGATATATATTTATCCTTATATAGTTATATAATGGTATCTGATTTTTAAATATTTCTTATATATATTTGCATGGTGCTCGAATTATGAAATGCCGGATTTTTAGTCGAAGGCAAAGCACTTTGGATGTCCTCGATTGTACCGTACCCTGTCAGAGTTTTAACGAGTATTGAGCTAGTCTATTGACAGGTTGATATAGTACAATTAAATATATTATATTAAAATCACTATTTTATTATTCAATATTCTTTTTATTTTTTATTTAATTTATAATAAGATCCATCAGATCGAATCTTACCGCACCAAAAAAGTTCGATCCGTATCATGTTAAGATAGACCTCGACACAGCAAAACTTGCTTTGTAGACAACTTCCTATGACACGAGAAACGTTATTTGTAGACGGCTTCTTATTTCTTTTTTAATGATATATATTAAATTGGGGACGTATTCTTACGCGAGATCCGACTAATCAAATCAAATTATATGATTCTTCTACTAAATCACACTGGCAGAAATCCAAATGATAGAAATATGAAAACAAATATGGAAAGCAAACCTTGCCATGCTGCTGCTCGTCGTGTTTTCCTCGCTAGAAGAGACAAGTGGCGCTCAGAATAGCACACGTCTCAGTAAATTACATTAGTGTGTGTGTGTGTATATATATATATTCATCGAGGAAGTAGGAGCCGTGATGAGTGGATTGGATTTTGTGTCCTTTTCAAAGTTTGTGGAAGAAGGTATGTATTTAATGCGCCAACATCTGACATATGTCTGTGTAAAGTAGTACATATTGGTTATAGAACTGACATAGAACTGACATATGTTGGTTAATATAGCCATATGTCGGTGTAACCGTATATGCTGGTCTATTGTAGCATTTGTTAGTGCAAACTGAAATAAATTAGAGGAGAGTGAAATATGTTTGTCCAGTGATATTTGATAGTTTAAAGTGAACATATTGGTTCCCATAGACATATGTTGGTTTTAACTTAGATATGTTGGTTCCTGTTACATATTAGACCAAACTGATATATGATTGTTAAATAATAAATGATGGTTTAAAGTGACATATGCTGCTTCACAAAGCATATGTAAATGTAAATGTATATATGTTGGTCCAGTATAACATTTGTTGGTGCAAATTGATATTTTTTGGTGTAAATTGAGATAGTTTGTTCAGAGATATTTGTTTGTATGAATAGACATATGTTTGTCTGACATCAATTGTCTTATGTTACAGGTGAAGAAAATAAAAGTGGAATAGATGCATTGAAGACTCCATCGAAGACTACAGAGAATAATGTGATTGGGAGGTCTTTAGCGCCATGCAATGGCATGAAATTTGAGTCCATAAACGATGCCAAAAAATACTACAACACATATGCAAAGCATATGGGTTTTGGCATTAGTACATTTAGCAGCAAATTTAGTGGAAAAGTTTGTGTTTTTGCTCATTTTGTTTGTTGGAGAAATGAAAAAGCAAGGAGGAATGCCAATTCACAAAATCATAAAGACTCTGCAAAATCGGTTGCACAGCATCATTAAAAGTGAAATTAGACAAAGATAGTGGAGAATTTGTATTCTCTGATGTTTTACTTGAGCATCATCATGAGCTGAACACAGTTGTAGCTGCTTATTTAAGATCGCATCGATGGATAACTACCCCGGAGAAGGCTGAAATCTTGAACATGCGTAGTGTAGGCATATCCACTACAAAAGTCATGTCTTACATGGCAAAAAGGAAGGGTAGTATACGGAGTTTATCATTTACGAAGAAAGATTGTCGAAATTTTTTGAATAGAGAACGACAATCTAAATAAAGAGAGGGTGATGCACAAAGAATGCTTCGTCATTTTACTGAAATAAAATGCAAGGATCCAACATTCTTTTATTCATTTGACTTGAATGAGCATGACCAGTTGTCAAATATTTTTTGGATTGATGGTAGATCACGCACAACATGTAGCTATTTCTCTTATGTGGTTACATTTGATACCACTTATCTAACGAACAGATATGAAATGCCATTTGCTCCTTTTGTTGGGGTGAATCACCATGGACAGTCTATCTTACTTGGGTGTGCACTGCTATATAATGAGAAGATTGAAACATTTACATGGGTATTTCAGAGTTGGTTAGAAGCAAATGGTGGAGTTTCACCAAAGGGAATTATTACGGATCAAGATAAGGCTATAGAAATGGCTATAGCTGAAGTGTTTCCCAATACTAGGCATCGATTTTGCTTGTGGCATATATTGAAGAAGATACCTGAAAAGATAGGCCATATTTGTAAAAGTATCCTGAATTTATGGGAGAATTTGATAAATGCATCTATGATTGTGTAACAACTCATGAATTTGTAGAAAAGTGGGATGTGATGATGGATGAATATGTGGAATGCAGAGAAAATGAGTGGCTGCAGAATATATACCAGTGCCGTCAAAAATGGGTTCCTGTGTATGTAAATGATCACTTTTTTGCTGGTAAGTTCCATCTGAAAATTATGCACACTTTTTACCATATGTGTAGACATAAGTTTGGACCAATTTTTGTTATCACAATATATTGTTTACGTGTAGGTATGTCATCGTCACAAAGAAGTGAGAGCATTAACCATTTCTTTGATGAATTTGTTCAATCTAAGATAACACTTGAAGAGTTCATACTTCAATATAAGACCGCACTTGAGAAAAGATGGAATGCGGAAGAAGAGGCTGATGTTAAGACATTAGAGACTATAGCATTCTTGAAAACTTCAAGTACATTTGAGAGGCAAGCTGCTGAAATTTACACAAGGGGCATCTTTCAAAAATTTCAGAAAGAGGTTCTTGAGATGACTTCATGTCAACCTACAATATTAGACGCTAACGAAAATGGCCTGAGCCTAAGAGTGAAATCTATTGATAAGATTAAAGTTAAAGGAGTTGAAAGGATGTTTAGGAAAGAATTTACAGTGACATGTGATAAAACTGGGGTGGTTATATGTGGTTGCCGGTGTTTTGAATTTAGAGGATATTTATGTAGACATGTATTAATTGCTTTTCAGCTTGTTGGTATAAGTAGCATTCCACAGAGATATATTTAAAGCGATGGACAAAAGAGATGCGGTACAGACATAGTTTTGATGAATACAACATGGATGGCAACAATTGTCTTGATGAAAGTTCTCGTTACAGCTACCTACTTCATCAAACAGTGAAAATTGCTGAGATTGGCGCATCTTCAAATGCTGCATTTGATGTGGCAAGGGAGGTAATACCTATGCTAATTAAAAGAATGTAGGAGTTGTTGATGCAAATATAGCTGAGCAACCTAGGGAGGAGATTCGAGTTTGTGATCCTCCTCGAGCATCGAGGAAAGGACGACCAAAAGAGAAGAGATTTCAAAGTTCTGTTGAGAAGAGGAGAAAGAAGAACAGAAATGAAAAAGAAAGTATGCAGCCACCCTTGGAGCCAGCAATGCAGCCACTCATGCATACACCCTTGCAGCCACCCTTGCATCAACAATTGCACCTAATGTTTCAACCAACAACAGTGCAGGCAGCAGCAATACAGACCGCAATGCAGATACCAATGCAGACACCAATGCAGGCACCAATGCAGGCACCAATGTAGGCACCAATGCAGGCACCACAACAGGCACCAATGCAGGCACCAATGTAGACACCAATGCAGGCACCAATGCAGGCACCACAACAGGCACCAATGCAGGCACCAATGCAGGCACCAATGCAAGCACCAATGCAGCCAATGTGGTTCCTTTTTTGATAGCTTGCAAATGAGGATATGCATGGTTGCACCAACTACAACTATTTTGATGTAAATGAATGATAGGAGGAAGGTGAAATTTGTACAAATATATGTTAGTATAAAACTGGCATGTGGTATGGTTGAACCCAACATATACCATTTTGATGTAAATGGGGAGGTTACATTTGTACAAACATATGTTAGTGAAAAGTACATATGGTATGGTTGAACCATACATTTACCATTTTGATGTAAATGGGGAGGTGACATTTGTACAAACATATGTTAATGAAAAGTACATATGGTATGGTTGAACCCAACATATACCATTTTGATGTAATTGGGGAGGTGACATTTGTACAAACATATGTTAGTGAAAAGTACATATGGTATGGTTGAACCCAACATATACCATTTTCATGTAAATGAATTATAGAATGGGGAAGTTGAAATTATTCTGAACATTGACCATCGGCTGTCGACAGATGACCATTGGCTGTCGACAGCCACTGCAGCAGAACTGCCATCCAGAACTGAAATTCTTAAGCATAGTGTTGGTTGTCGACAGGCACATGCTGGTTGTCGACAGCCGATGCTTTCTTTGTGCCATCCAGATCTGGCAAAACCAATGAAAGTTTCATCTTGGTGTAAACGGGTATATGTTGGTGTAACTGCATATATGTTGGTGTATATGGGCATATGTTGGTGTAAAACTAGCAACGGTTGGTGTAACACAGGCATATGTGGGTGTAAGACTTAGCATATGTTCTTGTAAAACTGGTATATGTTGGTGTAAACGGGTATATGTTGGTGTAAATTGATATATATTAGTGTAAATGGTCATATGTTGGTGTAAACCCCTTAGAGTTTGTGTTAGACAGGCTTATATGTGGGTGTAAGAGTAGCATATGTTCTTGTAAAACTGGTATATGTTGGTGTAACTTGGTATATGTTGGTGTAAATGGATATATATTGTTATAAATGGTCATATGTTGGTGTGGATTTGTGTTATATGTGGGGTGTAAGAGTAGCATATGTTCTTGTAAAGCTGGTATATATTGGTGTAAATTGGTACGTATATGTTGGTGTAAATGGACATATATTGTTGTAAATGGTCATATGTTAGTGTAACCCTCGGAGTTTGTGTTAGGTTTATATGTGGGTGTAAGAGTAGCATATGTTCTGGTAAAACTGGTATATGTTGGTGTAAATTGGTATATATTGGTGTAAATGGATATATATTGTTGTAAATGGTCATATGTTGGTGTAAACCCCTTAGAGTTTGTGTTAGACAGGCTTATATGTGGGTGTAAGAGTAGCATATGTTCTTGTAAAACTGATATATGTTGGTGTAAATGGATATATATTGTTGTAAATGGTCATATGTTGGTGTAAACCCCTTGGAGTTTGTGTTATATGTGGGTGTAAGAGTAGCATATGTTCTTGTAAAACTGGTATATGTTGGTGTAAATTGGTATATGTTGGTGTAAATGGATATATATTGTTGTAAATGGTCATATGTTGGTGTAAACCCCTCGGAGTTTGTGTTAGGCTTATATGTGGGTGTAAGAGTAGCATATGTTCTTGTAAAACTGGTATATGTTGGTGTAAATTGGTGTAAATGGAAATATATTGTTGTAAATGGTCATATGTTGGTGTAAACCCCTTAGACTTTGTGTTAGACAGGTTTATATGTGGGTGTAAGAGTAGCATATGTTCTTGTAAAACTGGTATATGTTGGTGTAAATTGGTATATATTGGTGTAAATGGATATATATTGTTGTAAATGGTCATATGTTGGTGTAAACCCCTTAGAGTTTGTGTTAGACAGGCTTTAAAAAATATATGTGAAGTTACCAACTACAACAAGTCTACGAAGGACTTGTACATCGATACGTTCATTTGTATATCGATCACACTTAGGTCCTTAGGGTGGTAACACAACCCTTCACATTATTGGTATAAAGTAATTGTTTTGTTTAATTTTTTTTTTGAAACCAAATTATAAAATGTGAATTTCAAAAAATATAAGTGAAGTTACCAACTACAACAAGTCTACGAAGGACTTGTACATCGATACATTCGTTTGTATATCGATCACACTTAGGTCCTTAGGGTTGGTATAAAGTAATTGTTTTGTTGTTCACACCAATATATGGCACTTTACACCAATATATGACAATTTACACCATGTGTCACATGCAGGGCGTACGGACTGACGTCAGCAGACTTATGGCGACAGCCTAAGGCGTCGCGTTCAGGTCGCGACTTAGTCGGGTGTCGCGTTCTTAACTTCACTGTGTTTTTAAGAAACCCTGGCAGAACATAGTTCACGAGAGCTCTGCTCGGCCAGGGGGTTTTGCTGTGGGATTTTTGGATGATTCAGCTTGTTAGTGGTCGGCTTGACGAGTTTCCACCGCGAGGACGCTGCATGGAGCGGAGGAAACATCGTACGAGCATCGTTCTTCGCGTTCTTCGCGAAGGTAGGGAGATTTCCTATCGTTTGATCCGTGGATTGCTCGTGTGGTGTGGATAATGCGTTTATCGCTTTCTAAACAGTAGATGGCATGTGTAGGAACACATTAAAGCATGAAAATGGACTGAAAACCTAGGTTTGTTCGTTGTACACAAGGTTTCTGTGTGCGTTGCTTGTAGTTTGACGCCTTCCGTGGATACCTCTTCAGTTGGGAGCCCCAGGTTTTGTGTGAGCCAGGCACGTGAGTGCTCGGGGCTTGTCCCAGTACTGGGTACCGACGAGGTTTTTTCGTCTTCCTGGACACCATCACTCTTGTGTTAAGTAGTACGTCCGGCTGAGTGAAAGACGGCAGTGGGACAGTGACTAGAGAGAGTTTGTTGTGTTGTCGCTTGTAGCGCGCTCGTAGTTGGCGGAGACGGACACCAGTAGACGTACTGGACCCCAGCTAGTCCTGTTTTTCAGTGTCTCACTTTAGGGAGCTCGGGCCAGAGTCCCTAAAGGTGCCAGACGTGGGCCTGCGAGGTTTGTGGCTTGCAGGTTGTGGTGGTTTAGATGGACTCCACAGTTCTTTGTACTTGTTTAGTGGAGCGGCAGCTGGACCTTTCGTCCGTGGCTGCGAGGCTGAGAGGTAGTCCTGTGTTGTTTGTCCGGGTCAGTAACTGGTGTCGCGAACCAGTTGACGTGGCTCGAGTGTGGCGTTTTTCTACAGTAGCTCGTACACCTGTTTGGTTTTGCTGTTTATTTATTTACACTGATTCCTGTTATTAGGTTAACGGGTCTGAACTGCGAGGACCGTTACACAGGCCTTCACATTATTGGTATAAAGTAATTGTTTTGTTTAATTTTTTTTTTATAAAAAGTGAACAAATTATCAAAAAAGTGAACTTCAAAAAATATAAGTGAAGTTACCTACAACAAGTCTACGAAGGACTTGTACATCGATACGTTCGTTTGTGTATCGATCACACTTAGGTCCTTAGGGTGGTAACACAGCCCTTCACATTATTGGTATAAAGTAATTGTTTTGTTTAATTTTTTTTTTTGAAACCAAATTATAAAATGTGAACTTCAAAATATAAGTGAAGTTACCAACTACAACAAGTCTACGAAGGACTTGTACATCGATACGTTCGTTTGTATATCGATCACACTTAGGTCCTTAGGTTGGTATAAAGTAATTGTTTTGTTGTTCACACCACCAATATATGGCACTTTACACCAATATATGACAATTTACACCTACATATGTTGGTCTAAACACCAATTATTGTTATTTAGCCCATAGCCAATTTTATACGAACATGCTGTCTACACCAATATATGCCAGTTTTCACCAATATATTTCAGTTTACAATAATATATACAAGTTTACACCAACACATGACAGTTTGCAACAATGGCACGGCAAAATGGGACGGCTGTCGACAGATGTATTGCACCTGTCGACAGCCAACAGGCTGTCTCCAGAACTTGAACTGGTTTAGTTTCTGGCCATTTTTGCTTTGTCGTTTCCAATAATAAAGGTTTTAAATAACCCTAAAGACCTCTCACGACCCTTCACCCGATCACCTTCCTCCAAACATTGCCTATTTCTATTCTAACCCTAAACCACCTTCGTCTGTCCACAACTGCATCATCTCCATCCTCCCCCTCTGCTGCTATCTCTCTTGTCTCTGTGCCCTTCTCATCCATCTGCTCCACTGCGATTTCCGCTCAATCTTCACGTCTACACGCCAGAAGATGGTTCGACACGTCAACGAAGATCATCGAAGAAGCCGGCGACAGTTCTAGGGCTGTGGCAGAGCAACGAAGCAAGCATCGGGCAAACCGCAACCCAGAGCTCAACGTCCCACCGGACCTGAATCTACTTAGGGTTCGTGGGTGTTCAAGAAGATCATGCAGCCGAGATACGTTGATTTTCCCTCCCTTGAAGACATGTTTGATGGCTTGAAACCCCTCTTCCAAAAACAAGGTTGGATTCCTTTTTTGAGGGAACAGAAGACATATTCCCCAAAGGCTGTCACTGAGTTCTTCAACAACATGGGGATGTCAGACCAGCAGGCTTACTACACTACAGTCAAGGTATTACCTTTCAACTCACCCCCAATCTTTTCAGCCGTGCCTTGCAAATACCCAACAGGGGGGTTCATATTCTTGCCACCCATCTAAATCCTTCTGAGTACCACACTGTCATCACTCAGCAACCTATGACTCCACCAAAAAAACTGCTAAGCTCAATGCAAACACATTTCCACCCCTCCATCGGATGATTCATCACATCATCACTATCGTCATTGCTCCAAAGGATGGGAGTAGAGAACTTGTAACAAAACTCCAAAAAAATCTTTTGTACTACTTACTTCTGGGTGAACAAATCAATTTGCCAATGCTTATGTTTGACCTCATCAAAAAAATGCTACAGTAATCCCAAAGATCAATGCCTTACGCTTGTCCAATCACTTCTATCATCTCCTATGCTGGGATTCCACTTACTGCGGGTGAGAAAGAAGAGCTCAAGTCAAGAAGTGCATACGATGAAACCGCAGCCCAAAGGATGGGATACAAATTGATTGACGGGAAAGTCACACGGACTCTGAAAGGGCAAGAAGCTGAAGAGGAGCAGACTCTGAAGAGGAAGAAGAGGACAGTGAAGAGGAGCACCCCAAGAACACATGGACATGTCTGGTGGTGATGAAGATGTACCACATTTACCCATTCATCCAGACTTTCAGCATGCATCTCAAGTTCCAGTAGCTGAGGATTTGAAACAATTCCTTGCTGATCAACTGCTTCAGTTCAAGCAGCATGTGGACACAAGGCTGAACGACATTGAGGATAGTCATGGTCAGTTACAAAGGCATCTGGATAGCATAGAAACTGGCATGACGAGACTTCATGATGATTTTCAACATATTAAGAATTTCTGCAATCCTCCAGATCCTCAAGCTCAAAACTTCACCATTTCGTCTTTTGGTGCTCAAGGTCCATGTCGTCCCACTACAACTGGGAGGACAATCCAAAATGTATAGGATGCTTTTTTAAAAAGGAAATTGGGAATGGAATGTTGGACTGACATGTAAACATTTCATATTTTGCATTTTAATGCTCTAGGCTGTGCTTGACAACTTTTACAATGCTCTAGACTGTCTACTATGATATCTTGCACTTTCTATTTTTTGTGAATGATGTCGAAAAGGGGGAGACTGGCATATGTTGGTGTAAACAGCATGTTAGACTTTCCGTAGCATCTCATGGCGTATACATCGATATGTTGGTGTAAAGCAGGAATTTGTTGGCATATGCTAGTGTCAAACTGATGTAAACTGTGATCGATATACAAATGTACGTATCGATGTACAAATCTTTGGTGGACAAAGTTCTGAAAAAACCAAAGAAAGCATTGGCTGTCGACAGTCAGCATGCGCCTGTCGACAACCAACAGTATGCTGTCGACAGGCGATGTACATCTGTCGACAGCCAATGGTTAATTTGCAACAAGAAAATGGTGCCAGGTTTTACACCAAGATATGCCCATTTACACCAACATATATCAATTTACACCAACATATAGACGTTTACACCAACATATACCAGTTTTACAAGAACATATGCTAGCCTTGCACCTACATATGCCTGTCTAACACCAATTATTGTTAGTTTTACACCAACATATGCCCATTTACACAAACATATATCAATTTACACCATAATATAGACGTTTACACCAACATATACCAATTTTACAAGAACATATGTTAGCCTTGCACCCACATATGCCTGTCTAACACCAATTATTGCTAGTTTTACACCAACATATGCCCATTTACACCAACATATATCCATTTAGACCAACATATAGACGTTTACACCAACATATACCAGTTTTACAAGAACATATTCTAGCCTTACACCCACATATGGCTGTCTAACACCAATTATTGCTAGTTTTACACCAACATATGCCCATTTACCAATATATATCCATTTACACCAACATATACACGTTTACACCAACATATACCAGTTTTACAAGAACATATGCTAGACTTACACCCACATATGCCTATCTAACACCAATTATTGCTAGTTTTACACCACATATGCCCATTTACACCAACATATATCCATTTACACCAACATATACACTTTTACACCACATATACCAGTTTTACAAGAACATATGCTAGCCTTGCACCCACATATGCCTGTCTAACACCAATTATTGCTAGTTTTACACCAACATATGCCATTTACACAACAACATATATCCATTTAGACCAATATATAGACGTTTACACCAACATATACCAGTTTTACAAGAACATATGCTAGCCTTACACCCACATATGCCTGTCTAACACCAATTATTGCTAGTTTTACACCAACATATGCCCATTTACATCACCATATATCCATTTACATCAACATATACACTTTTACACCAACATATACCAGTTTTACAAGAACATATGCTAGACTTACACCCACATATGCCTGTCTAACACCAGTTATTGCTAGTTTTACACCAACATATGCCCATTTACACCAAGATATATCCATTTGCACCAATATATAGACGTTTACACCAACATATACTAGTTTTACAAGAACATATGTTAGACTTACACCCACATATGCCTGTCTAACACCAATTATTGCTAGTTTTACACCAACATATGCCCATTTACACCAAGATATATTCATTTACACCAATATATAGACGTTTACACCAACATATACCAGTTTTACAAGAATATATGCTAGACTTACACCCACATATGCCTTTCTAACACCAATTATTGCTAGTGTTACACCAACATATGCCGATTTACACCAAGATATATCCATTTACACCTATATATAGACGTTTACACCAACATATACCAGTTTTACAAGAACATATGCTAGACTTACACCCACATATGCCTGTCTAACACAAATTATTGCTAGAGTTACACCAACATATGCCCATTTACACCAAGATATATCCATTACACCAATATATACACATTTACACCAACATATAACAGTTTTACAAGAACATATGATATTGATGTAAATGGATATATGTTGGTGTAAATGGGCATATTTGTGTAAATTTGCAAAGGTTGGTGTTAGACACGCATATGTGAGTGTAAGACTAGCATATGTTCTTGTATATCTAAATTCATGTTTCTTTCTACCTGCTGTCGACACCCAGGATGCGCCTGTCAACAGCACAGCGTAAGCTTCAGGAATTCAGTTCTGGAAGGTAGATGTGCTTCAGACGGTGTCGACAAACAGGATGAGCCTGTCGACAACCTAGCCTATGGTTCAGGAATTCAGTTCTGGATGGGAGAATTGCTACAGTAGCTGTCGACAGCCGCTAGGCATCTGTCGACACACGCCAGTTAAGTTCATTACGTGAGCAGCAGGTGTTGCATATTAGGATGTACGTTTGTATATCGATGACACATAGCTCATTAGGGTGGTAAGTCATATACCTTGGCATTATGTGTACAAAACTACTTGTGTTCCAATTTTGTTAACAAAGTTATGACATTTCAACTTAAAAAGGGTCGCTGAAATTCCCAACTACAACTTGTCCACCAATGACTTCTACAACAATACGTACGTTTTGTATATCAATCACAGTTAGGTCGTTAGGGTGGTAAGCCAACACTATCATATACATGAAGAAGATTTACATACAAACTGTCATATACACCTGTAATCACGGGATTTGTATCCCCCTTTGAAATTGATTGTGAATATGTAGGGATTAGGAACTGACCGTGATCGCCACCAATGCAGTCACCTCTTGATGTTCAGATGGAGGGCTGACTACCTTCGAAAGGAAAGATGAAGGGGAAGGCGTACCTGACAACGCGACAGTGTTGGCGTCGCAATGCTTTAACATGAACGCGACGTAGGCAATGGCGCCTTCTGGATCGCGACACAGGGGTCGTCGCCTTCTTCTTCAGTGGACGGAGACTTGGGTTCTTCATCTTCCTGCTCCTCAGCCGGCCGAGGGGCAAGAGCCTCACCTTGCTCTGACCTTTAAACACCTGCCAAAGTGATTCAAATAAACAAAACACCCATTAGAACTCGTGTGTAGAAGATCTATTCAATGAAAAGCATGGAATCATGAACTATTATGGGGGGAACTCACAAGATTGGGGCTTTTAACCTCTGTGGGTGTTAAGAATAGGTGTGTGTGTCGTGATCTAATGCTAAACTAGAAAGAAAATGAAGCTATGCATGCATGAAATCAAAGAAATAAAGAGAAGAAGGGAGAGGAGATTGTGTAGCCGATGGGAAAACGCCCTGGAGGGCTCTTGCTGATCGTCTGGAGGGAAAACTCACTTCGTGGAAGATGAAACTCTCTTGCTCAGCAAACTAAAGAATCTGGCCCTTTTCAAAAAGATGCAAAGACAAGGTACTTATGGGTGATTATTCCCAACTCGGATCTGAGAGGAATAATGGGCAAGAGTCCGACTCTGGGCAAGTATGGCTGTGCAAGGGCTATTGGAACTTGGAAAGGGACATGTTAGGAAGGTCTCCTCCGAATTTGAGAGGCTTTGGACGTGATTTGGACGTCCACATGAAGCAATTACCATCAATAGCATGTGTCCAAGTTGGCTTCGGATTGAGTTTCCTGTTTAAAGCCCAGAACGCGACGGCCAAGGTGTCGCCTTCGGAATGCGACGGCTCGATATGTCGCCTTCCTCATATGGAAGGTGACTTAAGTCGTTTTGCGATTTTCTGAGGATTTAAAATGTGGAATTATGAAAGTGACATAGGGGCTGTCGTTTTCAGGAAGGCGACCTAGGGCCCGTCGCGTTCTGATCCTTTCTGCATTTCGGCATGTAATGCATCCAATCAGCCATGCACAGCCTTCGGGATGAAATCGGACTTATACTCAGAGTTTATAGTGAAAGAGATTGATTTGACCAGGAAGGTCCTCCAGGGCGATGAACTAATGGGAATGATGTCACTATCGGAGAAATCCAGTTTGACGATGATGAGCCAACGTGGGGCGTCAATGATACGATAAGGGATTTTGCTCGACTTATGGGTCAGAAATGGGTGTCTACAGATTGCCCCTCCTTGATGCCTGCTTTGCAAGGGAGTGGAGCGGTGATGGCGCGATAGTGGCATGAAGTGGCGGTGTAGCGGAATGAAGCGGAATGAGCTGAAAAGCGGGCATCAAGGTAAAGAGACACCCATTCTGGACGAATAAGCAGCGAGAATTATCCGGCTAACCTCGATCATGGCTGGGAACAGAGTGCGAGGATGGTTCCTACTAGGGACGAACAAAAGTCAAAAGAAAAGAATGATCAACCTCCTGATTCAAGAGGCACCCTGGCTATCTTTAGCGTGCAGGTTTCGTTCATTAGGGGATTGATGCTGCCCGGCGGGTCGATTCGACTCTGACCTTCGAGCGGGTCACGACTAATGAGCGGATCGGGGATAAGGAATGACGTTGTAGTGAATGGTGATGAGAGGAATCCTTCATAGGAACCATCATTGGCAAACTGGACCGAGCTGCAAGCTCGAGGAAAACTTTCAAATTCGGGGTGGAATCCTTGTCTATAAGTGAGGATCTGGGTTGGAACATCATTGGGAAGCTGACTTTGACAAATCATGATTCATGAAGCTCAAAATTCCTACATGATGCATGCTGGGTAAAAACAAAAGGAAATCATAAAAACAAATGCAAAGGAAGGAGAAAATAACAAGTATTCAAGGATAATATTGCTAGACAATATTAGCAAGGGTCAAGACACTTCGCATCCCCGACGTGCGATAGAATCCATCGTCCTCGAGTCATATCACCCAACGGCCTATCCACGATTAGCAGTGTGCACTTAGATCATCCTCGTTTTTGATGAAGGAGAACTAAGATCCTGGAACACATTGGGAACCAGCCGGTCCTTGAGCTGATATAATAGTGTAGATATCATATAGTAATGCGAAGGGATTAGAGTTAGAGATACTTACTTGACTTACCTGACAGACGTCTCTTTTTCTGAATTTTCTGGATTTTTTATGGATTTTCTGCATTTTCTGATTTTTATGGATTTTCAAATAAAAGCAATAAAGATAGACATGATACGATGCACCAAACAATGACATCAAAGCATATGTGCAAATATCCCGAACAGTCATAGAGGAATAAGCAAGACAGCATGGACTTGTCAGAAGGCGACATAGGAGTTGTCATAACGCTTAACTGAAGAAGGCGACGCAAGGTCTGTCGCCACCTTGAAGGCGACGGGTCGATACGTCGCTTTCACAGGTTTCCCAGCCCAAGCTCAAGAGCTTTCAGCATAGGACTTGGTTTTGACTCCCACTTGGACTCTAAGTGTTCCCTACTCAAACTCGTATTCTCAATGGGTCTCCCCTACCTTTTCCTAGCAGGATTAGGAGTATTATAGCTTTATAAATGAGGGGAATGAGAGGCCAAATTCGAAGCTCTTACCTCTCTCTTCTTTTCTTCAAGCTTTGCAAGCTACCATGGCCATGAAAAGAGCTCCTCTTGATCCCATGGGGGGAGGCGGTCTATGAAGGTCCGAAGCGTGGTCGGGTGACCTTTGAAGCTCTTATAAGGATTACGGACGTTCCCAACCACTTGAGCCGAGAGAGGAAGTGAGAGAGGTAAGTTGGTTGGTGTTTTCAATCTTCATGATTTTATGCTCCGAATTTCTTCATTAATTGTGGTTCTTGTTCTTCCTCTTTTCTCTCTTTTCCTTTTCTCTGCCTAGCTCTTCCCCCGCTCTCGCCGCTACTCTAAGCTCACTTGGATTGCCCCGATGATCAAATCTCTACCAATGTATGTCATTAGGTTCTTAAGAGAGTGGGGTTTGGGTGGGTTTTGATAGCGGCCCACAATTACCACAAAATTTCCTTTGATTGGCATAGTATCACGGCCTTGATAGAATTGTGGCACCCACAAACCCATACATTCATTTTCCCCAAATTTGAGGCGACCGTCCTTTTAGAGGAGGTCGAGGCCTTCCTTGCTCTTCCCAAGACCAAACCCGGGGACGAGTAAACATAAGCTACACGGTTGAGCCCATTAACCCAAGTTTATCCTTGGAGAGTTCATGATCGACCCCGGGGACGTCCACACCATGGTTAGCCCACAATTCATCCATCTAGTGCCATTATCTAAGTGGGTCATATCTAAGTGTAAGGACAAGAGCGTGGATCACTGTGAGATAGCCAAGGCCGTGGCCATATGCTTATGTGGGGTGGTGCTCTTCCCGTCCGGGGATCACCTCATAGACTATGCTAACCTTAGTGCGATTAGCGGGGTATGGCGAGGACTTTCACTCTCACACGCCGTCTTGGCGTATCTTTACTCGGGCCTTACCTCGGCTTCCACGGGGGGTTTCCTTTATGGCTCTATGATCCTTCTAGAGTGTTGGTTGGGTGTGAGGATAAAATTCAAACCGGTAGACAACCCCACCACCGACAGTCGGATCTTCGGGTGCCATCCGTTGAACTTCATTGGCGGCGCGGCCAAATTCCCCGACAAGGTTTTATGTAGGACAGCGGACAAGAAGACAAGGAGTGCATGGCGCCTCTATTTCAGTACCCTACCATGGAACACTTTGCTCTGGGCGTAGCGGCGCTTCGCGAGCGGAGTCCGGACTACCACTCGGACGCGCTTGGACTTGCAGCTTATAGGGATATGGCGACCGTGCTTTTACAACCCGCAGCGGTGCTACTTGCAGATCAGGAAGCCGAGGACGGAGTGCTTCCGCCATCACACTTGCCTCCGTTGAAGAGACGGCGCCTGGGTACCCGGGAAGATGAACAGGCTGTTGCAGAGTGCATTGGCCTTGTGGAGAGCGTGTGCTATGCACGCACTCCCACCGACTCGACGAGGACCGGGAGACGTACGGCGTACCTCCGGGAGCATGAAGCTTCGGCCACTTGCAGACCGTGAGCCAGAAAGAGAGACGGATTGTATTTTATGTTTTTGATGGGACTTGATGTGGTGAGATTGATGTAAGGGATTGAAGACGTGTTAACTCTTATTTGATGTGAACATTAGATTTTTGCAATGAGAATTGTCCTTTTGGAGGCTTAGAGCACTGGCTGGAGAAGGCGACGCTAGACCTGTCGCCACCAAGAAGGCGACAAGTCAACGTTCGCGACCCGAAAAGTGAAGGCGACATGAGCATCGTCGCCACCTGGCCAGAAGGCGACACTGAACTTGTCGCGTTCACAGGTCCCAGGGCAGTTTGAATTCGGGCCGAGCGCCCTTCTTCCCTTCCCTCCTTTCAAACTTCTTCCTCTTTCCTTCCCCGCGATTTTCCCCTTTCCTTCTTTTCTTCTGGAAAGTTTCCTCTCTGGAAACCGGCGATGCAGGGCGAGCATCAGAGAGCCAAGGCAGCGATGGCGGTGGCCGACGGCGCAAGATATTGATCTGGCGATGCCACCCGGGTGAGGGGACATCGACGGCGGCCCCGGAAGCCCCTCCGGTCGTGCCGATGGAGGATGAGTTCGTGGGCGACGAGGACGAGCCCTTCGGGCCCAAGAAGGTAGGTACTCCAAATCCTAGGCCCCCCCCCATGTGTGTGGATGAGCGGGGATGCTGAGCACCCCAGTAGGGCCTTTTGGCCCAAGGTGAAACGGCCGGAAAATGGATACTTGCCGTTTCCGGCCAGTCTGTGAACGCGACGGGGTAGCCGTCGCATTACCAAACAGGTCGCGACACTATAAGCGTCGCTTTCAGAAGGCGACATCCTGTTCGTCGCCTTCATAAGAAGAAGCGACTCCTCTTGTGTCACCTTCTGAAGGCGACAATATACTTGTCGCTACCTTATCAGAGTGTTGTTCTATTGATTCCTTGTTGGTCCTTGTGTTTTCTGTGATTGTTTTGCAGAGCGAGCTACGGTCCTGACTGGGGTGGGTCGTCGTCCGGGTGATCTATCAGGGGTTGCCGGATTTCCAGAGGACCCGGCTAGAGGAGATGGGGTTCGGCCCCTTTCTGAGGTTGGATGAGTTGATGCCGGACGTCGCGCTCATCTAGGCATTGAAGGAGCGATGGGACCCTGAGTGCCACACGTTCCTCCTCCCGTGGGGTCACATGGTCCCCACACTGGAGGACGTGGCACGGATCACCGGCCTGAGGGTAGATGGCCAGCGGTGACCGGGTGAATTTACCAGCTATCAGGAGATGGTGGAGAGGATGCTGGGGCTAGAGGTGACGCGGGAGAGATCCTCCCTAGTACCGAGGACGAGGCTGCAGGCGAGCCTCGGGGTGGTAACGCGCGCCACCAGACTGGAGAGGGCCAGGCGGAGTACATGGCCCGGTTGACAGCGGATGCCAGAGCAGCACTGGCGGAGGAGGAGGGAGCGGCAGCGGATCGCGACTTGAGGCGCTTCCTGATTCTCGTGATCGGGAAGTTGATCTTGGGTACGCGAGGAGACCCGGTGGGCTGTCGGTGTCTGCCTCTACTAGAGGACCTGACCCAGGTGGGGAGCTACGCGTGGGGTGCGGCCCTTCTGGCCCACCTCTTTGACATCCTGGGCACCTCTAGTAGGGAGACAGGGTGGCCGGGTTCTTCCTACTGTTGCAGGTATGATTCTCACCCTTACCCTTTTACTGCTTTCCTTACTTATCTCAATTGTGGCACTGATCGTTTTGTTTTGCAGGTGTGGGCGTACTGCCATCTCCCTTCCTGGGTCGGGGGGTGCCGAGGCGAGCGGGCGCCGTACCGCTACTGCAGCGCTGGCAGTTCTGCAGAGACGAGCGATCCTTGCGGCGGCAAGTGACGCTCATCCATGACGCGTTGGACACTGTCCCCTTCGGACATGTAAGTACTTCTAGCCTTAACCTTTTCCTTTACTTTGCTTATTTGACAATTGACTGACGGGTCTCTACTTGTGGTGTGCAGGTACAGTGGACTCCCTATGTCGGGGAGGACGACGCCACCCAGCCGTGGGTGGAGCGGGGCCGTCCCTACTTCGGTAGAGACATTTGGCTTCACTGTTTTAACACAGTGGTCCCGCTCCACCACCGGCTAGTGGCGCGGACACTGGGACTCCACCAGGCGGTGGTGGAGTTCCCGACCCGACAGAGGTCATGGGAGAGGCCCGGTCGCAGCTTCCGGGGAATCCAGCAGGTCACGGACTGGACAGTCCGGGTCCGAGAACAGCTGGACGACTGGGAGCGGCGAGGGAAGGAGGTGGTCTCCGGGGCTGCCAGCGACGAGGACTACTTCCGGGCCTATGCCGGAAGTACGGGGCCCAGGTGTACAAGGGGTCCCGACGACCGGTGAGTTTCTACTGCTTTCAATCTGCTATGAGTTCTTAGTGATCATGTGACTGACTTGCCTGTGTTTGTAGCTTGACCCCGAGGGACGGATCTCCTCGCTCGAGGGCATCCTCCATTCCACCGTACAACAGCGGGACGATCTTCAGGCAGTGGTGGACCAGCTGGTAAGTACCTCGTGCTTTGCCATTCCGTTTCTAATTGTGGTCGACTGACCCTTGATGTTTCTTTTGCAGCGGGCAGAGTTGGACAGGGCCCAGCAGATGGTGGGAGGTGCTTCCTCCTCCCGAGAGGATCCTGGCCGCTCTGTCTTAGAGGGCCAGCTAGCGTCGGCGACGGCCCGAGCGGAGGACACCCTCGCCCAGCTGCGGGAGCGGGTAAGTTACTTATTTAGATGCCCCTAGGCTTTTGCTTCTTTTGTGATTTCTGACAAGATTTTGCTGATATTGCAGGAGCAAGAGCTGAGAACCGCCCTAGCGCGGACGACCGCGCTGGAGGTGGAGATGGCGGAGCTACGCCTACGCCCCGAGACAGCGGAGGTGGCGCGGTGGCGCCAGGAGGCAGAGGAGGCGACACGACTGCGTGCCGAGGCTGGGGATCTCCGTACCCAGCTGGGGGAGGAGAGGCATCGCGGCGACATGCTGCGATCCGAGATGAGGGGTCTGGAGAGGGAGAGGGCCCTGGCCTTGGTCGGGCGCAGCCGATCAGCGACCAGCCGAAGCGGTATACCGAGCGGGTCCGCTGGGCACTACTTGACAGGTTCCTCCGAACGGCGGAGGAACGAGGAGGAGGAGCGACGACGGCGCGAGAGAGCGCCAGAGGGGAGCGAGACTGGGCCGAGAGTGATGGCCCCTCCATCTCCCCGCCCGCCTGAGGGTACGGGGGAGATGGTTGAGGGTTTGTACCTTTTGTTTACCCCCCTTTTGACATGATGGTGTACATGATACGAACGGAATGAAACCCTTTTGTGTTTTATGGTTTGTGACTGAGTGACAAGTGACGAGCGAGATATGAGTGCCTGCTTTCTTTTCCGTCCTGCACACTGAGACAACCACGAAACAAGTCAGATCTGCTCTTAGGCTTAGCCCCTTGCCTTAAAATGCGATGAGTGACCGACCTCGATAATTAGTCAAGGGGCTAAGCCTTATTAAATAGGCAAAAGATGCAAATGAAATGCATGTATGCAAACGACTTGGAATCATTTAATGTTTTGAGATTTTTGGATATTTGATTTTTTTAGGGTTTTGAAAATATTTGATTTTTTGGAGTTTTGAGGAATATTTGACTTTTTTGGAGTTTTTTGTTAGCGCCTAAAGCCGGCGTTAGCCCTTCCTAAAATAAGACACGCGAGACGAAAGGTACTCGCATCTTCGGGCCACAACACTTAAACCGATTCGAGCCGCTGGTCAGGAATCTTGATCACCTCCGGTTCTCGCGCCACAGGGCTTTCTAAGTTAGGATGTGCGTAAGGGGTGACAACGCCTCGGAAAACCTACCCTTAGTTGATGCTGCGACTAATTAAGCCCTACCCAAGAGGTGACTCAGCCTTATAGGGAGAAGCGGAAGATTATTTAAGGAAAGTCTTGTGTGGGTATAGGGATGCTGGGTTTCGGCTACTTCCTACAGCATACCATTCGGAGATTGGGTCTATTGTGGGGGACTTTATGGTCTTTTGCTATGGACTTGCCTTGCTTTGGGGCATGCGTACGATCGGGCTCATTAGTGTCCCGCGGGGACTTTGCCACTCTTTGCCATGCCCCTATTGTATTATGGATTTTCTTTTTGTTTTTCTTTGCCCTTGCCCTTTTGTTATTTTGACCGCCCTGTTTGAGACTTCCTCTCGTCGGGTATGCTGTAGGTTGACGACCTCATCCTTACGACCCCTTTGCCCCTTCACTTCGACCGATTAGGAGAGAATGACCGATGCATCGCTAGGGTAGAGCCCCATAATTGCAGCATCTATTAGTGTAGTTATCCGGGCTTGCCGTGTGCATGTGTGTTAATCCTAACTTAGAGCAGCCCTTGGCGATTAGAGAGGTATCTTAGACTCCCAACATGGGGCTACTCCCCGATTCAGGTGTTGTGGCCTCACACCTATAGGCCTAAGGATAGAAACGTTTGAGGTACAACCCGTTCCACGGATGTGATAATTCGACGCCCTCAGCATTGATTAAGCGATATGCATTTCCAGGGTAAACCTCCCTCACAACGTACGGACCCTCCCAATTAGGTTGCAGTTTGGACCTAGGACCTCCAGGTTTGATAAAGATGCGTTTCAAGACCATATCACCCTTCTGGAATTTTCGTTCAATTACCTTCTTTTGAAAAGACCTTGAGATTCGCCTTTGGTAGGAAAGCACATGGTCGGCTGCCATAAGCCGCCTTTCATCTAAAAGCTCCAATTGGACTAGTAACGCCTCTTGACGTTCGTCAAGATTAAGTTCCCTATCTAGTTGGACTCTTAGTGAAGGAATTAGGATCTCATATGGAACTACCGCCTCCATCCCGCAGGTGAGAGCGTACGGGGTTTGTCCCGTGGGAGTACGGAGAGGTGCGGTAGGCCCATAGAGCCTCTATTAGCTTCGCTGGCTAGTCGGCGAATTTATGCGACTCACAGGTTTTCTTTAGGATTTTAAGAAGTGTTTTATTAGTTGCTTCAGCTTGGCCATTGCCTTGTGGGTAATACGGTGATGAATGATGCAGCGTGATGTTGTATTTCTTACAGAGGTCCTGGAGCTCTTGTGCGATGAGTTGCGGCCCATTGTCCGTGACGATGCTGCTTGGCACTTCGAACCGCGAGATGATGTTTCTCATGATGAAGCGGCACACTGTGGATGCTTTGATTTCTGTGAAGGCTTCAGCTTCCGCCCACTTGGTGTAATACTCAGTCGCAGTTAGGATAAATGACTTTTGTTTGGTTTGAGCATTAGAATCACCGAGAGGGCCGACAATGTCGAAAGCCCACATGGAGAATGGCCATGGTGTGGAGAGTGGGTGTAGTGAGGAGGAAGGGGCATGGATTTTATCGGCATGGAGTTGACACTTGACACACCTACGGACGTAGATGGTACAGTCTTCCTCTAGGGTTGGCCAGTAATAGCCCTGCCTAATGATCTTCTTTGCCAGCATCTGACTGTTGACGTGCCCTCCGCATTCACTGGCGTGGGCCCCTTCCACCACTTTCCAAGCCTCGTCATCGGTAAGGCATCTCAAAGGACTCCATTAAGAGCCCGCCTATACAGAACTTCTCCAACGACTGTGTACCTTAAGGCGGCTCTTCTGATGGCCCTACGGTCTTCTGCACTTGCCCCTTCAGGATATGTCCCATCCCTGCAGTACTGTTCTATCTCAAAGTACCATGGCAGTTCCTCTTCATTCAGGATCTCCTCGAGCTCAATTAACATGACCTGCTGCGCCCCTCTTTTCCTAACCCTCTCTTCTAAGGTTGCCCTAAGGTCGCTAAACCAAGGGTCTTGGGTAGATGGAACATCGAGACGCTGGACGATGATTGTCTCCGTCCGGCGACTCAGAGGGAAGGATAGAGATGAGGCGAGCGACGCCAGAGCGTCGGCCAGGATATTTTGGGAGCGAGGAGTGTGGATGTAGATGATCTTACGGAACTGCCTTGCCAACAACGTGACCAGGTCTTGGTATGGCTTGAGCTTCGGGTCACGAGTGCGGTAAGTTGAGAGCACCTGCCGCAGGACGAGCTGAGAGTCTCCTATAATTCTGAGGTGCGATGTCCCTAGCAGATAAGCATGCTTGAGACCAGCAAGGAGAGCCTCATACTTTGACATATTGTTGGTAGCGGGGAAGGTGAGTTGATATGCAAAGGGATGGTAATGCCTTCCGGGGTAAGCAGCACGGCTCCAATGCCCCGTCCCTGAGAGTTGAGTGCACCATCGAAATGAAGGGACCAGAAGGGGTCTTTGATTATGACTGAGAGTTCCTCATCGGGGAATTCCTCTCGGAGGGAGTCACTGTGAGGGAGTGGTAGATGGGCTAGATGCTCGGCGATGGCATACCCCTTGACGGCCTTTTGGACCACAAAGGATATGTCAAACTGGGAGAGAAAACTCTGCCAGCGTGCCAGCCGATCGAAAGGACGGGCTTTTCAAGCAGATAACGGAGTGGATCCATCCTTGAGATCAGCTTGACCTCATGGTCTAGGAAGTAGTGCTTGAGCTTTTGGCTACCCACACGAGTGCGGCACAAGTTTTGTCCACGGTGGTGAGCTTGGATTCAGCGGGGTTGAAGAGCCTAGAGAGGTAGTATGCTGCCCTTTCTTTCCTAGATTCGTCATGTTGTGCCAGGACAGCTCCTAGGGAGTCCTCAACGACTGAGAGATATAGGATTAGCGGCTTTCCGGGTACAGGAGGCTGTAAGCCTGGGGGATTCATGAGATAACTTTTCAACTCATCGAAGGCTGCTTGGCATTTGTCATTCCATTCGAATTTTGCCCCTCCTTTCAAGAGATCATAAAATGGGCGACATCTTTGCGAATGCTGGGAGATAAATCTTCTGATGAATTCCAAACGCCCGATTAGCCCTCTTAATTGTGCGATGTTCTTTAGAGGCGGCATCTCCGCTATTGCCTTGGCCTTGTTTGGATCGATCTCAATGCCCCGCTTGCTGACTATGAAACCTAACAGCTTTCCTGATGAGACCCCGAACACGCATTTTTTCGGATTCATTCTCAGCTGATACTCTCTAGACCTCTGCAACACCTTGGCTAGGATTTTAGGGTGTTCTCTCCTGGTTCTTGACTTCACCAAGATGTCATCCACGTATACCTCTACATAAACGTGCATCATATCGTGGAAGATGGCCATCATCGCCCTCTGATAAGTAGCGCCGGCATTCTTTAACCCAACGGCATGACTACATAGTAGTATTTCCCCAGGGCGTGGTGAAGGATGTTTTCTCTTGATCTTCAGGAGATAGACGGATTTGGTTATATCCTGAATACCCATCCATGAATGAGAGGGTCTCATACCCAGCAGTATTGTCGATTAGCACATCAAGATGAGGAAGCGGAAAGTCGTCTTTCGGACATGCCTTATTCAAATCCCTGAAGTCGATGCAGATTCTGACTTTGCCGTCTTTCTTCATGACAGGGACTATATTGGCCACCCAGTTCGGATAAAGCACCACCCTGATGAATCTAGCCTTATGGAGTTTATCCACTTCGTCCTTCATCTTCAGGGCTGTGAGTGGATGGAACCTTCTGAGTTTCTGCTTGATTGCCTTTGCCCCTTCTTTCAGTACCAATCGGTGCTCCACTAGTGAGGGGTCTAGACCGGGCATGTCCTCGTAAGACCAGGCGAATGTATCCTTGTACTCCCTCAGGATTTGCACCAGTTCCTCTTCTTCATCAGGAGGGAGATTTGCCGAGATAATCACAATCCTGGGATCTTCTTCTGTTCCAAGGTTGACTTCCTTAGTAGATTCATCCATGCCGTTGTAGGCTCGTCGAACCTTCTTACTCTGCTGGCATATTTTTCGGCAGCGTCATCTACTTCGCTATCCTCTTCATCGACTGGGTCCTCATCATTCATTATTTCGTAGACCCAAACCCGTCGTCTATGAACACCCCATCCTGCTCAAACACTTCTTCGAACACCACGCTTCTCTCGTGAACTCCTCTATCAATAGCAGCGCTTGACACCGCCGAGCTAGCTCTTGAAGATATCTTCGGGGAATGGCTTTTCCCCGCTGCTTCCTAGGACGGTGCTTGGAATTGGCGGATGGCGGGATGACCTGACTCTCTATCCTAGGCCTATCTCTCTTGACTCTAGACTCAGCTACCCTAGACTCTCCTAAACTAGACGACTCTACAGGACTGGGGGAGGACATGGTGTCCTCGGAGAGAATGGCTCCTAATGAAGGAGCAGGAGGGGAAGCCCCAGCCGAGGGGTGCCTCTGATCAGAAGAGTACAGGACGTATGCCGGCTCCTCGACCTCAACGTGCATTTGAAAGTGGACGTTTTTTTTTTTTTTTGGAGATCGGAGGAGAGCATGCAACAGGAGAGGTGACCTCGTGGTCACCTGGATCAGCTTGAAGGGCAGAGAGGACAGCTGGTGGGAGCTCGTGTGTGAGGAGGCTGTGCGCCGCCATGAGGAGCTGAGGAGTCAGCTGGATCAGCAAAGGAGGAGAGGATGGGACTAGGCTGGGAAGGAGGGAATCCAGGAGGGATGGGTGGATGGCTAGGCAGGTGCCTCTCCAGAGTTCGTCAATGGTCTTCCCCTCTTCGTAGGGATGTCCGGCTCTCCTATGTCTGAGGCATCGCTCATGAGCTGCCTTTTGGATGTGATGGCAATGGGTGGATCTAATAACTCTTCCGCAGCTGGCGGCCAGGTTCTCTCTCTCTTCCCAGAACAGTCGGCTGAAGGCGATGGTGATGTCTTCTATGTCGAACCATCTATACCACTCAGCCTCTGGGTCTCCGATCTTTCTCCTCCTGGTCGGACGGAGGGCTTCTAGGGCTCTATAGGTCAGCAACGGGCCATGTGCCGAGAGAAGTTCCGGCCATGCACCTCGTGCTGTGAGAGTTCTGCCTCGACTACCACGGTGTTGTATCCAGTTGGGTAGGCCCCTTGATAAAGTGACACCAGAGTGTCCAGGTGAGTGGCTCTCGGTCGGCCTTAAGAGTGGATGTGCTGGATGACCATGGTTTGGATTTTTCCCTGTACCCTAAGCCCCATCGGCTTTTCGTGACGATGTCGGGGATGGGTTTGACTATACCTTGTAGCTCTGCCCCTAGGCCCTTGCCTTCTTCATACCCCAACTTCATCATAATTTGCCACCCCTTTGTGCTTAGTGGCTCTTTTCTCTTGACCGCATTGACCCGGCTAGGTTGACCTCTCGCTGGGACTGGAACGTGTAGCTCCAGGGGTAGTTGATGTCTAGCACTGAGACGATGGGTTTGTTGGCTGGCCACACAGCTGGGAGGTGGGTATCGTGGAGGGCATCTACGGAGTGGGTGGTGGCTATGCTCTTGACCTTGATGATTCTCCCTTGGAACGGGAACTTCAGGCATTGGTGAGCGGTAGATGGCACACCCCCGAGTGCTTCCAACCATGGACACCCTAAAATAGCCTTGAACATGGGATCGATATCTAGGACGTAGAAGTCCACTGTGACGGCGAGGGGTTCCAGTTCGGCTTGCACAGTTACCATGCCGTGGCAGGATCTTCTGGAATTGTCGTATGCGGCAATGGTGGTGGGCGTCAGCCTCAGCATACTTTCTGACAGGTCAGGCTCTTAGCGTACTCAGCGGGCAGACATTTATGGATGCTCCCGTGTCGACCAGTGCCGCTCCCACTGCTATATGGTTGATGACTAAAGTGACACAGAGGGGGAGCCTCTGGCTTCTGGGGGTGCCAATTCGCTTTCTGCAAATGTGATTGCCGGCCCGCGAGTCACCATGGCCAGGGCACTAGGTAGCTTGTCTGCCATCATGTCTTCATTCACTACCACCTTCTGCAGGAAATTCCGCAGGGCTTCCTGGTGCTCTTTAGACTTCTTTATCAACTCCAGAATGGAGATCTTGGCTGGCACGTGGTCCAGGTGCTTGAGGATGTCATAGTGGTTCCAGGCAGTGGCTCAATCAACCCCTCATCTTGTGCTTGTTGCTGAGCTTGCTGTTGCTGTGGCGGCTGCAGGACCTGCTGGGGGTTTGTGGAAGTGGTGGTGGTGGAGATAGGTGGGTACGGGCGGCGAAAGACTCACCCGCTCCGTAGGGTGGTCGGATTGGTAGGCGGCTGTCTAGCGGAGGATAATGTGGCGGCAGAGGGTTGGTTCGGCCCAGGTGGTGGTAGGATGATGGGTGAGGGAGCAGGTATGATAGGGGGTAAAGGGATGGAGACAGGTGGAGCGAAAGGTAAGATGATGGGTGGACTAGCGACTGGCGCACATGCTGAACTGGCAGGCAGTATGACGGCGTTGGCCATGGAAACTATAGGAGGGACTGATTGGGAGCCGCGTAGGCTGGTTGTGTTGTTTGGGATTGGATAGGATATTGGTTAATGGCCATCATCTGCTGAACGTCCAGCTCATCATCGTACGTCCAGTTTGCTTGTGGAGGGGGATGGTGGACGATGGGGTTTACCTGGGCAGGTTGATGTGGGTGGTGGTGGATCGAAGCTGGTGGATGGTTAGGTAAGGGGTTGTGGACGATCCGAGGTCCTGCAGTGGCTGCTGATGTTGCTGCTGTTGTTGTTGTGGAGGGGTGGTTGGCGCTGCTGCCTTTGCTGCTGTTGCTATCTCTGTCTTTCTTTGATGTCTCCGATCACCTGCCGGAGGGGCTGTCCAATCTATCCTTTTCTGCTCATGCAAGTCATACACCAAGTCCTTGAATGTGAAGCACTGATCGATGGTATGACCGGGCTGCCTGTGGAAGACCAGTATCGGGTTTGATCCACACTTGGGTTCAGAGGCCTCTCAGGAGGGAGCCTAATGGCGTCTATGGAGAGCAAGGCCAAGAATATGTCGGAGAGTGTCTCCGGCAATGGTGGGTAGTGAGCTCTCCTAGGGCCCATGGGACGCCTTTGTTGAGAGCCATCAGGAGGTGGTACTTGGTTGTATTGGCGTTGTTGCTGCCCTTGTGGCGGATTGGTAGGGTTCTGACCCTGGGCATTGTATTGGCGGTTTTGGCTCTGGCTGGTAGGGTTGAACGCGCTTACTTGCTCGTTCACTTGGACGCCTTCGGTGACAGGCCCCTGAGGCTTTCTTTGGAAACGAGACTTCTGGGGTTCAAACATGGAATTGGATGGGAGAATCTTTGAGCTGGGTCTGGATGAACCGGGCCGGCTGTAGAGCTGATGCATATTGGAGATGTCGTTCATCGCCAAAATGTTGCGGTAGGCAGGTGTGGCGTTGGCGATGATGATCTTCACCTTCTCCCCCTCTGGGAGGTACCCCGGAACTTTGGTGGCCATTTGCCTCCACCTATCGGCGTATGCTGAGAAATCCTCATCCGGCTTCATCTTTTCAGCTATGAGATCCGTGAGGGAATATTCAGGCCCGACCCTGTCTGGAATTGTTCGAGGAACTTGGCCTTCACGACAGAAGTCCTCAGCGTCCTCAGGTAGCAGGGAGTAGAACCAATCAAGAGCATGCTCGTCCAGCGACTGGCGGAAGAGATATGCCATGAGATGGCGGTCGTGCTGGTAGGGAGCGGACTCATAGATGAAGTCCTTGATATGAGTGTAAGGATTACCTGAGCCGTTGTACTTGCGGTACTTCGGCATCTCGGAGGAGAGGGGACCCATAGGCCATTGAAATTTGGCATATGCACATCGTGGTGCTGCCTAGGGTCGACTTGCTTACGGAGCTCTTGGAGCTCCTTCTTGATGGACGCCCACTCGGACATCATGTCCGGCGCGGCGGATGGCTGAGCGTATATGGACGAGGCACGAGAGGTAGGCCTGGCGCGTGGCTCAGGACGATGAGGGGAGTAACATGGCTGGTATGGTGGAGACCGCGGCCTCGACTCACGAGGAATATAGTGCTCAGACTCAAATGGCGTAAACCGGATGGCCCGCGGTCGGATGGGGGTGTTGTCGGCTCGTCCCATGGTGACGTGGGGGCCGGATGTAGCTGCTGCGGGGCGTGACGCGCCCGCTCTGGGTGAGGGTGAGGAAGCGGCCTTTCCTTTGAGGGCCATCATGAGGGTCTGGATTTGGGACTGATCAAGCTGAGGAATTAGGTGCAAGAGTTGAGAGGCTTGATCGTCCGACTGAGGAGGGTGGGTGTTCCGAGACGGGCTGTCCTCGTCACGACGGCGACCCTCAGAGGTATGGACGGTAGCGACCCAAGGCCGGGTCACCTCGTCAAAGAGATCATGGGGCAGGGACTCTTCGTAATCCTGGGAATTCTGGAGGGCAATGTCGGGATTCTCACTATTGTAGATCGGGTTCAAGAAAGACTCCATGTTTGGAAAGTGGGCGGAGAGAGATGGGGAGAGCCTTTCCAGACTTGAGAGAGGCAACCTAACCTAGACAGACTCTTAGTTTTCTAAACAAGCAATCCTATGCAGCAAAAGGAAAGAGAAAACATCTCACCCAAAGTAAGCAGTTGGCAATGATGATGGTTACTTTTAATTGATTCGAATTTGCCTTTTAGTGATTTTGACTTCTAGCAAGTTCTCTCCAAGTGAGGAAGGGTTTTCTAAATGGGAGAAGGCTTCCAACTTCGGGTAGGACTAGGGTTCTCTCTACCTTGCCAATGAATCTAGACTCGATCCTAGGTGGTGACAGGTACAACCAGCCCGGCGACCGTGTGGGAATCCACGGTCAGCGGGGACTTACGGAGGCCCTCGAGCGAGTGCTCTATCGGACACAAGGAATATGTGGCCGAGAGAGCGAGCGTCGCTGAGGAGGAAACCTATGCTACGAATATGGAGCGATGTATGCAAATCCTATGTGCACCGGAGTGCATGCAATATTCTAGCTAATACTAACACAACAAGAATTAGGGCTAATTGCTCTCAGAGGTAGAAGGCGACAGGGAATATGTCGCGACCAAGGTCGCGACGCTGTGACTGTCGCTTTCCTTCTCGCAGTGGACAGAGATCAAGTAAACCCTAATTATGCACGGAAAATTACACAATCCTATAACATACAAGTCCAACAAACTCTCAAGATCATGGAAAAAGGCATGGTATGATGGGACATGGATGGAGTACGTAGAAGTGGACTCAAATTTGCAAGAAAGCTCCCAGGACAAGGTACTGACCTAATGGCGACAAGAACACCGTCGCTTCCTTTAACGCGACAGAAGCCTCGTCGTGCTCTTTGCAGGCTCAACAGATCTTTGAATAATGCAAAAGGCGTACGGGCAGGGTGCATACCTGGTAGCGACGCGAATTGTGTCACCTTCTTGTATCGCGACGCAGCCTACGTCGTCTTCCGCACAGCACACAGAAGACAGAAACAGACAAGGAAGGATACTGTGTACTGACCTGATCGCGACGGGCCTTGTGTCGCTATGTGTATCGCGACGTTGCCCCTGTCGCCTTCTCACCCAGGACCGCAGAACACTATAAATTCAAAGGAAGAGAACCAGAAGAGGGAAAACTAACGACACAACACACCTGTTAGATGATAGGGACGGCAGGGAAAGGAAGAACAAGCGTGATGGGCACAAGTTGTCCCACCGTGATCGCCAAAAGGTGTAATCACGGGATTTGTATCCCCCTTTGAAATTGATTGTGATATGTAGGGATTAGGAACTGACCGTGATCGCCACCAAAGCAGTCGCCTCTTGATGTTCAGATGGAGGGCTGACTACCTTGGAAAGGAAAGTGAAGGGAAGGCGTACCTGACAACACGACAGTGTTGGCGTCGCGATGCTTTAACATGAACGCGACGTAGGCAATGGCGCCTTCTGGATCGCGACACAGGGTCGTCGCCTTCTTCTTCAGTGGATGGAGACTTGGGTTCTTCGTCTTCCTACTCCTCAGCCGGCCGAGGGGCAAGAGCCTCACCTTGCTCTGACCTTTAAACACCTGCCAAAGTGATTCAAATAAACAAAACACCCATTAGAACTCGTGTGTAATGATCTATTCAATGAAAAGCATGGAATCATGAACTATTATGGGGGGAACTCACAAGATTGGGGCTTTTAACCCCTGTGGGTGTTAAGAATAGGTGTGGTGTCGTGATCTAATGCTAAACTAGAAAGAAAACGAAGCATGCATGCATGAAATCAAAGAAATAAAGAGAAGAAGGGAGAGGAGATTGTGTAGCCGATGGGAAAACGCCCTGGAGGGCTCTTACTGATCGTCTGGAGGGAAAATTCTCTTCGTGGAAGATGAAACTCTCTTGCTCAGCAAACTAAAGAATCTGGCCCTTTTCAAAAAGATGTAGAGACAAGGTACTTATGGGTGACTATTCCCAACTCGGATCTGAGAGGAATAATGGGCAAGAGTCTGACTCTGGGCAAGTATGGCTGTGCAAGGGCTATTGGAACTTGGAAAGGGACATGTTAGGAAGGTCTCCTCCGAATTTGAGAGGATTTGGACGTGATTTGGACGTCCACATGAAGCAATTACCATCAATAGCATGTGTCCAAGTTGGCTTCGGATTGAGTTTCCTGTTTAAAGCCCAGAACGCGACGGCCAAGGTGTCGCCTTCGGAATGCGACGGCTCGATATGTCGCCTTCCTCATATGGAAGGTGACTTAAGTCGTTTGCGATTTTCTGAGGATTTAAAATGTGGAATTATGAAAGCGACATAGGGGCTGTCGTTTTCAGGAAGGCGACCTAGGGCCCGTCGCGTTCTGATCCTTTCTGCATTTCGGCATGTAATGCATCCAATCAGCCATGCACAGCCTTCGGGATGAAATATCGGACTTATACTCAGAGTGCTTATAGTGAAAGAGATTGATTTGACCAGGAAAGGTCCTCCAGGGTGATGAACTAATGGGAATGATGTCACGATCGGAGAAAAGCCAGTTTGACGATGATGAGCCAACGTGGGGCGTCAATGATACGATAAGGGATTTTGCTCGACTTATGGGTCAGAAATGGGTGTCTACAACACCAAGAAGATTTACATTGTCAAATACACAAAGATTATTTACATTGTCGAAGAAAAAAAAAGATTTACATTGTCAAGCTTTTAGCACTTGGATGTGTCAATATTCTATTACAAATTGAGCCCTCATATATTTCATGTCTGCCTGACTGAACGTCCCCTCTATTTCACCCTTTCTGGAGATGGTTTCCATGAACTTTATCACAAATAGCGCACAGTCTGCACTATCATACGACTGGTCTGGGCACTGATCATCATATACGAGCTCTAGTGGGTCATCCATAATGCCACAAAATTTAAAAAATGCATCCAGCAGAGTAACCTACAAACACATACACAGGTTAGCATATTTTTCCTATGGACCAACATATGGAGAAGTTGAAAGTATTTGAATATGGAGTAGTTCAAAGTATTCGGTACTTACCCATCTTCTTGCCGCAGCCATGTACTTTGAACTCCCTTTGATTGAATTATATGAAGTGACTCTCTTCTTCTTCACATCGATCACTAGCAGGTGCCAGTGGTTGCTTGTATATAACACAAAGAATAAGAGATCCACTTTGTCATATTTGCTTTACTTGCAATGTTAGGTAGGGAGCTTTCCATCATTTTTACCCTCTCCATAATTTTAGCCTTCCTGCTTTGAAAGCTGTGCACTAACAGGGCAGGTGTGTACGTGCATGTATGATACTGATTAGGTGAATTCTCCATCTTCTCGATGAGGAACTGGTAACCAATATCAATTGCCTGAAATTCAAATGCAAGTAATGGTGAGTTTAAATACCTCAAATTGAATAGATGATATTACATTAATATATAAGAACTTACATCATCAACAATGACTTTTCCAAAAAGAATGTCATGAACATGTTGTCGAGTCACATAGCCATCCCACCTGTTGTTCATGACTTTTGTCCTATTCAACAAACAAAAGTTGTTTAAGTAATATTTTTCACCATACACTTCAATAATATACAATTAGTGAAGCTTACCAATCAATAGTTTGGGAAAGAAACGAGTGGACAATTTGTTTTTGCTCCTCAGGCAATAAATCATGTCCACAAAAATCTCTCCTGGGCTCAAGAAGTTGCTACAACAAGAATTGGTTCCAGAAATTGTATTAGGTTCTATGAATTATATTAACTGGAATGGTAGCTTCTAAACAAGTATATTACAAAAATAGTGAATTACCTGGCCATGTTTTATTGAAATGGTAGCTTTAGGGTTCTCCTCTTCCTTCACAGCAAGAACCTCATATTCTTCCTTCTCCTCCTCCCTATTGAGAGTTCCCACATTCACAGCCATCTGTACCACTTTCTCTAATTCATCAACATCCATGGGGGCCGGGGAGGTTGATGAGCCTCTTCCTTCTTCAGTTTGGCCCATATTTGTCATGTCTTTGCCTTCATTTTGAGGTGCAGTAGTGAAGGACTTCCTTTCAGCCATGTAGCTCTTTAATTGCTTGAAAAAGGAGTCAAGCTTTGTTCCAAATTCTTCTAGCTCCCTCCTCGTTTGCATATCTCTTTCCTCAATCCTACACACTACACCTCCTAGCTCGTTGCGCATTTCTGACATGACTGTACTCCACTTAGATGGAGACATCTCCTCTGTCTCCTCACTCTCCTTCCTGTCCTCCTCTTTCTTCTTCTCCCGCCTCTCCTCCTCCTCCTCCTCCTCCTCCCCCCCTTCAACCACCTTAGTGGAGCTCTCCAGCCCACTAAGCAACCATTCCTCTTCAGAGTGAGGAATCAACCTTAACAAAATCTACAAAATATCAACCAAGTCACATTACATAAACATTGAGCATTAAATAAAACTATAAAAGCAATACAATGAAAGGGGATCATACTTGGTCAGTTGTAAGATTTTGGCCATATGTTGGACTTTCCGCTTTTTTGGACCTTCCCACCGCAGGATGCGGGGGAAAACTATTTTATTGATCGGTGTTTGCAGCCTTGTGTGTTCCAACAACCAAACCTGTGCACAAGAATTGTTAGGAGTCATCTCAACATAATATTAAAATACATTGACAAAAAAAAAGTTTAACTTACACACAAGGCTGCATAACAACCATATATAAAGTGCTTGCCCTCCAAATCTAATTTATAATTTCGCTTGGCAAGTGTCTTCACACCACATATATTGTTCATGGCTGCTTCATGGCATCGCCCATCTTGTTTAGAATCAGTTTCTGAAAACCAGCAGCCCATGCAAAGTCCTTAACTCTATTTAGATCATCTAAGCAATGAAGCATTTGGGGAGGACATGTAAAGTTGGTCCTTGGTGCAAGAAAGGTGCTCAAAAGAAGAAGAATCCAAAGCCGCACAGTATTGGCCACGTCATCCGTCTCATTGGACTTTATTATTCCACGAATCAATTTTTTGATACTTCTCTATCAAACTTTTCAGTATTTGAAAAATGACTATGTAGGACATATTTTTGCACTGGACCGTTAATGGGCACATCTAGCCCGACAGAAGGAACTCCAAGTATCAACGCGACATCATCGGCTGTGAAAGGAATAATTGTCCTCCCAAACTTGAATAGATCTTCCCCTTCTCATCCAAGAATTATCTGTTCTACAAAACTAATGTTGAATGCCCGTCTTGGAACATTATTGACATACGGGAAAAAAAGGGGTTCTCCTCATTAATTCTATATGACATGGCCAAAATTCCAAAGAGTCTCTATCACTGCAGTAGCTATTCATTAAACATCGGCTAATGAGTGGGTGCACTGGCCTTTTCTTTGCTCTTTTCTTTCCTGGCAAAAGATAAATAACTCAATTAAGCTACAAAATATTGTATGCTAAGGGTCTACATTGTGTGTGCTGAAGATAGATAGATATATATATATATATATATATATATATATATATGTCAAATATATGTGCTAAAGATATGTATATAAATAGATCCACTGAATTCTTACCTGATTTTTCGATTCACCTCACACAAGCCCTCTTTTTTCTGGATGCTTCCAATTCGCATCCTTGCTCAGCTTCCAACAGGTTAAATTCAATTCTGCGACAATGTTTTGACCTTCGTTTTGGTCGAGGTACTGAAGCAGGTGGCAAGGTCGATGCCGGTGGGCTTAGAATGTTCTCACATGGAGGGGAAGATGGGGACACAATGCTGTCAGCCTTAGAATCTATTGGAATGTTCTCACATGGGGGGAAGATGGGGACATATACTAACGGCCTTAGACTCCATTAGCCCCCTAACAGCAATAGGGGTTAACACCTCTGATGGTGGTCGTATACTTGGGTGGAGAATAATGAGTGGGAAGGTGGCCTTCTAGTTGGCGCTAAGGCGACGACGGGGGTGGAAGTTGGGGGGAATACCAGTTGAACAAGTCCACGACCTAGGTCAGTGCTGGAGGACCGACATTGCACGGGTTACTGTTTGGTGCCGACCGCGAAGATTTTCCCAACGTCGAAGGTCTTCCAATCGCACAGGGAAGCAGCAATGGCGGTGCAGTTTCGCACAGCCTTCCAGTCGCACGGGGGAGAAGCGACGCCCACGGCCTTCCAGTCGCACGGGGGAGAAGCGACGCCCACGGCCTTCCAGTCGCACGGGGAAGAAGCGACGCCCACGCCAATCGCACAGGGAAGAAGCGACGCCCACGGTCGGCGAAGTGGGAACACGGGAAGAGCGCCGAATCGCACAGGGGAAGAGCGCAAGAGCACCGAATCGCACAGGGGAAGAATGGAGTTCGCGCAGGGAACTGTGGTGTTCGCGCGGGGAACTGCAGCAATGGCGATGTAGTTTTCAAGGGGTGCGCGCCGAATGGCACAATGGAAGAATGGAGTTCGCGCGGGGAACTGTGGTATTCGCACGGGGAACTGTGACTTGCACAGGGGTAGGAAGGGAAAACGACGGCTCCTTATGTCATATCCAACCTTCTCTCTCTTGGTGCAAACCGGGGATGATGACGGGGACCGAGGGGGCCAGCTCAGCTGCCAAATGGCTGAAGGTTATTGGGAGTTTGCAAATTGACAAACGACATTTGCAAACCCCGGTTTGCACCAAGAGTTTTCCTTTTTTTTTACCCCTTCGCACGGCCAACACGTACGGAACGATGCAGAAATCTCCTCCGTACCTATGCGAATGGGCGAGCGCTGATTTGGGCAATTTTGGCTTCTTCAGGAACTAATCCAAACGCTGCCTAAGGATGAGAAGAAAGAAAAATAGTATGCAGGAACAAAAGCAGAACAAATAACTATTAAATGTGATATTTGAGCTTAGAGAAAAGATTCAAGAGAAGTGAAAAGAAACAGTACGACACCGCCTTCCAAATTTTGAAATGCGGAAGTCCTACCTTGGACTGGCATCCTTGCTCGGGATGGTTGGACAAAGTTTAGCAAGAACAAATGCTAATTGCAAGAAGGATCCTACAACAAGACCGAGGTGACTTAGAAAATAAAATTTATTAGCTGACAAATAGTTTACTATACTCGATTTTAGCTGCCGATGATCGTTAGAATCTGGCTAGTGGTTGCCGGTGATCACCGGATTTCGGTGACCGACGTCGGATTTCGGCGATCGCCGCCGGCCGGTGACTATCATCGGATTCCGACGATGTTTGTCGCCAATCGCCGATCTTAGAAAAAAAAATGATACATCTTAGGTTAAAAATTATGTGATTTTTTATACTTAAGTGATTAAATAAGATAAAATTTTAGATATTTTATCAAACAATCTGAAATCTTAAAATTTTCAAACTTTAAACTTTAAATATACATTATAAACAAGGCCTATATTTAATATTTGAATAGACTGGAGATAGAACGAGGATCAAATAGATTGAGATCTATCTCCACTCTACCCAAATACCAAACATAACCTAATTGTCGTCAATCAACTTGGAATGCCTTCATGGCACTGCCAAATTACTAGCCTGTGCTCTATTGTTTCTCCAGAAATCTCTATATCCATGTGGAAGACTATCAAAGGAAAACCGGTTAGTTAATCAAAAGAGAGCCACTCAAATCCACAGTTTCAGTGACTTATAAATACATGGGCACAGACAGACCAAAGGGGTCATTGGGGCTATTTGGCTCCGGTTTCTTATTGTTCTCTGCATTTGAAATCCCCTATTCTTATGCCTTCTAACTTTTGATGTGGAACAGGCCATTTTTCTTCCAGTATAGTATCTACTTCTTCTTCTTTAGCCCTCTCTTCTTCCTGCTTTACTTGCGATGTCACTACAGTAGCTACTTATTTCTTCTCTTCTTCTTCTTCTTCTTTGCCTTCTCTCCTATGTCCAACATCGCCATTGACCACCGCATGGGTTCTCTGCTCGAGCATCCTCACCGCCACGCTACTGTCCGGTTCACCCTGTAACCACCCGGCTCAGCATCCTCATCGCCACGCTAGCCTCTCCTGTGCTGACCTTGCTGCTTCACCACTCCCGTCGGGGTGGCCGCAGTCGCCCGTGCTTGTTGCTGCTTGAGCCCACCGCCATTGTCATCGCCGTTCCCACTTGCTCCTACAGCTGACTGCACCTACGTTTGCTGCCGTCATCCTATGCATGGCTGTCTGGACACACGTGTGTGACAGCCAACCTTACACGCCCATGCAGGAGTCGACCGCTTTGCGTCTTCGAAACTCCAGGCTTCTCCAGAGGCCGCTGCAGTCTGCGAGTTAGAAAGTAGCAGAGGAGAGAAGAGGTGCAAATGGTGAAAAGGCCAACGATAGTCTCGTGTCATGCAACGAGCTATCGGGGTGATATTTATAACATCCTCAGAAGGACAATCTTGACAAATACACAGATAGGGTTGTTACAACTTTACAACATTCTAGAGCAGTGTACAACATTCTAGGCTAGTCTGGACTAGCCTGGAGAGTCCTGGGAATATTTCTGGGATGCTATCCTAACAGGCCCCCTCAAGCTTAACGTGGGTATCACGTTGAGCTTGTCTCGAAAACCTTCAAAATCTCGAGTTGGCAGCGGCTTTGTGAATATGTCAGCAATCTGATCTGTGGTTGCAATATGGCGAACGCACAGCTACTTCTGAAGGACCATCTGCCGAATAAAATGGAAGTCGACTTCCACATGCTTTGTACGCGCCTTAAAAACTGGATTGGCAGTGACATAGATAGTACTAATATTATCACACCAAAGAGACGGGGGTTGAGAAAGAGGCATGCGAAGCTCCCGAAGTAGATGAACAACCCATATAAGTTCTGTAGCAGAGGAGGCCACAGCTCTCATTTCAGCCTCAGTACTTGAACGTGCAACAGTCTGTTGCTTCTTGGCACACCAAGTGATAAGATTTTGTCCAAGAAAAATCCCAAAACCACTGGTGGACCGGCGATCATCGGGGCAGCCAGCCCAGTCTGCATCTGAGTAAACATGCAGTGTGGGAGCTGTGGGTTGTAGTAGAAGACGATATGTGTAAGTGGATTTGAGATATCGAAGTATCCGTTTGACAAGCATCATATGTGAGGTCGTGGGAGCAGATAAGAACTGACAGGCTTTGTTTACAGCAAACGCCACGTCGGGTCTGGTGATAGTAACATATTGCAGAGAGCCAACAATACTTTGATAAAAGGTGGGATCAGCGAGAAGATCACCATCAAGCTGGGACACTGCAGTGCGTGCAGCGATAGGTGTAGTGGTAGGTTTGGCGTCAAGAAGCTGAGCTTTTCGTAAAATGTCCAGAATATATTGTTGCTGACGAAGGTGAAGACCTTTTGCCGTTCTATCAACATGAATCCCCAAGAAGAAATGCAAGTCGCCCAGCTCCTTTAGAGAGAAAGTAATTGCCAGATTGTTGGTTAGAGTGGATATTGCTGCCAAATTGTTACCAGTGATGATGATATCGTCGACGTAGACAAGAAGATATATGATGACGCCGTTTTGTTGATATAGAAAGAGTGAAGGATCACATGTTGATGATGTAAACCCAATGGAAACCAGATGTGAAAATAGTCGGAAAAACCGGGCTCGTGGAGCCTGTTTTAATCCATATAGAGCCTTATGAAGTTTACACACATGATGTGGGTACTGCTTATCAATAAACCTGGTGGTTGAATCATATAGATTTCCTCTTCCAGAATGCCATGCAAAAAGGCATTGTTGACGTCTAACTGCTTGAGAGCCCAGTGGTTGGAGATAGCAATGGAAAGAATTAGCCAGATAGTGGTAGATTTCACCACTGGACTGAAGGTCTCATTATAATCAAGTCCATGTTGCTATGTGAAACCTTTGGCGACGAGACGAGCTTTGTACCTTGCAACTGATCCATCAGAGTGGCGTTTAACCTTGTATATCCATTTGCAGGTGTTAGGATAGCATCCCAGGAATATTCCCAGGACTCTCCAGGCTAGTCCAGACTAGTCTAGAATGTTGTACACTGTTCTAGAATGTTGTAAAGTTGTAACAACCCTGCTTGTGTATTTGTCGAGATTGTCCTTCTGAGGATGTTATAAATATCATCCTGATAGCTCGTTGCATGACACGAGACTATCATTGGCCTTTCCACCATTTGCACCTCTTCTCTCCTCTGCTGCTTTCTAACTTGGTATCAGAGCACCAGGCTCGATGGCGAGTTCCTCCTCTTCGTCTCAGTCTGAATCCTCTGTCTCTCCCTCCACTGTCACTCTCCCATTTGCTGCAACTTCCCTATTTTCATCCCTGCCCACATATCCCACTGTCTTTCTATCAAACTGACCAGTGAAAACTACATGCTATGGAGAGCTCAATTTCTTCCCTTCTTTAATACCTACAAACTCATGGGGATCGTTGATGGCAGTGTTCCCTGCCCTTCTCCCAAGATTTCAGATCCTCACGATGCCAGTAAACAGATTGTTAATCCTGAAGCAGATATATGGACGCAATATGACAACCTTGTCATGACAATTCTTATGACGTCTGTCACTGAAGCAGTCTTACCACTTCTTGTGGGTCATTCTTCTGCAGCTTCCATGTGGAGCGCCCTTGCAAAAACCTACGGATCTTCCTCCAAAGCCCGCGTACTTCAACTTCGCCTGCAGCTCCAACAACTCAAGAAAGGTGCCTCCACGATTAGCGACTATCTTCAGCGCGCCAAATATCTTCAGAACTGCCTCGCCATTGCTGCTGATCCTGTCTCCAACAGCGACATGCTTCTGTATGTTCTTGGAGGCCTTGGTTCGGAGTATGAGTCCTTCTTGACTGCTATCATGACTCGGATGGATGCTGCATCTCTTACTCTAGATGACATCCAGGGCATGCTCCTGAACCAAGAAATTCTTCTACAACAGCACCATCAGAATGTCACTGATGTTACTGCTAACCTGGCTCGCACTCATCTTACTCCTGACCAGCAGCATTCCCATGATAGTTCTCCTCGTACCAATTCTTCTGGACGTGGGCGATGGTCTCGTGGGCGTGGCAATGGTGGCAGGAAACCTTCCAATCGTGGAACGTTTCCTCACTCTTCTTCGGCGACTACAGACGTCTGCCAGCTTTGTAACTTTCGTGGGCATGTTGCGATGACCTGTCGCAGACGTTTTGATCTCAGTTTCAGAGGCACACCACCTACTGCACCAGGTTCTCAAGGTTTTTCTGCACCGGATTCTCATGCTTTTGCTGTCACCACTGTCCCCAGTGGCTCTGCCGTCACTGATCCGCACTGGTACCCTGACTCTGGAGCAAGCAGCCACATGACACCTGACCTTGGTATTCTACGCGCTCCAACAACGTTTCATGGCCAGGAGCAGGTGCAGGTTGGCAATGGTGAAGGTTTGCCTATATCCCATGTTGGCCACTCCCAACTCTTCCAGTTTACACTTCCTACCGTTCTTCATGTCCCATCTCTCACCAAAACTTACTCTCTGTTTCCCAGTTCACTAAGGATAATGATGTTTCTATGGAATTTTTTCCTTCTCATTTCCGGATTAAGGACATCCAGACGGGGACGCCCCTGCTTCAAGGTCCCAGCATTAATGGCCTGTATCAACTTCCTGCTGCTGCTGGCGTTTTTCCACAAGCTCTCTCTACTACCCCAGTTTCCACATGGCACAAACGTCTTGGACACCCAGCCCAACGCATCGTTCGCCAGGTTCTCCAGACGTTGCAACCACCCTTTGATGCGTCTCATTTTGCTGTTTGTTCAGACTGTCTACGTGCAAAAAGCCATCAACAACCCTTTCCTTCTTCTGTTTTTACTTCCTCCAAACCCCTGGAGCTTATTATCTCTGATGTATGGGGACCTTCACCAGTTGTGAGCAATAATGGTTTTCGGTATTATGTGTCCTTTATAGATCATTACAGTCGCTACTGTTGGTTATACCCCCTTGCCTCTAAAGGAGATGTTTATCATGTATTTCTTCACTTCAAGCAACGTGTTGAGACTCTATTCTCTACTAAATCAAAATGTTTCAAAGTGATTGGGGTGGAGAATTTCGTAGGCTCTCCACATTTTTCTCTACCTATGGAATTACACATCGCATTGCTTGCCCGCACACCCATCAGCAAAACGGTATCGCTGAAAGGAAACATAGACATTTGATAGAAACATGTCTTGCTCTTCTCAGTCATGCCAACTTACCTTACACCTTCTGGGACGATGCGGTTACATGTGCTGTTCACCTCATCAACCTCCTACCCACACCAGTACTTCAGCACAAGTCCCCATTTGAAAAACTATTTTCTCGTCCTCCAGACTACACCGGTCTACGCTCCTTTGGTTGTGCATGTTATCCACATCTCCGACCATACAACAAACACAAGCTTACCTTTCGTTCTGAATGCTGCATCTTCATAGGCTACAGTAATGATCATAAAGGTTACAGATGCCTCCTACCACGCTCTAGTCGTGTATATGTTGCTCGCAACGTCATATTTGATGAGACCTCCTTCCCCTACAAAACTCTCACACAACCATCCTCTTCTGTTTCCACACCTACGTCTATTTCTCTACCCATTCCCCTCCAGGTTACTACACCAGCTCCAGCGGCAGTTGATACACCATCTAATGCTACTTCCTTGTCACAACAACATGCTACTGATATCCCTCCTCAAGTGGATGCCCCTTCCACCTCTTCTGCTTCCAGTACACCACTGCCACAAAAGTTTCGCTCTCTTACAGAAATACTGCAATGTACTGAACCCATTCCTCTCTCCTCTACGCCTCACCCACATACCTCTCGCCATGCTCTCCAGGCAACCATTTCTTCAGAACCTGAACCTACCAACTTTACTGCTGCCAACAAGGTTGTTGTCTGGCGCAAGGCAATGTCAGAGGAATTTTCTGCCCTTCAGCACAATGGCACATGGACGTTAGTTTCCTCTGCCTCCTCTGCTAATTTGGTTGCCTGCAAATGGATATACCAAATTAGCAGAGGGAGGCAGAGGAACTAACGTCCATGTGCCATTGTGCTGAAGGGCAGAAAAATCCTCTGACATTGCCTTGCGCCAGACAACAACCTTGTTGGCAGCAGTAAAGTTGGTAGGTTCAGGTTCTGAAGAAATGGTTGCCTGGAGAGCATGGCGAGAGGTATGTGGGTGAGGCATAGAGGAGAGAGGAATGGGTTCAGTACATTGCAGTATTTTTGTAAGAGAGCGGAACTTTTGTGGCGGTGGTGTACTGGAAGCAGTAGAGGTGGAAGAGGCATCCACTTGAGGAGGGACATTAGTACATGTTGTTGTGACAAGGAAGTAGCATTAGATGGTGTATCAGCTGCCGCTGGAGCTGGTGTAGTAACCTGGAGGGGAATGGGTAGAGAAATAGACGTAGGTGTGAAACAGAAGATGATGGTTGTGTAAGAGTTTTGTAGGGGAAGGAGGTCTCATCAAATATGACATTGCGAGCAACATACACACGATTAGATCGTGGTAGGAGGCATCTGTAATCTTTATGATCATTACTGTAGCCTATGAAGATGCAACATTCAGAACGAAAGGTAAGCTTGTGTTTGTTGTATGGTCGGAGATGTGGATAACATGCACAACCAAAGGAGCATAGACCGGTGTAGTCTGGAGGACGAGAAAACAGTTTTTCAAATGGGGACTTGTGCTGAAGTACATGTGTGAGTAGGAGGTTGATGAGGTGAACAACACATGTAACAGCATCGTCCCAGAAGGTGTAAGGTAAGTTGACATGACTGAGAAGAGCAAGACATGTTTCTATCAAATGTCTATGTTTCCTTTCAGCGATACCGTTTTGCTGATGGGTGTGCGGGCAAGAAATGCGATGTGTAATTCAGTAGGTAGAGAAAAATGTGGAGAGCCTACGAAATTCTCCACCCCAATCACTTTGAACATTTTGATTTTAGTAGAGAATAGAGTCTCAACACGTTGCTTTAAGTGAAGAAAGACATGATAAACATCTCCTTTAGAGGCAAGGGGGTATAACCAATAGTAGCGACTGTAATGATCTATAAGGACACATAATACCGAAAACCATTGTTGCTCACAACTGGTGAAGGTCCCCATACATCAGAGACAATAAGCTCTAGGGGTTTGGAGGAAGTAAAACAGAAGAAGGAAAGGGTTGTTGATGGCTTTTTGCACGTAGACAGTCGGAACAAACAGCAAAATGAGACGCATCAAATGGTGGTTGCAACGTCTGGAGAACCTAGCGAACGATGCGTAGGGCTGGGTGTCCAAGACGTTTGTGCCATGTGGAAACTGTGGTAATAGAGAGAGCATGTGGAAAAACGCCAACAGCAGTAGGAAGTTGATACAGGCCATTAATGCTGGGACCTTGAAGCAGGGGCGTCCCCGTCTGGATGTCCTTAATCCGGAAATGAGAAGGAAAAAATTCCATAGAAACATCATTATCCTTAGTGAACTGGGAAACAGAGAGTAAGTTTTTGGTGAGAGATGGGACATGAAGAACGGTAGGAAGTGTAAACTGGAAGAGTTGGGAGTGGCCACATGGGATATAGGCAAACCTTCACCATTGCCAACCTGCACCTACTCCTGGCCATGAAACGTTGTTGGAGTGCGTAGAATACCAAGGTCAGGTGTCATGTGGTTGCTTGCTCCAGAGTCAGGGTACCAGTGCGGATCAGTGACGGCAGGGCCACTGTGAACAGTGGTGACAGCAAAAGCATAAGAATCCGGTGCAGAAAAGCCTTGAGAACCTGGTGCAGTAGGTGGTGTGCCTCTGAAACTGAGATCAAAACGTCTGCGACAGGTCATTGCAATATGCCCACGAAAGTTACAAAGCTGGCAGACGTCTGTAGTCGCCGAAGAAGAGTGAGGAAACGTTCCGCGATTGGAGGGTTTCCTGCCACGCCCACGAGACCATCGCCCACGTCCAGAAGAATTGGTACGAGGAGAACTATCATGGGAACGCTGCTGGTCAGAAGTAAGTTGAGTGCGAGCCAGGTTAGCAGTAACATCAGTGACATGCTGATGGTGCTGTTGCAGAAGAATTTATTGGTTCAGGAGCATGCCCTGGATGTCATCTAGACTAAGAGATGTAGCATCCATACGAGTCATGATAGCAATCACGAAGGACTCATACTCCGAACCAAGGCCTCCAAGAACATACAGAAGCATGTCGCTGTTGGAGACAGGATCAGCAGCAATGGCGAGGCAGTTCTGAAGATATTTGGAGCGCTGAAGATAGTCGCTAATCGTGGAGGCACCTTTCTTGAGTTGTTGGAGCTGCAAGCGAAGTTGAAGTACGCGAGCTTTGGAGGAAGATCCGTAGGTTTTTGCAAGAGCGCTCCACATGGAAGCTGCAGACGAATGACCCACAAGAAGTGGTAAGACTGCTTCAGTGATAGACGTCATACGAATTGTCATGACAAGGTTGTCATATTGCTTCCATATATCTGCTTCAGGATTAACAATTTGTTTACTGGCATCGTGAGGATCTGAAATCTTGGGAGGAGGGCAGGGAACACTGCCATCAACGATCCCCAGGAGTTTGTAGGTATTAAAGAAGGGAAGAATTGAGCTCTCCATAGCATATAGTTTTCACTGGTCAGTTTGATAGAAAGACAGTGGGATATGTTGGGCAGGGATGAAAAGAGGGAAGTTGCAGCAAATGGGAGAGTGACAGTGGAGGGAGAGACAGAGGATTCAGACTGAGACGAAGAGGAGGACTCGCCATCGAGCCTGGAGCTCTGATATATACCAAGTTAGAAAGTAGCAGAGGACAGAAGAGGTGCAAATGGTGAAAAGGCCAACGATAGTCTCGTGTCATGCAACGAGCTATCAGGGTGATATTTAAACATCCTCAGAAGGACAATCTTGACAAATACACAGATAGGGTTGTTACAACTTTACAACATTCTAGAGCAGTGTACAAAATTCTAGGCTAGTCTGGACTAGCCTGGAGAGTCCTGGGAATATTCCTGGGATGCTATCCTAACACTGCACCATCAACTCTCCAGACTCCCCAAGAGACGGAGACAAAGGCAGTCGCCAACCGGTTCTCCTCCTCTTCGTGACAGGAGGACCCTTTTGCATGTTATTTGCATGCAAAAAGAACCGGTGGTTCTGGAACCATTGATGAGGCAGCACTGGATAGGAAGCAAGATTGTAGAAAACGGCTCTATACAATACTATAGCTATTAGCAGTGGCTGACTGACTACATCTGCTTTGGAGTAAGGATGAGCACCCACCATGATGATTGTCGGAAGCCCCTGACACTTCCAGTTCAGGGGGTCTTGGTACTCTTATTTCTATCATTGTTATCTTTCTTCGTTTGCTCCACAATATAGTACGTATTTCCCTTTGTCTTTTTCATTCATATTTCTTCTTAGATATTCATGCCATCATTCTTGAGTTACGACTCTTTAACCGGCCGGGTTCATCGCTGCAACAAAGGTTGTAATCATACTGCTTTGAATTGCATCCTTGGTTGTCAGATTCTTTGAGTTTTTTACCTGTTATAATTGAAATACATACAATTTTTTTCTACAATTAACGCACTTTATATATTTTCTCATCTTATGATATTTGTAGATATATTTTTCTTATTTTAATTATTTTGAAAAATAAATACTTTTTACAATGTGAACTTCTCTCTGGCCCTTCATGCAATAATGGCCAACTCTGACAAACTGCTTCCACTTTGACTCTAGTGTCAACAGATTTTTTCTCAACCATTTGGTTCCTTCTCTGGATTCGAACAACTGTCTTTCGATTCAACCTGATTGCTTGATTGACTCCCCATCCTTCAGGTCTTCTTCCATCAGGTCACCCTCTTGACTCTGCCCCACCCCAAGTACTTATCCACTTTCCGCGCGCTGGCGAATCTTCATGATGAAAAGAAATGGTGACTGACAGGTTATTCAATCATGGCAGCCATGATGAATTTGTCTGGATTCATGGCCAATTTTCCATCAAAATTGCATGGGAGGCGGTTCATCATTCTGCCCAAGCTCAGTCGGTGTATCAGCATCTCTGGCACTAAAAAAAGGGATGCTCGTTTAACTTATGTATTCATCTCGTTCCTTATTTACCTGGGTGCACTGCGTTTTCAAAAGCTTCCTGTCCAACCGGCTCCTATTTCAATCCGTGCTGGATATACCAATAATAAAGTCTCCAGTCAACCGGTGGAATACGTCACATCCTAGCTCACATGACTTCCAAGAGTAGATGTATAGTAGAAAAGAGGGTCCATCAAACAAGGGAATACGTTATAGGTGAATCCCTATCCTGTGCAGAAGAGCAATCATTTCATTAATTATTTTATTCCTCAACTTGAAGGTTCTTTCTTTCCTCTTTTGTGTCTGCTAGCCGATGAAAGCTCGCATCTATGGTCAATCAAAAGGTCCGCCTCTATACGATACGATAAATCCTCTCGTAGCACCACCACGACACCGATTCTCGTTCTTATTCCGAGCCCCCCCATGCCGTGACTTCGACTTATAGTATGATGAATGAGTGGAAAAATCTTTTTTATAGAAGTTCCTGTCCGATCCAACCAAAGGTTTGTATCTTATATATTATCCCTTCTGCACACAAACGAAACGAAGGGTGTCGTTACAACACAAGAACCAGACCAGGTATGCTACTTACCAAACTGCGGTAGAGGAGGCCTTCGAATCGAAAGAACAAAGTCTGAGATCACCACCAAGAAGGAAACTTAAGAAAGTTTCCCCGGGAATATGATATGGAAGGACGACCAATTGCGCTTCATTCTAGCAAGGTCTTGGCTGACGCGAGTCGAACTCGCTCTCTTGCCACGCCTTTCACTCACTCTCTCCCTTACCTGCTATTCCAGACCTGAATCTATCTTGACAGCTCCCCTACTCCCTTACTGTGTGAGCAATACTGGCTGCGCGATAAGATAGTTCTGCAAATGTTTTTGAAGCGCGCCCTTCCTACCCAATTTATGTAAAGCAAGGGGCAAAGCTTCTACGACCCTTGAAAAAATGGGCCCCCCTTCACTGTCCCCCCTCAGCTCCACCCTAGCCCAGAAGTCTCCAAGGCTTCACACATGCATTGCACGGATATAGAGTTAGAACTCTTTATAAATCCAAATTGGTTACACAAGGGCTTCAAATGAATTTTTTTTTAATTCAAGATTAATTATTCTAATTACTTTTCAGCATAATAAATATATAAATTAGAACAATTATTTTTAAAAGAATACACACAGAAACTTTTATATATATAAATGCATACAATTTTTTTCTACATTAAAGCACTTTATATATTTCTCATCTTAACATTTGTGATATATTTTTCTTATTTTAATTGTTTTTAAAAATAAATACTTTTTATAATATATACATAAATTAAGATTAAATTTTTTTATGCATTGCACGGATATAGAGTTAGAACTCTTTATGAATCCAATTGGTTAACACAAAGGGCTTCAAATTGAATTTTTTTATACAAGATTAATTATTCTAATTACCTTTCAACATAATAAATATATAAATTAAACAATTATGTTTAAAAGAAATAAATACATAAACTTTTAGATATATAAGTATATAATAATATTTAAATTTAAAACTTCATGTGCGTGGCACGGGCATAGAACTATTAGTATAGTATATACTAGTTCTATGTCCGTGCGATGTACAGAGATGTTTTTAGATTTAAATAATGTTCACTTTAATTAATATATGTGAAATTATATATTATAATATTTTTAAAATCGAAAGATATAAAAAGAAAAGATCAATTTTAAAAATTGATAAGATTACTATTACGAAGTGTCAAACAAAATTATTCTTAGCACTATAGGGCGGGAAGTTTTTAGATTTAAATATATATTTATAAAAATACTATATTTATTTATTTTTACAAATATTTAAAACAATTAAAAAACAAAAATATATCTAAAAATATCATAATATGATAAATATAGAAAATAAATAATTTTAGTAAATAAATTGTGTTAAAATTAGAGAGGGAAAATAATTAATGTACATAAGAGATGAGTTAAAATCAAGAGTAAATTTTTTTTTAAAAAAAATTACTGTTTATGGGACTTGCCTTGGAACATAATGCATGTACACAATTGCCAAGGAAGCCGATTGTTAGTAGGGGCTTAAAATAGAGTTTTAAAAAATTATGTACTACCATATTTGGACAGTGTTTGAGACTTGCCATGTAATAATTATCTTACCCAATATAGCAAGATTTCTTAAATGGTTTAGGTGTCAACCGAAAAAAAATTTAATTACTCGAATTCTTCTTAAATACATGTCATTTTCTCCTTTAGAGTATAAATAGATATGCTGGAATATAAGTATCATGCTACTAATTTAAGAACCCTCAGTTGTTTTTCCGTGCACATGATGTTATATTTTTTATGAAATTTTAAGTGAGAATAGAAACATGTTGCAGCCGCATGACAACGTCAAGACTGAATTATTATTTATATATATATATATATATATATATATATAATAGATACGGGCACAGCTTGTCATATTATATTACCAACCTTTGGATTAAAATCCAAATGATAGAAATATGAAAGCAAATATGAAAAGCAACCCTTGCCATGATGCTTGTCGTGTTTTCCTCGCAAGATGCTCTCCGCTTTGTTTTATTATTATTATTTTTAACTTTCACGGGATCGCTACATCATTATACTTACATTATTTCCCTAAAATTGATTTTGTCAATAAATATTTATAATAATGATATGAAAAGTTAAAAATAGATTTTCATTTCCAACTATTCTATATCATTTACTTATAAATGATGTTTAAATTAAACCGATTGTATGGTCTTACAAAGATTTTTAAAATAGTTTATTAGCGTCCAACCTTTATAATATACTTTACTTATAAAGTATGAATGTTGATGATGGATCCTCAAATTTTAAGTGGTTCAGTAAATCTTCCAAAAATTAGGTAGAGATCTGTACATGTTTAAGAAAAAAATCTTCAAGAAATAAAATTTGTCAAGTAATTATCTAATTACAGAATATTATTATTACTATTAAGTATGTTTTATTTAAGCATGATTTATAAGTAAAGAATATTAGAATAGTCGGAAATGAAAATCTATCTTTAACTTTTTCAACACATTATAAATATTCAATAAGAAATATCAAATTTTAAGGAAATAATTTCTAACGCAATGAAAGCTAAACATATATATTAAAACAAAACAGAAAGCTTCTTGTGCAAAAAAAAAAAAACATGGCAACGTTTTGCATTGTATATATTCTTTTTTTTATTTCCATTCTTTAGATTTCAATCTATGGTAAGTCTAGGCGGCAAGGGAAGGAGGCCGTGTCAATTATATTAGGGAATTGAGCTCTGCTGAGAAGAACCGAACTCGAACATAATATTTCTCATTATATTATATATATATATATATATGGAGAAGAGAGAAGAGAGAGAGAGAGAGGGAGAGAGAGATTGGTGGGTTTGTTGGTAGGGTTGTGTACGTAGAGAAGAAGACGATCGATGACCAGGGCGGCGGCGGCATCCATGGTGGACGCCGACTGGTCCAGTCTCGCGGGGGACGTTCTCCGGGACATCGTGTTGGAGCTGGACCTGGCAGATCTCGTTTCCTTCGCCCGCGTCTGCACCAGGTGGAGGTCCGTCGCCGTCCAGTCCCAGCAGGAGTACATCTCGCGTTTGCACCCGTTGGTTGTGTGCTTCTTGGGCACGGGGGTGGTCTACCGGAAGGACTCACGCTCCGTGCTTGGCCTCCGGACCTGCCCCACCGATGCCTTCTATAGCCTCTCGGACGGCAGGCGCTACCGCCTCCACTACGGGGCCGAGCCCCCAAGGACGCCACGGCGGCGGCCAATCCACATCGCCGACATGATCGTCTCCTTCTCCTGCGGCTACTGGGTGATGCGTAAGAAAGATGCGGAGGCGGCCTGGCTTTTCCTCGTGCACCCCCTCACTGGCCGGGTCGTCCCCCGTGGCGCCTCCTTCCCTCCCGTGAACTCCGCCGCATTTAACTTCCTATGGAACACCTTCCTGACGTCCCCCCACCTGGGGGCGGAGGACTGCCGGCTCGTGATGGTGGGCAGGTTCACGATCTGGTGGTGCCGGCCGGGGGACGCCCAGTGGTCGTTCTACAACCTCGTCTTCGCAGGGCCCGCCGGCATGACGCGCTTGTTAATCCGTCGGGCCCTTTGTGCAATGGTGGGGGGGGGACTGGTTAATCCGTCGGGCCCTTTGTGCAGTGGTGGGGGGGAAGCTCTACGCCGTCTCTGAAACTGGCGCCCTCCTCGTCTTCAGCTTTCCCCCCAGTGGGGTCGGGAGCGGCGGCCCCACCCTGGAGATCCTGCAGACGGCGGACACCGGTGGTCGTGCGCCTCGGGAGGCGATGGATGATTGCCTTGCACTGGTGGAGTCCGAGGGCAGGCTCTTGGCCGTGCATTGGGGCTGGATCCACGGGCACGGTTCAACGTTCTGGGTGTACGAGTTGCAGCAGCAGCAGCTGCAGGATGCGGAGAAGAAGACGACGGCGGCGGCGGCCATGTGGGTGCCCGTGCACGACTTGGGCGGCCGCGCCCTCTTCCTCGACCCGGTCAGGCCAGTGCTGTGCGACTCGAAGGCGTGGGGCGGCGTCCCCGACGGCATCTACCACGGCCTATGCAGCCCCTGCAGCGGGGAGGGCGTCTACAAGCTGACGCGAGAGGGGGAGGGGCACCGCCGCAGTAGCGAATCCGTCCGCCGCTTGCCTTGTTGCTGGCTCCCGCAAGGGAATATCTTTATCATCGTCCCAAGCCTATGTGCTTCCCCCTTCGATTTGTAAACAGAGGACAAAGAACATGCATGATCATTGGGAGTTGTGTCATGCTCGTGTCTCAAAAATTCAAAATTTTTTATCTTTTTGTTGGTAAAATCATATAAAGACAATTAACTTTTGATCAGCAAAAGGGTCTGCTCTGGCTGTTGGATTTGGACAGATCGTACCATGCACAGAGAATTATTGCATATTTATTCCCTTTTTTTTTACTGGTTGCAACCTTAGTTTGGGAAGTTGTCTTGATCGAATTCATTCAAGTAGTGCTTCTTGCATTATTCCAGACCGCACCCAACGAGGGCCGCACCAGTCGGGCACCCAGCATTGCTCTACTGTGTAAGTAAAGCGACTTTTTTGAAAATTTAAGATATGTTTGGTGGTGAAACATGGTTTGTTTTTGTTTTGTTTTACCTCTTTGCACGCCCAACATGGAACGATGCAGAAATCTGCTCCGTACCTGTGCCTAACAACAAGTTAGAAGACGAAAAGAAAGAAAAATAGTATATGCAGAAACAAAAGTAGAACAAATGACTATTAAATGTGATATTTGAGCTTAGAGGAAAGATTCAAGAGAAGTGAAAAGAAACAATGCGACACCTCCTTCCAAATTTTGAAATGCGGAAGTCCTATCCTAGATTGGCTTCCTTGCCCGGGATGGTTGGACCAAGCTAGCAAGAACAAATGCTAATTGCAAGAAGGATCCTACAAAAGACTGAGGTGACTTAGAAAAAAAAAATTTATTAGCTGACAAATAATTTACTATACCCAGTGTTGGCTGTCGACGATCGTCAGAATCTGGCAAGGGGCTATCGGTGATCACCGGATTTCAGTGACCGACGTCGGATTCCGACGATTGCCATCGGCTGTCGACCGGTGACTATCATCGGATTCCGACGTTGTTTGCCGTCAATCGTCGATCTTATAAAAAAAATGATGCATCTTAGCTTCAAAATTATGTGATTTTTCAGTCTGTGGGCTTCTTCCCCCTGACAGGGACTGCCTCCTTCTGGGCGGTCCCCTTCTTCATGGCCTCGAGTAGTTTGAAGGATCCCCTCAAAACTTCCCCTTAGCGACACTGGTAGGCTCTTTAGTATATAAGAAAATACTAGTTACTTGGGCGGCAGCCGAAGTAGTTAGCTAAGGTGGAAGCGCCACGCGCCCGACTTGATTGATCGAATGCGTGGACTCGACGCTTCCACATCATGTGAATTATTCGGTCGGCTGAATAACTAACATTTCTCTTTGTATATTATCTCATGGAAAAAAATTACTATCCAACCCCACACACCACTTGCTAGCATGATATGGAGGCTCAGACGCCTCATCAATGGTGGGACGTTCGAGTGCGGTTTGTTACTCGTTTTACGGATAATAAGTCGTTCCTTTACCTACAACTTTTGCATAATAAAAATAATTGTTTTTTTTTAATTTATATGCATTGTAAGTAAAATTTGTAAATACCAATTAGATGCACAAACATAGATTGAATTAATTGATGAAGCCCTATTTTTTAGTGCATATTTTCTCACAAAAGTCCATATCTTATCACATAGTAACTTGAAAAAAGATAGTCAAGTAGATCCCCGAGAGAATTTATTTATTTTCTAAATCAAAGATTAGACGGCTTAAGTAGCTGTCTACACAAATAGATGTCTTAGCCCGTCAATATATATATATATATATATATATATATATATATATATATTATATATATATATATATATATATATATATATGTGTTTTTGTAGACCATCTTTTGCCGATGAGACTTTTTTTAAGCATCGTTTGGGAGAGTTTGCTTTGTAAGACACCTCGACACAGCAAACTTTGCTTTGTGAACAACTTTCTATGGCACGAGAAACCTTATTTTGTAGACGGTTTCCATTTCTCTCTTAATGATATATATTGAATTGGAGATATATTCTTACGTGAGATCCGATCAATCAAATCAAATTATATGATTCTTCTACTAAATCGCACTGATAGAAATCCAAATGATAGAAATATAAAACCAAATATGGAAAGCAAACCTTGCCATGCTGCTCCTCGTGTTTTCCTCGCTAGAAGAGATAAGTGGCACTCGTAATAGCACAATTCTCGTTTTTCACATCTATACTAATCTATATTAATACATAATTTTTCAATCTTGGTGCTGCCACGTGACAGTACCAGGACAATTCTAAACCTACCAAATCTATACTAATCTATACTATAATAATAAAACTCAATCTTGGGACATTCTAATTCCCACATAAACTTTCTTCGTATAAAATAGAAATACAACCGTGTAAAGATTTTCCTAAAAATTCAAAAAATAAACTATTAATGCCTTTAAGAAGAATCCGGGTAAAAAAACTCCTAATATATGACAGCTCATATCTTTTGATAATTTTATTATCTTTATACCCTAATTGGGACCATGTTTTAAAGAACAGATTTATTTGTATATCATGTTGTCTTAAAACAGAAACTTCATAAGACTTCTGGTTTAAATCAATGCATACAATATTTCTGGATAACCAATGCACGCAATAAGACCTACTTATTTAACTATGTTAAATTATTTGTGGTTAAGCAATGCACACAATATTTCTGGTTTAAATCAATTAATAGCCATTATATAATATTTTCTAATAAAACCTCTATTTGGAATTCATACATTTATCTTTTAAATTGATTTTTTTATATTTTCATGCTATGACTTTTGACATCTACTTTGATGGTTGCAGCTACATCATCTGTTGACATTACAAAAATGTATATCAAATATTTACTTTTCTCTTATTCTATTTATTTATAATTAATAACTTTGTTATCCCATAGGAAAACTAATCTATATACTACAAAAAGAAGAATATTTGTCAGCGGTTTGGAGCCGCCGCCAAATGTCAAGAAAACGCTGACATATCGTTATGTCCGCGCCTCCCCAAGCGCTGCCAAAGCCGCTGCCAAAAATCTCGCGGACATAACTTATGTCAGCGCTTTACAGGTAGCCGTTGACATATAATATTTATCCGCGCCTACTGAGGCCGCGGCCATAAAGTATGATTGGCAGCGGTCAGGGCCAACGCCGCAATAGACTGTATAGCAACGGTTGGCAGCCGCGGCCAATAAGTATTATGGCCGCGGCTATACTGCATTATTATTAGCGGTCGAAGCCGCCGCGGCCATATGTCTATTTTTGTCAGCATGTACTAGCCGCGGACATATGTCCTTTTTGCAGTGGCTATCCAGCCGCTGACATATTTTCAGAAAGAAAAAAAATTTATTTAAATACATACAACATTCTATATTCACATGTGAACCACCTGGATCATTCAATCACATATATTATCATTGAGCCACCACTCAGGCTCGCTGGATCATTCAATCACACATCATTGAGCCACCACCCAGGCTCGCTGGATCATTCAATCACACATCATTGAGCCACCACCCAGGCTCGCTGGATCATTCAATCACATATCATTGAGCCACCACCCAGGCTCCCTGGATCATTCAATCACACACATAAAATATAATGCATAAATATTGTTATACAAATATCAAGAACAATAGAAAATATGAAAGTGTAATAAAATAAGAGGAAATCATGAGACAGGAACATCATGATCTAAATAATCATCTGCCGCCTCATCTGTCTCAGTCTCGCTCTCGCTCTAAACTGGAGGAGGTACCGGAGGAGGTACAGGTACAGGCTGGGTACGTGTCTGTGATGCCTGTATCTGGGAGAGGAGTACGCTCATCTCGTCCACCTTCGAGGCTACACTCTGCAATTGAGAAATCTGTTCTTGCATTTGATTCATCTTATCTGCCTGTTCTTTCAATCTGTCTTCTTGTACTTTTAATTGTTCTTGCATTTGCCTTTCTCGCTCTGAATAGGCAGACGGTCCTGCAGATGTAGATCCATACCATGTCCTCAATGTCTCTCCACTCCCTGCACAGCGAACACGGCCAGGTCGATCTTTTCCCATGACCGAAATGAAGGCGTCCTCGGGAGTCATTGGGCTGGCTCTCGACATCAACGTCAGACGGAGCAAGCATTTCAATAATAGCCTCTGTAACACCCCAGAAATTTGTGATTTAAAAATTGGAGAAATAAAGGGGAATAAATTAAATAAACATATTGGAGAGACTTCCAACACCATGTATTAATAATCCATTAGCAAGATTGGGCCAATGGAGCACATTTGGCCTAAGGAGATAAATAAACTAGGACAGGAAATTACCCAAAAATTCGTTGATGTAATTATGCCATAATTAGAGAGGGCAAGTTAGGGTTAAAATTAAGGTAATTAGCCATGCAAGGTAAGCCAAAAATGAACTCAACCCCAATTGGAGGTTTCCTAAACCTTTGCTACCTCCTTTGGATGAGAGAGTCCCAGATTTCTTGGAAAGTAGGAAACAGAATTTGCAGCCTCCTTTCCTAGTTTCGTTAGGACTCTTAACTACACCCTAATTCTATAAGAACTCGTCCTTAAACTCTTGGGGAAGGTTTAGCAACAAGTTGGGGTCGAGAGTAGCAAGGTTGGAACGCTGGGGAAGTGGAGAACGGCTGGGGAAAATCGTGGTCTTCCTCAACCTCGCTCTAGATCAACCTAGAAATCTGCAGAGAGTTCTTAGAGTTCAAATGTAGGTGTTCTCGGGCCAAGATTAAAGAAAACCAACACCATCATGTAGTTCTCTGAGTCTAGGTTCATTTGCACTTGGTTTGACTAGTTTTTATGGAGTATACATTGTGTATTTGTAGTTTTTTCAAAGTCTCGCACAGTTAGGGCTTTTCCCGTTCTTCTTATTATAAACATGATTTGAGACCGAATTTGACTAAACTTCCTTCATGAAAGTTCTTCTACTTGAAGTTACGATCATCCTTTTTATTGGACGTTTTGTCCAAAATTCTTTTGTTAGAGAGTTATGAGCATGGTAAGAGAGTCTCTGTATGATACTGCGATTTCGGATTTCACTTAGCTTTATGTTCTTCACATATTTTCTCAGGATTAAAGACCGAACTTGATCAAACTCCCAACATCAAAGTATTTCTACTAGTTGTCCTCGTCATCTTTCATGTTGAAGGTTTTGTCTAAATGTCATTCGTTAGAGAGTTACAAGGAGGAAAGTGAATCACTGCATAAGACGTGGTTTCTGGTTACACCTGACTCATCTTTTTTTTTCTGGAAGGGCCACTAGTGTAACGTCGCGTGCTTTTCGGATCCATGCAGATCATGTGTGTGTTGTGGTTGAGGTGGCCGTTGCGAGGCCAGTGTGAGTTGGTTGTGTGGAATGTGTGGTTTGGATGTGTGGTTTGTTCAGGTGAGATGCAGGTTTGGTCCTGAAATGGAATAGGACCTACTGCAGTTGAGTTGGTGTTGGCGTCCAGATATGTTGCCGTTGACTGCATGAGCTTGGCGGCATAAGATGTGGACGTTGATGGTGGCGGTTGCTATTGGCGGCAGAGGGGTTGACGCTAACCTGAGAATTCTGCAAGTTATAGGGTCACCCGAGAGCAGGTTCTTCACCTGGTTCTATTCTCCCTTGCCCCAGCTTCATGCCCCCGTGTCCCTAAAGCTTCCAACAGGTACTGAAAGGTAGTTGGAGGATCGTGGGACGTGTGACGTTGCCGAATTGCGCAAGGAAACGCAGTGGCGTGGTGCAATTCCCGTGGGAGCTCGCGGAGGGTTTGGTGTGAACCGGGAGATTTCGGGAGATTTAAGCGTGTTATGAGGTAGAGAATGACCCCTGTAATTCTTATAGGTCATGATAGTGAAATCAGATAGCATGAATCTGCATGAAAATGGTGATTTCGGGTTGTGGTATCCATGCGGGGATAATGGGTGGTTTGATGGAATTTAATGGTTAGTCCATGTAGTTTCAATCTTAAATGATGTATGTTTGGCTTGGAAAATAGTTTCCTCATGTTTTCTCGTTGTTTTGATAGTTGTAAAACCTGTAGAATCGGTTTAGGATTTCTGCAGGAAATGAGGCTGAAGAACTTGGCGTCAACATCGTTTGTCGCCATGCTCATCAGCCAAGATATAGACGGCCAGATCCTTTGCCGTCTACTTCCTGTAAGCGACAATCGATGTGGTCGCCTACTTGTATATAAGTAGAAATGTCTATTTAAGGTATTTATCGATAATAAATGGTGCGTTGGCACCTGAGGTGCACTAAGTGCACATGGTTTCTGTGTTTGGCATACAAGGTATGCAGTTAGTTACTTACTTTCGTGGCTGCGTGTTGTTCACGCGAGACCAGTTGGGTTCACGTGTGGTGGACCGTTGTTACTCGAGGTTTACGTGACGTTTCACGTGGTTTGTGTGTGGCGTGCACGTGGTTTTGTGTACGTGGCGAGTAGTATGACGCCTACCGTGGTTACCTCTCCAGTTGGGTGCCCCAGGTTCTTTGTGAGCCAGGCTGTTAGCTCGGGACTTTGTCCCAGTACTTGTGTTGTACCGTCGAGGTCTGTGTCGTCTGACCTGGACACCCTCACTCATGTGTTTGAGTAGCACGTCCGGCTGAGGGAAAGACGACAATGGGACAGTGACACTTGTGTTTGTCTTTAGTCACTTGTAGCGCGCTCGTAGTTGGGGGTACAGACACCAGTAGACGTACTGGACCCCAGCTAGTCCTTTTTCCAGTGCCTCACTCTAGAGAGTTCCGGGCCAGGATCTCTAGAGGTGCCAGGCATGGGCCTGTGACTGTGTGGTCCGCAGGTGGTGGTGTTTAGTGATGACCAAACTGTCCCCATATAAAATAATTCATTTATTTATATATTAATTTGATGATTAACAAAACATTACTAATGAATTACTTGAGTCTTGAGGACAGGAAATAAAAGCAAAAGAAAAGTTCAAGACAATCAGGTAAAGTCTCGTTTTATGTCTTGTACAAGTCTTTGTATTAACTTCTTCATAATTCATATGGACTTCTATTGATAATCAGAATGATTCCTTTATAACTTCATGATAGTCATCATAACGATTCATAAGTATTATGATCAAACAAATCGATGCCGTAACGATTTCCTAAAGATTTCATAACAATTCTATAAGACATCGCAACGATTTCTTTAGAAAGCGCAATGACCTGTCTGCCGTAACGATTTCCTTAGTTCTCGTAACGATTTCTTTAGTTCTCGTAACGATTTCTTTGAAACTCGTAACGACTTCCTAGCCGTAACGATTTCTTTAGTTCTCGTAACGATTTCTTTGAAATTCATAATGACTTGATAGCCGTAACGATTTCTTTAGTTCTCGTAACGATTTCTTTGAAACTCGTAACGACTTCCTAGTCGTAACGATTTCTTTAGTTCTCGTAACGATTTCTTTAGTTCTCGCAACGATTTCTTTAGAGTTCATAACGACTTGATAAGTGTTCATAATGATTCGCTTTGCGTAACGATTTATTTAGTTCTCGCAACGATTTCTTTAGAGTTCATAACGACTTGATAAGTGTTCATAACGATTTACTTTGCGTAACGATTTCTTTAGATCTCACAACGATTTCCTTAGAGTTCATAACGACTTGATAAGTGTTCATAACGATTTGCTTTGCGCAACGATTTCTTTAGAGCTCATAACGACTTGATAAATGTTCATAACGATTTGCTATGACTCATAACGATTTCATAAGTCATACAGTCATCGATTTCATATCTTGATATCTTATTCATCTTAAAGCATTGACCAGTCAAAGTCCACGTAGACATCTTTCTGACGCTTTTGCATTTATGAGATCTGAACATATCTCTGCATGCATGCAGACCATATCATCCATTAACGTGCCTACTCTGATAACATCTTTTAGACCTGAGTCTTTCGGCTTTACTATTTTCATGACTATTGCTACTGACGTTGACTGACATCAGAAATAGCTTACCTGTCTGCTATTCAAGATTGACATCTGTGCAGACCTCTGAACTAGCTTCATGGTATATCTTGGAAGATCTCACCTCTTTGCGTGCTCAAGTAATCAAAAGTCTGTTGACAGGAAGCTTCCAAGACTTCAGATATCATTCAGTCTAACGACTACTTAAAAGAGAGACAACAAACTCTTTAACGTCTAGATTTCAAATTGAAGATATATATACAAGCCAGAAGAACAGAAGAATAAGAACGTTCAAGAAAAGCATTCAAATTCTTCTGAAGAAAAGTGTAGAGCAGAAAAACTTTATTCCTCTTAGCTTTTGCTCTTTTGCTCTCTTCTAGCCAGTGAAAGATCATTTTGAAGAGAGCTTGTGTAGTTCTGAGAGTGAGCCTAGATTTAGATTCTTTGCTCTCAGTGCTAGGTCCTTCAGATCATTGCTTGTTGCAGTTTGATCTAGGGGCTTGTCTTTCAATCCTCTCTTTGTGTTGTTCCCTTCTGGTGTGAAGGAAGACCTGGTGGTATCCAGGTGTTGTTCCCTTCTGGTGTGAAGGAAGACCAGGTGGTATCCAGGGTGTTGTTCCCTTCTGGTGTGAAGGAAGACCTGGTGGTATCCAGGGTGTTGTTCTCTTCTGGTGTGAAGGAAGACCTGGTGGTATCCAGGGTGTTGTTCCCTTCTGGTGTGAAGGAAGACCTGGTGGTATCCAGGGTGTTGTTCCCTTCGGGTGTGAAGGAAGACCAGCTGAGCTGGGTGTTGTAGTGTCCTTAAGGGGGACTGTACCCTTGTTAGTGAAGTCCTGAGGTATTGCTCAGGGACTGGACGTAGGTCTCCTGTGGAGAGGAGTTCCGAACCAGGATAAATCTGTGTGTCTTATGGTTGTGCTCTGTGTGTTTGCTATCTCATTTCCTCTAACTCTAATCATCGTTTAAGTTGTTGCAATCCTTTTAGTGAACAGGTTCTAATCAAAGATCAAATTTTTAATAACCCATTCACCCCCCCCCCCCTCTGGGCTAGCTATCTGGGCAACAAGTGGTATCAGAGCGAGTCTCTTCGACAAAGAAGAAGATCCAACGATCTGAAGAGCAATGATCAATGACAGCCCAAGGCAACTTCGAAGGTCAGCCAGTCAACAGACCCCCATTATTCGATGGTGAAGATTATCCGTATTGGAAGACCAGAATGGAATATTTTCTACAAGGCCACGACTATCAAATCTGGTCGATAGTAGAAGAAGGTGACCTGGTTGTTACAAATGAGAAGGCACAATGGACAGATGAAGACAGAAAGAAAATCTCCTTGAACTGTAAAGCCAAGAGTATTTTATGTTGTGCTCTAAGCAAGAAGGAGTTTAACAGAGTCTCAGCCTGCAAATCCTCCATGGAAATGTTGGAAAAGCTAAGGATTACATACGAAGGTACAGATAAAGTAAAGGAGACAAGAATCGACATTCTTGTCACTCAGTATCAGAGATTTCAAATGCAGTCAGGTGAGTCAATCACCCAGATGTTCAGTCGATTCACCGATATCACCAATGGTTTAGCCAATCTAGGAAAGTCCTATGAGATTGCAGATATGGTAAGAAAGATTCTCAGATCCTTTCCATCTTCATGGACACCAAAGGTCACAGCTATCGAAGAAGCTAATGACCTTAAGAGAATGTCAGTAGAAAAGCTCATCGGGTCCCTCATGGCCCATGAATCAACATGGAAAGGCTAGGAGAATCATCTAGCAGAAAGAAGCACTCCAATGCTTTGAAAGCAGAAGAAGAGTCATCAGAAGCAAGCTCTAGCGAGAGTGAGGTAGACAGCGAAAATGAAGAAGCAATGCTCTCTAAGAGATTGCAGCGCATCCTGGCCAAGAAGAAAAAAATTTCAATCCGGCAGAAGGTACTTTAAGAAAAATAAAGACTTCAAAAGATCAGATGGCAAAGAAATGAAGAAAGGAGAGACCATCTGTTATGAATGCAAGAAGCCTGGACATATCAAGGCAGATTGTCCAATGCTAAAGAAAAATGATCACAAGAAGAAGGATAGCTCCAAGAAGTTCAGAAGATACAAGAAAAAGGCAATGGCAGCTGCTTGGGAGAACAGCAGTGACTCAGACAGTAAGTCAAGCTCAAGCAGTGATGAACAAGAAGTCAACCTGGCTCTCATGGCCAACATTGAAGAAAAGGTAACCTCTGACTCTTCTTTCGATTCTTGTAATAATTCTGATTCAGATTCGGACAATTTGGAAGCGCCTTCAATGAACTTTATGACAAATATAAAGAGGTGTCTAAATTACTTAAGATTAGTAAGAAGAATAATACATGCTTAGAAAACACTAACTCAGACTTAAAACAGAAAATGAAGAACTAGAAAAGAAATTAATCGAACTAAAAAGAAGAAATGAATTGTTGTGTGAAGACTTAAAAGTTAAGAATAAACAAATAACACAATTAGAAAAACAAGAAAGTGTAGATGAATTAAGAAAAGAGATCAAAAATCTAAATGAAGAGAATGAGAAATTAGCAAGCACATTAGAAAAATTTACAAATGGTAAGAATCCCTTAATATTAAAGGAGCTAGACGCTCAGGTAAGAGAAAAGATGGTGTAGGCTACACACCACCTGAAAATGCAGAAATTATAATTCCACCTAAGGTGTATCCAACTCCAAGATTTGTTCCTGAGAAGAATACAGCCTATAAAGCTAATTTTAAGTATATTGAAAGAGTAACAAAAACATCATGTTGTAGTCACTGTAATAAGCTAGGTCATTTAAAATCCACCTGTCCACAAGACATAAGAAGTGGATAATGAAAGTAAAAAATAATGATACTGACCCATCAGGACCCAAAAGAACTTGGGTACCTAAAGCTTGATGTCTTAATTTCAGGTTAATCCTCGAGCATCCAAATGGTATTTGGATAGTGGGTGTTCAAGGCACATGATAGGAAACCTGAAGCTGTTTTCCCATCTCCAAGCTGAAGAAGGAACAGTCACTTATGGAGATAATGGGAAAGGAACTGTAGTAGGCAGTGGATCAGTAAATAGCAAAGGAAAAATAGTCATAGAAGATGTGCTATTAGTCAAAGGATTAAAGCACAATCTCATCAGTATAAGTCAACTGTGTGACAGAGGTCATCAAATCAAGTTTCAAGAATCAAAGTGCAGCATACTAAAGGATGGAGCAGTCATCTTTGAAGCAAATAGAGAGAAGAATCTGTACGTGCTCTACCTTGAAGAACTCAAAGAGCAAAATGTGTGTCTGGCAGCCAGCAAAGACAAATCAACTGAGCTGTGGCACAGAAGACTAGGCCACTGCAGCTTGGACGGATTGAACAAGCTTATAAAGAGGAATCTTGTGGAAGGTCTACCAAAAGTCAATGGGAAATTGGAAAGTGTTTGTAAACCCTATGCTAAAGGAAAGCACACAAAGAGTTCCTTCAAGTCAAAGACAGTGGTGACTACCTCAAAACCCTTAGAGCTCCTACATATGGATCTATTTAGACCAATGAGAACTACCAGTCTTGGAGGAAAGAATTTTGGATTTGTCATAGTAGATGACTACTCAAGATTCACGTGGGTATCATTCCTAGAGCATAAAGATGATAGTTTTGATAATTTTGTCAGCTTCAGTAAGAAGGTCCAGAAAGATCAGAAGTTCAGTATTGTGTCCATTCGATTAGATCACGGTGGTGAGTTCCAAAATGAAAAGTTTGCTAAATTCTGTGATGATCAAGGAATTCAGCACAATTTCTCAGCACCAAGGACACCACAGCAAAATGGTATAGCTGAAAGGAAGAACAGAACTCTCTTGGATATGGCAAGAACCATGCTCACTGAATATGAGCTACCAAGATATTTTTGGGCTGAAGCAGTCAACACAGCCAGTTACATTGTCAACCGAGTAATGATCAGACCAATACTGAAGAAGACTGCATATGAGTTGTTCAAAGGAAAGAAGCCAAAGGTAAGTAATTTCAGAATCTTTGGATGTCCTTGCTTTATTCACAACAACGGAAAAAGGGACATTGGTAAGTTGGATGCCAAGTCAGATGAAGGCATCTTCATGGAGTATACTTCTAAACCCAGAGGCTATAGAGTTTTCAATAAACGCTCACTATTAATTGAACAAACTGTGCATGTTACTTTTGATGAAACTAACACTTCCTTAAGAAAGGAAGTAGATAGTGATAACGATGATGCAGATGAACTGTCCAAAAAGCTTAAAGATACATCAATTGTGGACAAGGATGATCCACCTCTGGAAGAATTACAACAAGAAGAAATTACTCATGAAAATATTCCAAAGGAATGGAGATACAAGAAAGATCACCCACTTGAGAATATCATTGGTGATCCATCCATAGGGTAAGAACAAGAGGTAATGTAATCCCTTGTGATTATTTAGCTTTTGTTTCTCAGATAGAGTCTAAGACAGTCAATGAAGCTTTAACTGATGAATCTTGGATAATAGCCATGCAAGATTGATGAACAGTCCATCCCCATGTACTTTTAAATTAATTACTTGCCTATTTTGGTGATAAACAAAACACTGTCAAAAGTTTCACTAACCTTGTTTATCTAGCCATAAGCACAGGAATTACCCAAAGAAAGTCAAGCACTTGTGGTAAGTCTCACTTACATCTTTTTCAGAAGAAGCCTTAATAATTCCTTCAGAAGTTATAACGACTTGCTCATTATAACGACTCTGTAAGTTATCGTAACGACTTCTTCAGAAATTATAACGACTTGCTCATTATAACGACTCTGTAAGTTATCGTAACGACTTCTTCAGAAGTTATAACGACTTGCTCGTCATAACGACTCTGTAAGTTGTCGTAACGACTTCTTCAGAAGTTATAACGACTTGCTCGTCATAACGACTCTGTAAGTTGCCGTAACGACTTCTTCAGAAGTTATAACGACTTGCTCGTCTTAACGACTTCTTCAGAAGTTATAACGACTTGCTCGTCATAACGACTCTGTAAGTTGTCGTAACGACTTCTTCAGAAGTTATAACGACTTGCTCGTCATAACGACTCTGTAAGTTGCCGTAACGACTTCTTCAGAAGTTATAACGACTTGCTCGTCTTAACGACTTCTTCAGAAGTTATAACGACTTGCTCGTCATAACGACTCTGTAAGTTGTCGTAACGACTTCTTCAGAAGTTATAACGACTTGCTCGTCATAACGACTCTGTAAGTTGCCGTAACGACTTCTTCAGAAGTTATAACGACTTGCTCGTCATAACGACTCTATAAGTTGTCGTAACGATTTCTTTAGAAAGTTACAACGACTTGCTATGTTTCATAACGACTTCTTTTATCATCTGTTATAGAACGACTTGGTTGTGGTAACGATTTCTTTAGAAAGTTACAACGACTTGCTATGTTTCATAACGACTTCTTTTATCATCTGTTATAGAACGACTTGGTTGTGGTAACGATTTCATAAGTTATCTTAACGACTTCTTATCAGTCTACAGCAACTTGATCATAACGATTCTATCAGATTTTCACATCGACTGCATAAGTCATGTTTCCATTAATTAAATGTTTTTCCTTGATTTAATCTACGTTGAATAGTCAAAGTCGCATCTCGTCTGATTGACTGCCATGCATTTAATAAAGACTGAACGTATCTCTGCATGGACACAGTACATATCTTCCATTCTCGTGTATTCTCTGCATGCATCTTTTAGAACGATAAAGTATTACTACTATATTTGTGTCTATCTGCTTTGACGTTGATTGACATCTGGAGATAGTATAGCTGTCTACCATTAAAGCTCAACCTTGTAGAACCATAAGGATGTACTATCCTACAACAACGGACACAGAAGGAACTACAAGCAATCTCAGAAGATCTTATCTCTTTGCGTGCTCCAAAGAACAAAAGACTGTTGACAGGAAGCTTCCACAAAACCTTCAGTCTAACGTACACCAAAGCTGTGAGACAACGGTCATCTCCTTGTCCTCATTCAAATCGAAGATACAAATACAAGATGAAGCTCGGAAGACAAGACCATCAAGAGAATTCAATTCATATTGAAGAGCGGCTAGAACTCTGCAGCTTTCAAGTCTTCGAATTTTTCTCTAGAGCCAGACATTCAGTCTTTTCAATCTTGGCTCTTAGCTCCCTGTGCTGTGAGAAGAAAAATTAAGGAAGAGCTAGTTTAGTTCTGAGAGAGTGCTCTTTATGTAGATCTTCGTCTCTCAGTGCTTGTAGCTTCAGATTGAGTTTTGTAAAAGCTTGATCTAGGGGCTAGTCTTTTTCTCTCAAGAATTTCCCTTCGTGTGTGAAGGAAGACCTGGTGGTTTCCAGGGTGGTGTTATTCCCTTCGTGTGTGAAGGAAGACCTGGTGGTTTCCAGGGTGGTGTTGTGTTCCCTTCAGGGGTGAAGGAAGACCAGCTAAGCTGGGTGGTTGTTTTTGTCCATAGGGGGACTGTACCCGAGTTAGTGAAATCCTGAGGTTGCTCAGGGACTGGACGTAGGACTCCTAAGGAGAGGAGATCCGAACCAGGATAAATCTGTGTGTTGTGTGATTGTCTTCTTTGTGTGATTGTTGTTTTTACTAACCATTACTAATTCCTTTCAAGAACTCTTTATGTTTGTTTGAGTTCAGGTTTTTATCAGATAAATTTTTAAAGACCCATTCACCCCCCTCTGGGTTAGCCAACCGGGCAACAAAGATGAATTAAATCAATTCAAGAGAAACCAAGTATGGTCACTTGTTCCTAGACCATCGGATCATCCATTTATTGGCACCAAATGGGTGTTCAGAAACAAATTGGATGAAACTGGTGTAATCTTAAGAAACAAGGCCAGATTGGTGGCTCAGGGCTATTCTCAAGAGGAAGGCATAGATTTCGATGAAACCTATGCACCTGTAGCTAGACTTGAGGCTATTAGAATCTTACTTGCATATGCATCAGCTCTAAACTTGACTCTATTTCAAATGGATGTTAAATCAGCATTCTTGAATGGTTTTATAAAAGAGGAAGTGTATGTTGAACAACCTCCAGGTTTTGATGACACCGAATTTCCTAATCATGTTTTCAAACTCCATAAAGCATTATACGGTTTAAAACAAGCACCTAGAGCCTGGTATGAAAGGCTTAGCTCTTTTCTGTTAAATCATGGTTTCAATAGAGGCAAAGTAGATAGCACATTATTCATAAAGTCAAAGGCCAATCACATACTATTAGTTCAAATCTATGTAGATGACATCATTTTTTGTTCTACTGACAAATCTCTTTGCAAGTATTTTGAGAAGCTTATACAGGGAGAATTTGAAATGAGTATGATGGGGGAGCTAAACTACTTCCTTGGATTGCAAGTCAAGCAAGGGAAGGAAGGCACCCACATCTGTCAAGCCAAATACACCAAGGAACTCCCGAAGAAGTTTGGATTCGATAATGCCAAACCACTGTCAACTCCAATGAGCACATCAACTAGAATGGACAGTGATCAAAATGGTAAAAAGGTAGATCAAAAGATTTATAGAGGTATGATAGGGTCTCTACTTTATTTAACAGCAAGTAGACCAGACATCTTGTTTAGTGTATGCATGTGTGCTAGGTATCAAGCAGACCCTAGAGAATCACACCTAATTTCTGTAAAAAGAATATTTAGATATTTAGCTAGAACTCATGATTTAGGTCTTTGGTATCCAAAATCATGTGAAATAGATTTAGTAGGATATTCTGATGCTGATTATGCTGGATGCAAGATAGATAGAAAGAGCACCAGTGGTTGTTGTCAATTTCTTGCAGGATGTTTGATATCATGGTCTTCAAAGAAACAAAACTCAGTGGCTCTATCAACAGCTGAAGCTGAATATGTAGCTGCTGGAAGTTGCTGTACACAACTCCTTTGGATAAAGCAACAACTTGAAGACTTTGGATTAAATATCAAATCATTTCCATTGCTGTGTGACAACACCATTGCCATTAATCTGACCAAGAATCCAGTTCAGCACTCAAGGACAAAACATATTGAGGTTAGATATCATTTTATTCGTGATCATGTTGCAAATAGAAATATAGAAATATCCTTTATTGATACAAATAACCAACTAGCAGATATCTTCACAAAAGCCCTACATGAAGAGAGATTTACATCTCTTAGAAGGGAATTAGGGATGTGTAATTTGTGAAAAGATTTCTGTATTCAAAATGGCATATAAATTTTTCAGAATAAATGAAAATTTTCTCTCTCTCACTCACTTTAAGCAAAAACTTAGTTTATTTACTCTTCCTTGACCGCTATTGTGTTAAAAGCAGTTTGACTAGTCAACCTTTTTGTCGCGTTCTGCTGTTACCGCCTTTTGGCGCTTCCTGTTTTCGATAAAATAATTCTAATTAGTCAAATCGTTCTGGGAACGACTCATCTTCTACCTTTACCCTTTTTCCTTTATCTATTCACCCAAAGCCGATGCCCTAACGATTCCGGCATCGACTCTTTGGAAGATTTGAAGCTTTCCCTTCTTCTCGCGAAGAATCCCTCCAGAGCTTCCATCTCTTCCATCATTCCCTTTCTCCATAACAGTTCTTCTTCTCTCTACCCATGGCCGCTCAGATGATCTCCGGAAGTGTAGGGGGATACAGTGCTGAGTACCTATCTGCAGAACAGCAGGAAAGGTTCACTTTCGTAAAGACAAAGGTTTGCGAAAACAAGGCAGTGGATGTTCCAAATCTCGAGAAGAATGGCATGGGAAGTATAGCAGAAACTCTGAGAAGGATGCAGTGGATGGAAATTGCCACTTCACTGAGGTAAGCTATCCCGACTTGGTGAAAGCATTTTATGTATGCTTAAGGTCCGAGGCAGATGGATCCCTTATATCATCAGTAAAGGGAATCCAAATTAAAGTCGATCATGAGCTGTTGCACATGTTGTTTGGAGTGAAGACGTCTGGATTCAGTGGGATTCATGCAGTGAACGATGAAGCAAAAGGCCTTGGCATTATAGGTCCAGGGTTTAGGCTAAGAGACGAAAAATTGGATATTAATCAGATGAATGCATACAACCGTCTTCTTCATTTCATTATCTGTCAAATTTTGGTTCCTCGCAGTGCCACCTTCTCAACGTGCACTAGGGCAAACTCTGATATGATGTTTTGGGTGATTCAACAAAAGGAGATTAATATGGCGCAGGTCATGTTGGAAAGGATGAAATTTGCCAGAGATCAAATATGGGATACAAAAAGTAAGTTAAATGTCTCATTGCCCTATGCTCATCTACTTACAAAGGTTTTCAAACACTTTGGAATAGATTTATCTGGGGCAGTTGTGGAGAAGATGGGCCAGTGTATAAGGTCTAGAAATCTCAAGAAAAGTGGTTTCTCTGTGATTGGAGGTGTATGGTCTAAGACCACTGTGGCCGAGGGAGAGGCCATAATTGGTGATGTAGAAATTTCTGATGTTCAGGAAATGGCAGCAGTATCACCATCAGCAGAGCAGCAGGCAGTAGCACCAGCAGCGCAGCAGCAAGCAGAAGAGTTAGTAGCAGAGCAGCAAGCAGCTCAGTCAGCAGCAGAGCAGCAGGCAGTAGCACCAACATTTCAGCAAGAATCTCTTACAGCTTCTGTAGTTGAGGAGGAAGTGGCAGATAAAGCAAGTGATTCGCCTACCTCAATAATTGGCTCAATTCTTAGGGATTTAGTTGAATCAGCCCTCTCCACGCGAATCGACTCACAGTCTGGTGAAATTGAAATGGAAGAAGCTGTGGCAGGAGGCCATATTGAAGAATCAATTCCTGTGGAGCAGTCCAGTGCTCCAGTAGATCCAGTTGAAGAGGAAGCTCCTGTTCAGGGGGAGCAAATGGAAGTTGAAAAGGAAGCTCCTGCTTAGGGGGAGCAGTCTATTGAAGAACCAGCTCCTCAGAGGAAAGGCAAGAGGATAGTTCACAGAAAATTCAGAAAAAGCCACAAGAAAGTCTCTCTGAAACCGGTTTTGGAATTATTGAAGGCTCAGGGAGAGGTTCTGTCCTCAATGCAGTCCAGTGTGCAAGGGATACTTGCTAGTCAAGCTTCGACCACCTCAGAGATCTCTTCAGTCAAAAATGCAATGAAGTGGTTTAATAAAGAAATGTCTGAAATGAAGTCGATGCTAGCAGTTCTTTCAAGGTCAAGTGGAGTTTCTCCTGCAGCTACTCAGAGCAGACCAGCTGCTGTTCCCCGGCCACCAGGGCCTCCAGCTCAAGAGTCTCGGCCAGCAGGGCCATCAGTTCAAGCATCAGGGCCACCAGGGCCATCTGTGCAAGCTTCAGGGTCATCAGGACCCTCTTCAGTTGTCAGAGAAGGTCAAGTCAAAGGGAAAGAGCCCATGTCAGCTACTAAGGCCCCTGATACTTCTACTCTTGCAACTCCAACCCTCTCTTCACCTTCATCTCCTTCTACAGCCCCTCCAGCACCACCAACTCTCAAACACCCTCTGTCTCGCACCCAACCTTCTTCCTCTCTCATTTCATCTCAACCTTCTTTCTCTCCCACTCCTTCTCACACCTCAGCTCCATCATCCTTCTCACCTTCTTCACCTCTCACACAAACCCACTCCAATTCACCCGTCTACATCCTTCAATCCCAAACACCTCTTCTATCCTCCTACTCCTCCTTCTTCTGTCACTCTCATTCCGGAAAAACCTTCACTACTTGGTGTCTTTGACACAAATCTGCCAGATGATTTTAAGAGAAATATCCTTATCACCATTCTCTCCACTGCCTCTCATATCCACAGGACTGATCCTCCCAGTCCTGCCAAGAAAAAGAGGAAACAATCATCCTTTGTCAGCATCTCCTCCTCCCCATTATTTCCTCCTCTTTGGTACTCTCTCACCCTTGAACCTCAGAGAAGATTCATCTATGAGGAATATCTTCAAAAGTGCATCCTCTCCACCATATATGGTATCCCTTTCCTCAACCTCTCTAAGCATCTAAACATTATTCTTCCTCTTACCCAGTTGTCCCACCCTCAAAAATCCAAAATCTTTGAGGGCACTGAGTTCAAGACTGAAGATCAGTGGGCCAATGTCAAGGGCAACAAAGCTCTATACAGCAAATACTTGACTGCCAGGGCCGGATCTCTTACCCTTCGAGCTCACCCACTCACTCTTTCTGAGTGGTTCATTATTCAGCATAAGAACTCGTGGGGACCCTTCATTTTGAAAGAGATCAGAATTGCCAAGACTTTTCAGCTGTACAGTGACTTTTGCTATTTGAACAAGCTGCCTGAAGTACAGTTCTATCAATTTCATTCAGCTTTAGTGATGCTGAGATCAGAACGTCCAGTAAATCTTCCCCTCACAGTGGACTTTGCCGATCTCAAAGTTGACTCTCCAGTCCTTCTGCCAAAGCTACATTCCCTAGTGTTTGACTCTGATGCAGGCTCCCATGCCTTTGACATGTTTGCTAAGCAGATGGGGAGAATGTCAGCCAAGCAGAATAGAATGCCCTCCTTTTTGCGGTTTATCTTCAAAGAATACCACTCTGGCCGCATTTCCTCTCAAGTTCTGGCTCCTCTCATTTCTGAATGTGAAAGGCTTACTCCCACCATATGGGAAACTCTCTACAAGGGACCCCATCTCCAGTTACAAGCCATCAACAGTTCCTTGGTTCGTCGAGATAAGCCCATTCTATCAGCCAAAGCCTTCATGGATCTCAACTCCATAAATTCAATTCAAGAGATCTATGTTCAGTGGGCAGCCAGATATACTGCCTTCTATGCTCTGAAGCAGGATCTGCTTGCTCAGAAGATTTTCTATCCAATCTCTCTGGATAGATTTCTCCATCGTGCCAGCTTTGGAAAGAGCTCTTACTTCAGATTCATCTTGGACAAAGATCAGTATGAAGAATTCCTGGAAGAGCAGCGACAACTTTACATTCAAAGGGCCATTCCATCCATGGGTCCTAATTTTTCTGTTGCTTCCGGAGTTTTCCATCAAATTTTTGAAGATCTTGAGATCAAGGCATGGGCTGTCATCTCACAGCATGCCTCCCTTTTATCTCCAATGTATTATCTTTCTCCTAATTAATACAATGACTTCTCTCTTCTTTGTCTCATAGACGATCTTTTTGCTTATTGACAAAATGGGGGAGAAAACTAAAGCCATTCTGAAAAACATGTTTATTTTTGTATGATGTTTAGTATATTTTGTCATCATTAAAAAGGGGAGATTTATGACCAAACTGTCCCCATTTAAAATAATTCATTTATTTATATATTAATTTTGATGATTAACAAAACATTACTAATGAATTACTTGAGTCTTGAGGACAGGAAATAAAAGCAAAAAGAAAAGTTCAAGACAATCAGGTAAAGTCTCATTTTATGTCTTGTCCAAGTCTTTGTATTAACTTCTTCATAATTCATATAGACTTCTATTGATAATCAGAACGATTCCTTTATAACTTCATGATAGTCATCATAACGATTTCATAAGTATTATGATCAAACAAATCGATGCCTTAACGATTTCCTAAAGATTTCATAACAATTCTATAAGACATCGCAACGATTTCTTTAGAAAGCGCAACGACCTGTCTGCCGTAACGATTTCCTTAGTTCTCGTAACGATTTCTTTAGTTCTCGTAACTATTTCTTTGAAACTCGTAACGACTTCCTAGCCGTAACGATTTCTTTAGTTCTCGTAACAATTTCTTTGAAATTCATAACGACTTGATAGCCGTAACGATTTCTTTAATTCTCGTAACGATTTCTTTAGTTCTCGTAACGATTTCTTTAGTTCTCGCAACGATTTCTTTAGAGTTCATAACGACTTGATAAGTGTTCATAACGATTCGCTTTGCGCAACGATTTCTTTAGTTCTCGCAACGATTTCTTTAGAGTTCATAACGACTTGATAAGTGTTCATAACGATTTGCTTTGCGTAACGATTTCTTTAGATCTCACAACGATTTCCTTAGAGTTCATAACGACTTGATAAGTGTTCATAACGATTTGCTTTGCACAACGATTTCTTTAGAGCTCATAACGACTTGATAAATGTTCATAACGATTTGCTATGACTCATGACGATTTCATAAGTCATACAGTCATCGATTTCATATCTTGATATCTTATTCATCTTAAAGCATTGACCAGTCAAAGTCCACGTAGACATCTTTCTGACGCTTTTGCATTTATGAGATCTGAACATATCTCTGCATGCATGCAGACCATATCATCCATTAACGTGCCTACTCTGATAACATCTTTTAGACCTGAGTCTTTCGGCTTTACTATTTTCATGACTATTGCTACTGACGTTGACTGACATCAGAAATAGCTTACCTGTCTGCTATTCAAGATTGACATCTGTGCAGACCTCTGAACTAGCTTCATGGTACAACGATAAGCAAATAGAAGCCGGCGGATATCTTGGAAGATCTCATCTCTTTGCGTGCTCAAGTAATCAAAACTCTGTTGACAGGAAGCTTCCAAGACTTCAGATATCATTCAGTCTAACGACTACTTAAAAGAGAGACAACAGACTCTTTAACGTCTAGATTTCAAATTGAAGATATATATACAAGCCAGAAGAACAGAAGAATAAGAACGTTCAAGAAAAGCATTCAAATTCTTCTGAAGAAAAGTGTAGAGCAGAAAAACTTTATTCCTCTTAGCTTTTGCTCTTTTGCTCTCTTCTAGCCAGTGAAAGATCATTTTGAAGAGAGCTTGTGTAGTTCTGAGAGTGAGCCTAGATTTAGATTCTTTGCTCTCAGTGCTAGGTCCTTCAGATCATTGCTTGTTGCAGTTTGATATAGGGGCTTGTCTTTCAATCCTCTCTTTGTGTGGTTCCCTTCTGGTGTGAAGGAAGACCTGGTGGTATTCAGGGTGTTGTTCCTTTCTGGTGTGAAGGAAGACCTAGTGGTATCAGGGTGTTGTTCACTTCTGGTGTGAAGGAAGACCTGGTGGTATCCAGGGTGTTGTTCCCTTCGGGTGTGAAGGAAGACCAGCTGAGCTGGGTGTTGTAGTGTCCTTAAGGGGGACTGTACCCTTGTTAGTGAAATCCTGAGGTATTGCTCAGGGACTGGACGTAGGTCTTCTGTGGAGAGGAGTTCTGAACCAGGATAAAATCTGTGTGTCTTATGGTTGTGCTCTGTGTGTTTGCTATCTCATTTCCTCTAACTCTAATCATCGTTTAAGTTGTTGTAATCCTTTTAGTGAACATGTTCTAATCAAAGATCAAATTTTAATAACCCATTCACCCCCCCCCCCCTCTGGGCTAGCTATCTGGGCAACAATTTAGTGGTCTCCACAGTTGCTTGACCTTTTCACGTGGAGCGGCAGCTGGACCTTTCGTCTGTGGCTGCGAGACTGAGAGGTAGACCTGTGTTAGCTTGTCCGAGTCAGTTTCTGGTGTCGCGAACCAGTTCACGTGGCTCGTGTTTGGCTATCTCTACTTTAGCTTGTACACCTGTACTGGTTTGCCGTTTAATTATTAAAGTTGTTTCTCGTAGTCGGCAGACGGTGAGTACTTTTACAGCTTTTATATCCTGCTTAGCTGTTCTATAAATTGTTGGTACTATTTACTGCTTTCGTACCTGTGGTTTTGGTTTGCTCGGTGTTGGGAGAGTTCCCTACTGAGCCAGTGACTAGCGAGGCTCACCCCGACCCCCACAGGTGAGAGCGAGGAGGACGTTTCACGACCGTCGTCCAGTTCAGAACTGTGCCGTAGCGGTGCAGGGTCGGTACCTCCAGCTGTGTAGTAGCAGCTCCAGCAGTGTAGAAGTAGCAGTGTAGCGTAGATAGTTGTTTATTGTACCTTGGGGTATGCCCCAAGCTCTTGTACTTCTTTTCAGTTTTTGTGGAAATTTGGCTATGTAACTTGTGAAATATATATATAAAAATGTGGTGTGTTCCTTTGTGTTTACACGGACGGTGGTTTGGTATCCCTTGCGAGGCTTCGGCCCATTCGCGGGAGGCGGACTCGGATCAAGTACGTTATCGGTTTAACGGGCTTGGCCGAGGCGTTCCGCCACAGTTGGTATCAGAGCGAGGTCCGTGTTAATATAAGGGAACTAGAAAGATACATAGCCTTATTTCGGTCTTTGTACACTGGTGGTAGGGACCCTGGTTTTTTATAATTTGTTGTTTTGATTTTTGGTTTGGTGTCTTGTTTATGTAGAAATTTCTGGAATGGCTGATAGAAGAGATTGGGGTGGTGGAGGAGATGATCCGGAGGAAAGTACCCAGCGTATGATAGAAAGAATCTGGGAAAGCCTCACGGATATTCGGGCAAGGATGGATCAGCAGGCGCCGGTACCACCAGTTGTAGTGCCACCTGGGGATGGAGAGGCTGTACCTGTAGCTCCAGTTCCGCCGAGAGTGGAGGTGCCTTTTGCAGCACTTGTGCCACCACCACCACCAGTGCTGATAGCAGAAAAACCAGTGATGCAGGTTGAAAAGTTTCTGATATTGCAGCCACCTACTTACTCAGGAGGGCCGAATCCAGATACAACAGAGCATTGGGTTCATGAGATTGAGAGGGTTTTTGCAACTATGAGGTGTCCGGCAGCAGATAAAGTTGTGTTAGCTGCTTATCAGTTGCGGGGTTTTGCATTGGAATGGTGGCGACTAAAGATGCAGACCACTTTTGCAGGCAGAACAGAAGAGGCTATTACTTGGTCGAAATTTCTTGATGTATTTAATGATACATTCTTTCCGATTCAAGTACAGCAAGTGAAAATAGAGCAGTTTCGGACTCTCCAGCAAGGTAACTCTTCAGTTTTGGAGTATTAGATGAGGTTTATGGCGCTCAGCCGATATGCACCTTATGTTGTTTCAGATAATAACATGATGGTTGAGTATTTTATTAGAGGTTTGAGAGTGGAATTGCAGGATGCAATAGTACCTCTCATGTGTAAGACAGTGGAAGAAGCATCCCAGAGAGCAGCTACACTAGAAAGGTCTATTCGGACTCGACAAGTGGGCGAGTCAGGTTCAGGTAGTTTTCGGCTACCGCAGCAGTCAATGGGTGCAAGTAAAAGTAAAGCACTAGCAGGACCTTCTTTATCAGGCTTTGGAAATGGGGCCAGAAATTGAAGCAAGCATTAAAGGCAAAGGAAGAGGATGGGGAAGTCGTCAGCAGTATCAGCAAGGCCGAAGTAGGCCTGAGGTGGAGGAGTCACAGCAGAGTACTGCCAGGCAGCCTGTTACTCCACCGGGATATAGATGTTATAATTCTAATCAGCCGGGACATTTGATCCGTAATTGTCCCTATCCAAGAGAATATGGGTATGGAAGAGGTGTGCAGCAGCAGCAGCAGCCACAGCAGTTCCAGCAGCCACAGACAGGTCGTGGCAGAGGAGCGTCGCAGCAGCGAGGAAGAGGTCGGGTTATGGCTATCACCCGAGCTCAGGCGGAGGCATCGAATATGATAGAAGGTATCTTACCCCTTTATGAATATTCAGCAAAAGTTTTATTTGATTCGGGTGCCTCTCATTCTTTTATTTCCGAAGAATTTCTGGATTGTATGGCTCATCCTTTAGAAGAGAAGTCTTGTGAGTTAGTAGTGGAGGTTCCTTCAGGTGAGTTCCTGCTCACTTCGAGCTATGTAGATGAAGCTCCTGTTATGATTGAAGGGAACCAGATGCCGGGTCGGTTGTATGCCCTGCAGTTGTCAGATTATGATATTATTTTGGGTATGGACTGGCTTGAGATGTATGGAGCAATGTTAGATTGCAGAAAGAAAAGGATCAGGTTTTGTCATCCTAATGGTGCAATATTTGAATATCAAGGTATGCCTTTTTATACCTCTAAGTTTCTAATTTCTGTAATTAAAGCTAGAAAGTTGATAAATGCTGAATGTGTGGCTTATTTAGCCTCGGTAAGTTTGGTAGAAGCTAGTCAGCCAGTGGAAGCAGTTCCCGTGGTTAGGGAATTTGCTGATGTTTTTTCTGAGGATTTGTCTGGTTAGCTCCACATAGAGAGGTGGACTTTACCATTGAGTTGCTACCAGGTACCATGCCGATTTCTAAAGCTCCATATCGGATGGCACCAGTAGAACTTAAGGAATTGAAAAAGCAGTTAGAAGAGCTATTGCAGAAAGGGTTTATTAGACCGAGTCATTCCCCGTGGGGAGCGCGGTATTGTTTGTGAAAAAGAAGGATGGAAGTCTTCGAATGTGTATTGATTATAGAAAGTTGAATGATGTGATCATTAAGAATAAGTACCCGTTGCCGATAATAGATGATCTATTTGATCAGTTGCAATCAGCAAAGGTGTTTTCTAAAATTGATTTGAGGTCTGGGTACCATCAGTTGAGAATTAAAGAGGAGGATATAGACAAGACAGCTTTCAGAACCAGATATGGTCACTTTGAGTTTGTGGTTATGCCATTTGGGTTGACTAATGCTCCTGCAGGTTTTATGGATCTGATGAATAGAATTTTTCATCCATATTTAGACCAATTCATTGTGGTCTTTATCGATGATATTCTGATTTATTCAGCATCTGAAAAGGAGCATGCAGCTCATTTGAGGTTTACTCTGCAGTTGTTAAGGGATAATCAGTTGTTTGCCAAATTCATAAGTGTGAATTTTGGCTGAAAGAAATCCAGTTCTTGGGTCATGTCATCTCAGCTAAAGGAGTAGCAGTAGACCCAAGTAAAGTGGAAGCAGTGATGAGATGGGAAGTGCCTAAGACAATAACTGAGATTAGAAGTTTTCTGGGATTGGCAGGTTATTATAGGCACTTTATTCAAGATTTTTCTAAGATTGCAGCACCTATGACTAAGTTGATTAGGAAAGGTGTGCCTTATGTGTGGTCCGGTGAATGTCAGAAAAGTTTTATGGAGTTGAAGAAGAGACTTACATCAGCACCTATATTGGCATTACCGGCAGGGAGTGGTGGTTTTGTGTTATATACTGATGCTTCAAGGAGAGGACTTGGCGCAGTGCTTATGCAGCATGGCAAGGTAATAGCTTATGCGTCCAGGCAATTGAAGCCGGCAGAAGAAAATTACCCCACTCATGATTTGGAATTGGCAGCAGTTGTGTTTGCCTTGAAAATGTGGAGGCATTATCTGTATGGCGAGAGATTTGAGATCTTTACAGATCATAAAAGTTTGAAGTATATCTTCTCGCAGAAAGATTTGAATCTTCGCCAGCGCAGATGGATTGAATATTTGAAGGATTATGATTTCAGTTTAGCTTACCATCCGGGTAAGGCCAATGTTGTAGCAGATGCCTTGAGCAGAAAGGCATATGTAAGTTTGATGATGATTAAAGAATGGAAGTTGTATGAAGAAGTAGTGGAGAACTCCTTGTATGTGCCCAGTAGCCAACGACGGGCAGTACTAGCTGCTAGTGCTGTAGAGCCGTCATTATATTGGCAATTGTTGAGGCTCAGAAAGCAGATGTAAATTTACCTGAAATTGTAAAAATGGAAGGAGTTACCATTGATGATAATTGTGTGGTCAGGCTTAGGGGCAGGTTGTTTGTTCCAGCTGAAAGAGAGGTAAAGCAGCGAGTGTTGGAAGAGGCTCATAAATCTAGGTACACTATTCATCCGGGTAGTACTAAAATGTACCATGATTTGAGGAAGCATTTCTGGTGGCCTCATATGAAAAAGGAAATAGCAGAGTTTGTTGCAAGGTGTGCTATCTGTCAACAGATTAAAGCAGAACATCAGAAGCCTGGAGGTTTGTTGCAACCGTTGCCCATCCCACAGTGGAAATGGGATGATATGCTATGGACTTTGTGGCAGGTTTACCAAGATCGAGTTCCGGACATAATGGAATATGGGTATTTGTTGATAGATTGACCAAGGTGTGTAGATTAGTGGCAGTAAGTATGTCTTGGACAGTGGACAGATTAGCAAATATTTATGTTGAAAAGATTGTTCCACTACATGGTATCCCGAAGACTATTGTATCTAATAGAGATCCAAGATTTACTTCTAGTTTTTGGAGGAGTCTGCAAAGAGTAATTGGTACTGAGCTGAAGTATAGCTCCGCTTATCATCCCCAGACAGATGGTCAGACAGAGAGGACTATTCAGACAATCGAAGATATGTTGCGAGCTTGTTGTTTAGTTTGGGGAGGTAGTTGGGGCATCATTTGGGAATGGTTGAGTTTGCCTATAATAATAGTTATAATACCAGTCTTGGGATGGCACCGTATGAAGCTTTATATGGAAGGCCATGTAGAACCCCATTGAACTGGCATGAAGTGGGAGAAAGGCAGTTAGTGGGTCCTGATTCAGCAAACCACTAAAGTAGTAAAGCTTATTAAAGAAAAATTGCAGGCAGCTCAAAGTAGGCAAAAGAGTTATGCAGATATCCGGAGGAGACCACTTCAGTTTAAGGTAGGAGATTTTGTTTTCTGAGAGTTTCCCCGAGTAAAGGTATTATGAGATTTGGTAAGACTGGAAAGTTGAGCCCGAGATATGTGGGACCCTTTCAAGTGTTAGAAAGAATTGGGGAAACAGCTTATAGGCTGGATTTGCCAGCGGATTTTGCGGATGTTCATGATATATTTCATGTTTCTATGTTGAGAAAGTGCATTGAAGATCTAGCCCAAATAATTAGATATCAAGGTGGTGACCTGAGGCTGGACATGACTATGCCAGAGTATCCGGTGCAGATCACAGATCGAAAGATAAAGAAGTTGAGAAATAAAGAAATTGAGCTAGTCAAAGTGAGATGGGAAAATAGGTTGGGTGGTGAGGATACCTGGGAGTTAGCCGAGGAAATGGCTAAAGGGTATCCCTATCTGTTTGAATAAGCTATTGTATTTCTTTTTAGATGATAGTGTTTGTAAAGGTGTCTATGTATAAATTGTTTAACTTTGAGTTGTGTTATGAATTTCGAGGTCGAAATTTTCTTTCTAGATGATAGTAATGTAACGTCGCGTGCTTTCGGATCCATGCGGATCATGTGTGTGTTGTGGTTGAGGTGGCCGTTGCGAGGCCAGTGTGAGTTGGTTGTGTGGAATGTGTGGTTTGGACGTGTGGTTTGTTCAGGTGAGATGCAGGTTTGGTCCTGAAATGGAATAGGACCTGCTGCAGTTGAGTTGATGTTGGCGTCCAGATATGTTGCCGTTGACTGCATGAGCTTGGCGGCATAAGATGTGGACGTTGATGGTGGCGGTTGCTATTGGTGGCAGAGGGGTTGACGCTAACCTGAGAATTCTGCAGGTTATAGGGTCACCGAGAGCAGGTTCTTCACTGGTTCTCATTCTCCCTTGCCCCAGCTTCATGCCCCCGTGTCCCTAAAGCTTCCAACAGGTACTGAAGGGTAGTTGGAGGATCGTGGGAGGTGTGACGTTGCCGAATTGCGCAAGGAAACGCAGTGGCGTGGTGCAATTCCCGTGGGAGCTCGCGGAGGGTTTGGTGTGAACCGGGAGATTTCGGGAGATTTAAGCGTGTTCTGAGGTAGGGAATGACCCTATAATTCTTATAGGTCATGATAGTGAAATCAGATAACATGAATTCTGCATGAAAATGTGATTTCGGATTGTGGTATCCATGCCGGGATAATGGGTGGTTTGATGGAATTTAATGGTTAGTCCATGTAGTTTCAATCTTAAATGATGTATGTTTGGCTTGGAAAATAGTTCCTCATGTTTTCTCGTTGTTTTGATAGTTGTAAAACCTGTAGAATCGGTTTAGGGTTTCTGCAGAAAATGAGGCTGAAGAACTTGGCGTCAACATCGTTTGTCGCCAAGCTCATCAGCCAGGATATAGACGGCCAGATCCTTTGCCGTCTACTTCCTATAAGTGACAATCGATGTGGTCGCCTACTTGTATATAAGTAGAAATGTCTATTTAGGTATTTGTCGATAATAAATGGTGCGTTGGCACCTGAGGTGCACTGAGTGCACATGGTTTCTGTGTTTGGCATACAAGGTATGCAATTAGTTACTTACTTTTGTGGCTGCGTGTTGTTCACGCGAGACCAGTTGGGTTCACGTGTGGTGGAACGTTGTTACTCGAGGTTTACGTGACGTTTCACGTGGTTTGTTGTGGCGTGCACGTGGTTTGTGTACGTGGCGAGTAGTACGACGCCTACCGTGGTTACCTCTCTAGTTGGGTGCCCCAGGTTCTTTGCGAGCCAGGCTGTTAGCTCGGGGCTTTGTCCCGGTACTTGTGTTGTACCGCGAGGTCTGTGTCGTCTGACCTGGACACCCTCACTCCTGTGTTGAGTAGCACGTCCGGCTGAGGGAAAGACGACAGTGGGACAGTGACACTTGTGTTTGTCTTTAGTCACTTGTAGCGCGCTCGTAGTTGGGGGTACGGACACCAGTAGACGTACTGGACCCCAGCTAGTCCTTTTTCCAGTGCCTCACTCTAGAGAGTTCCGGGCCATGATCTCTAGAGGTGCAGGCATGGGCCTGTGACCGTGTGGTCCGCAGGTGATGGTGTTTAGTTGGGTTCACAGTTGCTTGACCTTTTCACGTGGAGCGGCAGCTGGACCTTTCGTCTGTGGCTGCGAGAGCTGAGAGGTAGACCTGTGTTAGCTTGTCCGAGTCAGTTTCTGGTGTCGCGAACTAGTTCGTGGCTCGTGTTTGGCTGTCTCTACTTTAGCTTGTACACCTGTACTAGTTTACGTTTAATTATTAAAGTTGTTTCTCGTAGTCGGCAGATGGTGAGTACTTTTACGGTTTTTATATCCTGCTTAGCTGTTCTATAAATTGTTACTACTATTTACTGCTTTCGTACCTGTGGTTTTGGTTTGCTCGGTGTTGGGGGAATTTTCTACTGAGCTAGTGACTAGCGAGGCTCACCCCTACCCCCACAGGTGAGAGCGAGGAGGACATTTCACGACCGTCGTCCGGTTCAGAACCGTGCCATAGCGGTGCAGGGTCGGTACCTCCAGCTGTGTAGTAGCAGCTCCAGCAGTGCAGTAGTAGCAGTGTAGCGTAGATAGGTTATTGTACCTCGGGGTATGCCCCAAGCTCTTGTACTTCTTTTCAATTTTTGTGGAAATTGGCTATGTAACTTGTGAAATATATATATATATAATATATATATATATATATATATATAATATTAAATGTGGTGTGTTCTTTGTGTTTACACGGACGGTGGTTTGGTATCCCTTGCGAGGCTTCGGCCCGTTCGCGGGAGGCGGACTCAGATCAAGTACGTTATCGGTTTAACGGACTTGGCCGAGGCGTTCCGCCACAACTAGTGTCGACACTACTTGATCTAATGTCGACAAACCGTCCCAAACAGCCCACAAGGTGTTCTGAGAAGGTCTCTAGTGTCGACACTACCTGAACTAGTGTCAACACACTGTCCAGTTTGACCCAAAAGTTTCTAGGGGCTGATCTAGTGTCGACACTACCTGATCTAGTGTCGACCAGGTCCCATATTGGCCAGAATTTTCTGGAAGCTGTTCTAGTGTCGACACTACTGGATCCTGTGTCGACACTACTTGACCGTTTTGCCTTGAATTTGAAGCACTTGTCGACACTACTGACCTTTTGCCTTGATTGAAGTACTGTGTCGACACTACCTGAACTATGTCGACCATACTTGACCAGTTTTGCATTATTTTGTCTTGTGTTTGAAGCATGGTCGACACACCTGATAGTGTCGACATACCTTACAAAAAAATTATATAGTTTGAGTAGGATCCTTCATGATGTTCCTAGCATGTGCATGATGTTATATGGTATGCTGGACAAAAATAAATCACACCCATTGAAAAAATAGTAATGATATGAATACGATTCTATGTGTAATGCTGATTGATCTTATGTCCATGGGTTATCTGTGTCTTGCTTATTGTCAATTGATAAGATAAGAAAAGATATGATGTGGGGGCGAATACAGTTAGTATGGACTGTTAGTGAGGTTAATGTCGTGATGCATATGAGTTTCAATAGTTACATACTTCGGTGTTCAATTAAATTATTGGTCAAATGCCTACCTTTAAGGAAAAGATTGCGTGACTCATCACTTTCCCTTTTGCACGATAGGCACACCCTCCTTGGGGAAAATGAGAGCACATGTTCTGCATTGATATGTCTTTAGAAACATCCCCGTCAGAAATTACTGGAATTATGAAACATAAGATACGCCGTTATCATGCCGTGTCTCTTGAGCTATTTGTATACCTTGACTCTAGAATTGAGATCATGTTTTCTTTTACGCGAGCTTGTTATTGAAACTCTGTGGCCATACATATGAATTGTTGTTCGGCACAACGTCGGCACTCCGGTCAAAATTTTGATCCAATGCCTGTGCAATAGGTGGTGTAACACCCTCCTCCGACATCACACAAACACATACGTAACCTTTGACCGGAAGAGGGGTTACGCCACAAACTTTCGTTATGGGTAGATATATCCGCGCTTTGCACAAAACTGGCAAACCATTCCACAAAGGTAACTTGGAACATATTACAATACATAAGGTCTCAAAGTACTAACATTCATTATTTACAAAAGTCAAGCTTCTCTCTTTCTAACTTAATACATTATCAACTAAAAGAAACTACTAAAACTACATTATTCTTCTTCATTTCTTCGTCATCCGCAGCGGAAATAGGATTCACATGTAGCTGAGATTATACATACCTTCAATCTGAAAGGGTTGAAGGAAACAAAGGCATGAGTCGAAAGGACTCAGTAGGTATAAGTAAACATAGAGTAGAAGTATCAATTTGCAGAACTGAATGATTATTCAAATAGTGCATATGTGGAACAAACATAATTGCTCATGAATTTCATACTTAACAGAAACATATAGCTCAAATTGATTTCATAATGAGCTCCAACAAATCACAGAATAAAAGTCACATTTGTCTTTCAGAATTCAGACCATAACTTAATTTGGAAACAAATTCGACAGGCATCACTGCTCTCAAGAGGTTACTATATAGACGTAATATACCATCCTCAGTGCCTAGGCGATTCCAGCACCTTAGATCTTGTTCATTGCGCAAGAACGGGGTTTATTACCCACCATCGTCAGTCCATTGACTTGGATTTACCTACAAACTGTCGCCCTCAGCTGATCACAAGTGGCTGGTGCTACCACATGTGATCCTAAACCCTCTTTTGAAGAGAGCACTGTCTTCAAATCATAAATTTCTTTTCATGAGCATAACGGAAATGAGAAATCCAAAGGGAGATTTGATTTATGATTAATACAAATATCTTGGTGACAAAGTAGTTCAGAGTTCAAGAAAATAAGAAAGACAATTAGTTGAGACAAGGTGATGACTCAAAGCTGACAACTTCGGAAGATTTAAATCACATAAAACCCAAGAAAATGAGGGTACACAGTTGTCATCACAAGTATTCATATCTCATAAGGTGTTCAAACATATGAACTCTTAAGTGGTCAAGTTTTACAACCTCAATTACCGAATATCGAAGAATAGACTCAATCGGAGTACTATTCGTAATTGACAACTTTAGAAACAATTCAAGGAAAGTTAAGGTACCCAAAGTGGGTGAACTTTGAAGTACTATGACAGTAAATATCAAGGTAAATGAGAGGGTAACTTCCTTGGCTTTTAGGATGAAGTTTTAGCATGAATTTGGACAAGAAAGAGTGCAGAAATCCAAATCAGCAATGCATTTGTCGACAGCCAAGAAGGTGCTGTCGACAGACGACGGCAGACAGAACTCTAATTTTCTGGACTGTGTGTATCTGTCGACAGCAACCATATGGCTGTCGACAGATGCACACAGTCCCAGTTATCCCGAGTTCAGGAAAACTGGTCTGTCGACAGCTATGGGTTGTCTGTCGACAGCCGCTTGTTGCTCACTCAAAAATGACTTTGAATGCACTCTAATCATGCTAACCATGGAACCTATGAGTCAAGGCATGATGTATATCAAATAGAAGAGTCTAAACATGGTTCTCACAGTGGTTTATAAACCGAACAAGCGAGACAAAATGAGAGGTTTGCAATTCAAACTTGTCTAGCTGAAAACTAAACATAGTATATTGTTGGAAGTGTGGTCTTGATAGTAATGGATTATTGGGAGATTATTAAAATATGATCACTAAAACACAAGATATCTAATGTTCCTAATCAAGGTTTGAGGTACGAACATCCGAATGGAAAGAAAATCACAATATTCTAGGATATCGAAATTTTTAGCAAAACTTGATAACTTAAACTTGGATCATGGATGGAAGAAGAAGCTAGAAACCTACTTAATGTGTGAAAGGAGTGGAGACTCCTCTTTGGTAATCACATACTTCCAAAGTTAATTTAGGGAATCAAACAAAAGAATCTGAGATAACAACCTCGTGTACGAACTTAACCGAGACTGATTAGCATGCTCCAAAAGCAACTCGTATGAAGCTAAATTCTTTCAACATGAGTAGAGACTAGAAGTTCAAGGGAAAGGTGAGAACCTACCTGATCTGAAAAAGAACAAAAGTTCTTCTTCTTCTTCTTAGTTTAGAGATCAATACAGTAACAAGATGAGGAAATAAGAAGATTGCTGAAACAGGGACTTCGGCAGCTACACCTCCAGCAAAAATGGCTCCAAGGCATACAACCCCAACCACAATTTACCAACACCAGGCTTGAAACCACAGCAACAACAGAACTAGAAAGAACAAGAGTGTTGGAAAAGATGTATACGATGGGTGTTGGGAAGCTTATATAGCTCCCAAGTTCCCTTGCAAATTGGGCACGTTAGCCATGGACGTGTCTTGGTGTAAGCCTTCCTAAACCATGTGAGGCCACCTATCTCATGCAACAAACTCTTTGGTTACACGTAAGTAACCTTAATGATAGCCCCACTCCTTGGCTAAACCTTATCCTAATGTGTGTTGGCTTCTCATAAGCCTTACACGTAACTCCAGGAAAAACCCAAAAGAAATCCCTGCCGTAAATAGCCCATAAATCATCTGGGCCAAAGATCTTCATATTTAGATGTCCTAATGATATCCGTTTAACTTGAAATTTCAACCATAGCCTAATAGAAAGATTTTACAAATTGTCATGATTTTTATTTAATTTTTAGAATTTATTTCTACTGGGTGAAAAATCGCCCCAAAAATAGTTGCGTCGACTTAATCTCAAAATCGGTCGTCAAAAATTCCGATAATTACATATTTGATATCTCCACAATTTTCTAAGAATTATGGTGTTCTCAGATTTTATTTTCGTTACAGTTTTCCGGTGTCGCCCTGTCGGGGTGCGCACGACCGAAAGTAGTACCTGGGTATGATAAAGTGTCTTAAACATACCCTTAATCCTAAATATCACAATTTAAACCTAATCGGTTTGCATAAACAAGAATTTCTAAGTAAAACATGGTATTTAAAATTGAGGGTATTACATTTCTCCCCCTGTTAAAATAAATTTCGTCCTCGAAATTGGCAAAATTTACTTACCAAATAGCTGTGGATACTTTTCTTTCATCTCTTGCTCCAATTCCCACGTTTCTTCTTCGATGAACGCGCTTCTCCATAAGATCTTCACCATAGAAACTGCTTTATTTCTGAGGACTCGTTCTTTCCTGTCCAATATTTTCACTGGTTCCTCTTGTACTTAAATCTGGTTGTATTTCCACATCTTCATAACTGATCACATGGGAGGGGTCCATTATGTATTTCCTCAACATAGATATGTGAAATACATTATGAATGTGTGACCAAGAAGGCGGAAGAGCTAATTGGTATGCTACTTCCCCTATTCTTTGTAATATCTCAAAAGGTCCTACATATCTTGGACTGAGTTTTCCTTTCTTCCAAATCTCATGGTACCTTTGGTTGGAGAGATCTTTAGAAATACATGATCACCTATGTTAAACTCCAGTGGCCTTCTTCTTCTATCAGCATACTTCTTCTGTCTATCTTGGCTATTAGTAATCTCTTCCTGATTAATTAATTTTCTCTGAGCATTCTGAATTAATTCTGGCCCAATGAGACTCTTTTCTCCCACTTCTGCCCAACAGAGGGGTGATCTACAGGGTCTACCATATAATGCCTCATATGGTGCCATTCCAATACTTGTATGGTAACTATTATTGTATGCAAACTCAATCAAGGGTAGGTAATCATCCCAGCTACCACGCCAATCCAAACTACATGCTCTTAGCATATCTTCGAGTGTTCGGATAGTTCTTTCTGATTGGCCATCGGTTTGTGGATGATATGCTGAACTAAATTTTAATTGTGTACCCATGGCTGCTTGAAGACTTTTCCAAAATCTAGCAGTGAATCTTGGATCTCTATCTGAAATTATCGACAAAGGAATTCCATGAAGTCTCACTATTTCCTTTATATACAATTGAGCCAAATCTTCTAATGATTGTGTCTTTGTAATTGCTAGAAAATGAGCCGATTTAGTTAATCTATCCACAATCACCCAAATAGCATCATGCTTCTTCCTTGTCTTTGGCAAACCCATTACGAAGTCCATAGTTATCTGCTCCCATTTCCATATTGGAATTTCAATGAGTTGCATAGGCCCTGCTGGCTTCTGGTGCTCAGCTTTTATTTGTTGACATGTCAGACATTTACTCACAAATTCTGCTATGTCCTTTTTCATTCCATGCCACCAAAATTGCTTTTTCAGATCCTGATACATTTTAGAGCTTCCAGGATGAATCGAATACTGAGATTTGTGTCCTTCCTTCAATAACTCACTTTTAATTTCTTCATTCTCCGGTATGCATATTCTGTTTTGAAATCTAATTATCCCTTGACCATCTCTGATGTATCCTGGTTTATTTACCATCTCTTTTAGTTTCTGATCTTGGTTCTGTGTTTCACTAATTTTATCTATCAGTGCTGATCTTACTGTCAATTGTGCCAATATCAGATTTTCTGCATCACACCTTGGTGAGTATTCGATCAAATCTGTAATTTCTTTCCACTGTTGGTGTAATTGTAATGCTCTTGATTTCTTTCTGCTCAAAGCATCAGCAACCACATTAGCTTTACCCGGATGGTAATTCACCGTAAAATCATAATCCTTTAAAAATTCTAACCATCTTCTTTGTCTCAGATTCAGTTCCTTCTGAGAAAATATGTACTTTAAACTTTTATGATCAGTATAAACTTCAAATTGTTCTCCATATAAATAGTGGCGCCAGATCTTCAAAGCATGTATGATCGCTGCCAATTCTAAGTCATGAGCCGGATAATTCCTTTCATGATCTTTTAATTGTTTAGAGGCATAAGCTACCACTTTCCCATGTTGCATAAGGACACATCCAATCCCTTTTTGAGATGCATCCGTATAGACTGTAAATCCTCCCGATCCTTGAGGTAAGGTAAGAATCGGAGCTGTGGTAAGCTTCCCTTTTAAATCCTGAAAACTGGCCTCACATTTCTCATTCCACACAAAAGGTGTCTCTTTTCTGGTTAACTGAGTCAAAGGCATAGCTATAGAAGAAAAGCCTTCAATAAATCTTCTATAGTAGCCAGCTAATCCCAAGAAACTTCGAATTTCTGATGGATTCTTGGGTCTTTCCCAATTTAGAACTGCTTCAATTTTACTTGGGTCTACTGCCACACCTTTTCCAGAAATCACATGACCCAAAAATTTCACTTCCTTGAGCCAAAACTCACATTTACTTAATTTAGCATACAATTGATGTTTCCTTAAGTTTGTAGTACAATTCTCAAATGCTCTTGTGTTCTTCTTCACTAGATGAGTATATCAACACATCATCTATAAATACCACCACAAAATTATCCAAATAAGGCTGAAATACCCTGTTCATCAAATCCATAAATACCGCAGGTGCATTAGTCAATCCAAAGGGGAGTACTAAAAACTCATAATGTCCATATCTGGTTCTAAATGCAGTCTTAGAAATATCATCTTCTTTAACTCTCAATTGATGGTACCCCGACCTTAAATCGATCTTAGAGAATACTGTAGCAGACCGGAGTTGATCAAACAAGTCATCAATTCTAGGTAATGGATATTTGTTCTTGATTGTGACTTGATTCAACTTTCTATAATCAATGCATAATCTAAGGGATCCATCTTTCTTTCTAACAAATAATACCGGTGCTCCCCATGGTGACACACTTGGTCTAATAAAACCTTTGTCTAATAAGTCTTGCAATTGCTTCTTTAATTCTATCAACTCAGCTGGTGCCATTCTGTAAGGAGCTATGGATATAGGCAAAGTTCCAGGTAAAAGTTCAATAGTAAAGTCAATTTCTCTAATTGGAGGTAATCCAGATAAGTCATTAGGAAAGACATCTGGAAATTCTTTTACAACCTCAATATCTTGAACTGATACCTGTTTATGCTCATTTGATATGGCCATCACACTTGCCAGATAACCTTGACAACCATTTCTCAGCCATTTCATGGCTTTAAGTGCTGATATAGTCATCTTGTTTCCATTATTCTTTGGACATGTATAGCTGAAATCTGCTAATCCCGGCCTTTTAAATGTTAAGACTTTCTTACGGCAATCTAATACGGCATGATTTTCTGCTAACCAATCCATTCCCAGTATAATGTCAAAATCTTGCATGTTATCCAGTACATATACATATGCAGTAAGTTCACATTCTCCTATTTTCAGAGTTATTTCTGGAATAACAGAGGTAAGTGTAGCTATTTGACCAGTAGGACAGTCAAGTATCATGCTTCCTACTAATTTCTCTGGTTTCCGAGACATAGAATTAACAAATACCCGAGAAATAAAAGAGTGTGTAGCTCCAGGGTCAAATAACACTCTAGCATACATATTTTCGGTTAGGAGAATACCTTCAGCTACTGTAGGGGTGTCCTGGGCTTCCTCCTTTGTCAGAGCGAAGACTCTAGCTGGTCCCTTGGGTGGTTGTCTTGGGGCTTGCTGGAAGTAAGGTTGTGGTTTTTGCGCTTTTGACTGGTCTGCTTTATGTGGACAGTCCTTAATCATATGCCCTTTCTGACCACATCCATAACATTTCCCTGCTACTTTCCAACATTCATCACCGGGGTGTCTTCTTCCACATTGAACACACACGGGCCAACTCTTTTTCTGTTCTCCTTGCTGCTTGGTTGAATCGACTTTTCGCTTCTGACCTTTCGTTTCCTTGTTATACACATTTTTCTTCTTACCCCCATTGGTTTCTTTGTTTTTCATATACTCCTCAAACTCAGATTCCACTATAAATGCAGTCTTTAGTGCCATAGCCATACTTTGGGGATCTAGTGGAGCTACCCTACTCCTCACACTGGGTTTCAATCCTCTCACAAACTTCTTTACCCTTCTAAGTTCATTATCACAAATGTGAGGTGCATACTTTTCCAGTTCAGTAAATTTTGTTTCATATTCTGCCACCATCATGTCTTTTTGTTCCAATTGCAAAAATTCCACTTCCTTCCTATCCTTGATATGTGGTGGAGTGTATTTTTCATACAACTCTCTCAGGAATTCTCCCCAACTAATGTTATCTTCTCTATTTCTGAATGCATTTCTCATGGCAGATTGCCACCATTCATCTGCTCTATCCTGAAGCATATAAGTCGCCAATGTGACTTTGTCTTCTTCTTCACATCTAATCGCCTTAAATATCTTTTCCATTTCTCTAACCCATCCTTCTACAATTTCAGGTTGGCTGCTTCCTTTGAAGGCTGGAGGTCCCATCCTCTTAAATTTCTCTAACAATGATGCTCCAGAAATTCTTTCTCCACCTACATCTTGTTGGTTCTTCATTAGTGTTTGCACCATTCCCTGAAATGACTGCATAAAAGTAGCAAAATCAGGAGTCCCAGTACTTCCTTCTTGAGAATTTCCGGTCAATGGGACATTGTGAACTTCCTCCCTAAAGCTTTCCTCATGTCTATCCTCACTGGATGTGTCGATAGCTTTCCCTTTGTCTGCCATTTCCTGGAACACCATCAAACACATCCAATTAATTCATACTAACTACTTAAATTTTGTTAGAACCAAAATGATCTTTAAAGATTCTAGAATACACACAAATGTTTTATTTATTTCCTTTGTAAAAATGGTCACAGAGATATCTATCACCCATAACCTTTGCTCTGATACCACCTCTGTAACACCCTCCTCCGACATCACACAAACACATACGTAACCTTTGACCGGAAGAGGGGTTACGCCACAAACTTTCGTTATGGGTAGATATATCCGCGCTTTGCACAAAACTGGCAAACCATTCCACAAAGGTAACTTGGAACATATTACAATACATAAGGTCTCAAAGTACTAACATTCATTATTTACAAAAGTCAAGCTTCTCTCTTTCTAACTTAATACATTATCAACTAAAAGAAACTACTAAAACTACATTATTCTTCTTCATTTCTTCGTCATCCGCAGCGGAAATAGGATTCACATGTAGCTGAGATTATACATACCTTCAATCTGAAAGGGTTGAAGGAAACAAAGGCATGAGTCGAAAGGACTCAGTAGGTATAAGTAAACATAGAGTAGAAGTATCAATTTGCAGAACTGAATGATTATTCAAATAGTGCATATGTGGAACAAACATAATTGCTCATGAATTTCATACTTAACAGAAACATATAGCTCAAATTGATTTCATAATGAGCTCCAACAAATCACAGAATAAAAGTCACATTTGTCTTTCAGAATTCAGACCATAACTTAATTTGGAAACAAATTCGACAGGCATCACTGCTCTCAAGAGGTTACTATATAGACGTAATATACCATCCTCAGTGCCTAGGCGATTCCAGCACCTTAGATCTTGTTCATTGCGCAAGAACGGGGTTTATTACCCACCATCGTCAGTCCATTGACTTGGATTTACCTACAAACTGTCGCCCTCAGCTGATCACAAGTGGCTGGTGCTACCACATGTGATCCTAAACCCTCTTTTGAAGAGAGCACTGTCTTCAAATCATAAATTTCTTTTCATGAGCATAACGGAAATGAGAAATCCAAAGGGAGATTTGATTTATGATTAATACAAATATCTTGGTGACAAAGTAGTTCAGAGTTCAAGAAAATAAGAAAGACAATTAGTTGAGACAAGGTGATGACTCAAAGCTGACAACTTCGGAAGATTTAAATCACATAAAACCCAAGAAAATGAGGGTACACAGTTGTCATCACAAGTATTCATATCTCATAAGGTGTTCAAACATATGAACTCTTAAGTGGTCAAGTTTTACAACCTCAATTACCGAATATCGAAGAATAGACTCAATCGGAGTACTATTCGTAATTGACAACTTTAGAAACAATTCAAGGAAAGTTAAGGTACCCAAAGTGGGTGAACTTTGAAGTACTATGACAGTAAATATCAAGGTAAATGAGAGGGTAACTTCCTTGGCTTTTAGGATGAAGTTTTAGCATGAATTTGGACAAGAAAGAGTGCAGAAATCCAAATCAGCAATGCATTTGTCGACAGCCAAGAAGGTGCTGTCGACAGACGACGGCAGACAGAACTCTAATTTTCTGGACTGTGTGTATCTGTCGACAGCAACCATATGGCTGTCGACAGATGCACACAGTCCCAGTTATCCCGAGTTCAGGAAAACTGGTCTGTCGACAGCTATGGGTTGTCTGTCGACAGCCGCTTGTTGCTCACTCAAAAATGACTTTGAATGCACTCTAATCATGCTAACCATGGAACCTATGAGTCAAGGCATGATGTATATCAAATAGAAGAGTCTAAACATGGTTCTCACAGTGGTTTATAAACCGAACAAGCGAGACAAAATGAGAGGTTTGCAATTCAAACTTGTCTAGCTGAAAACTAAACATAGTATATTGTTGGAAGTGTGGTCTTGATAGTAATGGATTATTGGGAGATTATTAAAATATGATCACTAAAACACAAGATATCTAATGTTCCTAATCAAGGTTTGAGGTACGAACATCCGAATGGAAAGAAAATCACAATATTCTAGGATATCGAAATTTTAGCAAAACTTGATAACTTAAACTTGGATCATGGATGGAAGAAGAAGCTAGAAACCTACTTAATGTGTGAAAGGAGTGGAGACTCCTCTTTGGTAATCACATACTTCCAAAGTTAATTTAGGGAATCAAACAAAAGAATCTGAGATAACAACCTCGTGTACGAACTTAACCGAGACTGATTAGCATGCTCCAAAAGCAACTCGTATGAAGCTAAATTCTTTCAACATGAGTAGAGACTAGAAGTTCAAGGGAAAGGTGAGAACCTACCTGATCTGAAAAAGAACAAAAGTTCTTCTTCTTCTTCTTAGTTTAGAGATCAATACAGTAACAAGATGAGGAAATAAGAAGATTGCTGAAACAGGGACTTCGGCAGCTACACCTCCAGCAAAAATGGCTCCAAGGCATACAACCCCAACCACAATTTACCAACACCAGGCTTGAAACCACAGCAACAACAGAACTAGAAAGAACAAGAGTGTTGGAAAAGATGTATACGATGGGTGTTGGGAAGCTTATATAGCTCCCAAGTTCCCTTGCAAATTGGGCACGTTAGCCATGGACGTGTCTTGGTGTAAGCCTTCCTAAACCATGTGAGGCCACCTATCTCATGCAACAAACTCTTTGGTTACACGTAAGTAACCTTAATGATAGCCCCACTCCTTGGCTAAACCTTATCCTAATGTGTGTTGGCTTCTCCTAAGCCTTACACGTAACTCCAGGAAAAACCCAAAGAAATCCCTGCCGTAAATAGCCCATAAATCATCTGGGCCAAAGATCTTCATATTTAGATGTCCTAATGATATCCGTTTAACTTGAAATTTCAACCATAGCCTAATAGAAGGTTTTACAAATTGTCATGATTTTTATTTAATTTTTAGAATTTATTTTCTACTGGGTGAAAAATCGCCCCAAAAATAGTTGCGTCGACTTAATCTCAAAATCGGTCGTCAAAAATCAGGATAATTACATTTGATATCTCCACAATTTTCTAAGAATTATGGTGTTCTCAGATTTTATTTTCGTTACAGTTTTCCGGTGTCGCCCTGTCGGGTGCGTACGACCGAAAGTAGTACCTGGGTATGATAAAGTGTCTTAAACATACCCTTAATCCTAAATATCACAATTTAAACCTAATCGGTTTACATAAACAAGAATTTCTAAGCAAGTCATAGTATTTAAAATTTGAGGGTATTACAATAGGGGCCTGGTCGGTCCTGGGGAGGAGCGCCCCAACATACTTATTAACCGCGGGAGTATGGACTTCTGGTGCTTGGCATAGCACAAACAAATAAGCAAGATTAGTGTGAATGTGCCTTTGTTTGATATGATAAGTCTGATTTGATCTGATATGATATGATTTGATATGATACGTCTGATCATGTGAACGCATGATATCTGTGAATATGACCAATCTCTTTTGATACGATTCTATTCATGAAATATATGTCCACTATATATATGCAACTCAACATTTGATCTGAAATGATATCCGTTTACTCTGCTATTCGATTGTTAGTATTGCATGCATTGTCATCATGTTCATATCTTGCCTTTTAAAATGTTAATCATGTATACTAGTGCCCGCACAATTGAGATGTAAATCCTACTGAGCTAGTTCGCTCACCCTATCATCCTGCCCTTTTTCAGGAAGTGATGAAGAACTAGTGGAGTCCGATGGGGCAGGGCAAGAGTGATGAGCACCCGCCATATGAGTAGAGGACAGTTTAGAAATAGACAATTGAGTAGTCTATGTAATAGTGAACTTTTCTAGAAGTTTTATTGAATAAGGAACTCTTTTCAGTTGATTCTTTCAATGTAAGGTTGTAATTAGTTGACTGAAATGGAATAAAGTATATTTTTGGATGACCATCTTATAGTCTCAAATGCGTCTTTTGTTCAATCGTGACTCTGCGCTATTCAACTGTGATACGTCTGTTTGTATCATTCACGTCCCCCGGTATTTATTCCTCTGCTAAATATCGGGGCGTGACAGCCTCCTACAGCAAAAGGTAGAGAAAAAATATTAATACAACTATTGTAATGAAAACATATGCACATAAAATAAATAGAAATAAAGTTTCTTACATATCGTCTCCTGCTCTCCTGATCATCTACCCAGCTCTCAGTGTCGTCAGGTAAATCTTTGCATCGACCCATCTTGAATACCTCAAGTCGATGCGAAGTACGTCCATGCATTAGAGACTGTTTAAATTAAAGGCATATAAGTAAGTAATGAATAAAGGGATAACATAATTCATAAAACATAACTCACAAAATCACTCATCAACGTATAATGAGAAGTCCTGCCCATCTATATGGCATATACTGACTGGCACGGTTTTGCTTATTTCGGTCAGAAATCCTCTAAAAAGACAAGAATAGACAGTTATTGGTCCATTTATAGAAACAAAATAATCATAAACAATTATATTCTAAGCATTTTAAATATTACCCGCTTATCCCCAGTAGTCCACAACTCGCACATTGTTTGCCAATCTGAGGGGTCAACACTTGCTGGGACGGACGCAATCGCATCATCTAAAGGCTTGCCATTAAAATGCTGACATGAAAAATAAATTTTTGTCAATATATAAACAAGTTAAAAAATAAAGTACATATGAAATGAAATAGTATATTAACTTACTCTTTTTTTTTTTCTTGCTATGCCAGCTGCGATGCATGGCGCTCATGTGAGCAAGCATCTCCCTATCTGTTTGCTCTGTGCGCTCCCACTGGTACATCAACTACAAAACAAAGTCACTGAATTATAACAAAAGAATATGCATATATATTATTCAATTTAAACAATAATTACCTGAAGATCTCTGAATATCAACTCCTTTGTCACAACAGGCAGCTTCGCAAAGTCTTTTTGCCAAATCTTACAATATATTTTTTATACAACGCCCATGCGACTCGTAAAGTGATCTGCAGTAGGGCCGACGCCATAGCCTCAGACAAGGGAGACATTTCATTGTTGTCCATCAGGGCATCTCCCCTCCGTAACTCCCCTAGTCGGCCCTCGACGGCCAGTGCCCCTCCCTCAAGATTGTGCAGATGGTGCAGATGGACCTGTTGAAATATAAACATTACACATCATTAGAGAAGATCTATTAAACATGAATATAAATGTTACATGAAATTAAATATGAACCTGCTACAGAAGATGCAGATGCCGCCGAAGACCCCTGACGGCTAGAAGAGGGAGCTATCTGCTAAAGAGTGAGAGGCAGAGGAAGCCCCTGAGATGTGGGAGGGGAGGATCGCCTGAGAGGTGGGAGGGAGAGGGATCGCCTGAGAGGTGGGAGGGGAGAGAGTCCGATAGAGTCTGAAGCCTCCGTGGGCGTGAGCCATCACGAAAAGAGCGCTCACCAGTAGAAGCCATCTGTTACAAAAAATTGTTAGTAAATATGTAAACATAACAAGTTAAAAAATTTATTTGAAAAATGCAATATAAATACTAATGTAAATAAAGCACCTAAATATAAATATAATTGTCCACTCTTACGCTACTTTCTTGACATAGATCCACATCTTGAATGTCACGTTCTAGCAAAACTACATTTACCGAATATGATAGATATAATACGCGACGAGAAACACACACGGCTGATCATACTCACTAAGTTTGCGGAAATTATTACATAATACTCCTCATCTTAGTCTAAATGAGGATCAAACAAAAGTAATTGTGGCTTTATTACATTCTCTCTTATAACTACAAGAAAGTAAAAACTAGCTGCACGACACTTCTTGATTTGGGAGGTCCTCTCAGCACTCAAATCCCCATTAAGCAGTTCCTCCATCTTGTTCACCTGAAATATTGAATTGAATGAGCTAACTAGCCCAGTAGGATTCAACATTTCAAAAAGGATTCAAATAGATAAATACTCAAGGTAGAACGAGTAAAGATCACTAACATGGTGTGTTCCAATAACGAAAACATGTATTGAACAAGCATAAGGTTGGAAATAGAATCAATAACTCAGAATGATACTTGAATTCCAAATCAGATACAATATCATACACACAAGCGTGACATGATGACCAATCAAGCACGAATTGATGCATGCCAACATCCACGATGTCCTTATCGCCCCCGCGCGGCCACTGACGAATTCAGGTGCTCTCCCAGGACTGAACCAGCCCTTATTTGCCAGGCATTTTTCTTGAATGAGTCCCAAGACTCTTAAAGTGTCATCATCACACACTTATCCTTGTAATGAATCAAGGTACACAAGGATACACTCATGAATCACACACAAGAATTAAGGAACCTTGTTCCTTCACTAATTACGGGATTTACGAATCTCACAAGAACAATTTTGTTCGGAAGTTTGAATATATTATTCATGATAGAATGAAAGGTTCATGACTGATTTAAGTAGATGATTAGGTAGTAAAAACCCCAATATATAGATGGACTAATGGTTGGCATAATTGGATAGGATACGTATCAAGAAACGGAGTAAAACAAGTGCTAGAAATAGCTTCCTGACAATGCCTGTCGACAGGCAGAAGGGTGCTGTCGACAGGGGCTGGAAACCAGTGACAGAACTGGAGTTCTGTTGGTGCCTGTCGACAGCAAGGCATGTTGCTGTCGACAGCAACCTTCAGATGGTGGTTTTCTGGTTCTGGAAATGGGTTCCTGTCGACAGCAAGATGGTCGTCTGTCGACAGGTCTTGCACAAACCTTCAGAATTGGTTCTAAATCAACTATGAATGGTACTAACAAACTACTCTATCCTTCCTAACATGATTAGGACTTAATCCAAACATAATTTTAGCCTCAAACATGAAGCTATCATGACAAGAGAATAAAAGATATAAACATGGAGTGAGGTTCATATGACTGATTTTTCAAGAAGACACATTGAAAGGGAGTTCAAGGAAATTGAAATGGAAAGTCTTTCTCCTAAACTCTCCTCCCTTTTTCACTAAATACTTGTCAAGCTTATACACTTAAGACCTTCAAAATCTTTCAATATATCAATTTCACCAGAAGAAAGAACCGTCATGGTTCTGTCTACGCTACACGATTGTATTGATGAAACTTCAGGCTTTGATCAAGTTAAAGAAAGAAAGAACAATCTATAAGCTCCCATGAATTAAAACTAACTACAACATGTTGGAGCATATAGTTCTATCATGAACATATTCTCAGAATTTACAGAGTATTAGACACAAGGTAGATTCATTTCAAACAATGAAACCAACGGTGGAAAGCAAGGGGTTTAGCAAGTGAATTGAATCGAATCCTACCTTTCTAAGTAGAATAAGTTTTTCCCTTGATGTGAACTTCACAGAAGTAAGAATAAGAAAGGATCTCCAGCAGAGGAGGAAGAACAATCTTGTACGTAATAGTCTTCACAGATGTCCTCTGTGCTTGAGGAACAAGAAATCTTTGTAGACTCAACAGCCACAACACACACTCACAGCAAGACTTCCAGCTGCAACTTGCGCCGGAAAAGAATACCAAAAGAAGTGATGGCTCTCACTTCAACTCCAACTCAGGAACCTTGCACACATAGCAGTAGCACCATGGAAGAGAGGTGGAAAAATAGTTACGCAGGAGGTTGGAAAGTATTTATAGCTTCAGAAATCTCCATGCATACCAACACGTTGGTGACTAACGTGGCATGGTAAGAAGTCTTTAACCCATGTTTTAACACGTTGCCCATACAGTTTTTACCTGGGTTACACGCATGTGGTGGTCATCATAACCCTTTCTCAAGTGTGGTGGCTCTTTAAGGGCCTTCCACGTATCCCACCCAAAAAACCCAGAAATTAGCTTACCGTAATTGCCCCATAAATCAGCTGGTCCAATAAGCTTAATGCAAACATGCTCAAATGACATCCATTTATCATGAAATTTTAACCATAGGTTAATAAGATGGTTTTACTAATTGTAGTAATTTTATTTTAATTTTTAGATTTTATTTTATAGTAGGTGAAAAATCACCTGAAAAATAGTCGCGTCAATTGTACGTTAAAATCCGTACGTCGAAAAATTCATGTAATTACATAATAAATTTCTCCACATTTTTCTGGAAATTATGATGCTCTCGGATTTTTATTTTGACGTCGTTTCCAGAATCGCCCTGTGGAGGCACGCACTTCGATGCGCGTCACTGGGGTAATGTTCGTTACCATCAGTCATACTTACATGTCAATTATTTCAATTTATTGACAACATTAAGGTATTATAACTTAATTATCCTTGTTTTGGAATAAATAAATAGTAATATAAATTTGGGTATTACAACTCTCCCCCACTAAAAGAAATTTGGTCCTCCAAATTTAATTACTTAAGAGTGTGGTTACTGACCTGTAAATAATTCTGGATATTTGGTTCTGATGGCGTCTTCAAGTTCCCATGTTGCCTCTTCTTGTCCGCGTTTATTCCATTGAATCTTTAATAAGGAAACTTCCTTGTTCCGAAGTTGCTTGATTTTTCGATCAAGAACTTGTACAGGTCTTTCTTCATATGCTAAGTTTTCTTGTATTTCCAGATCTTGATATCCAATGATGTGCTCCGGATCATAAACATATTTTCTTAGCATCAATACGTGGAAAATATCATGTACATTGGACAATTGTGGCGGAAGTGCCAATTGATAGGTTACTTCTCCAATCCTTTTCAAAATCTCAAATGGTCCAATGTACCTTGGACTCAATTTCCTTTGATCCCAAATCTTCTTATTCCACGTCTAGGAGATACTTTAAGGAATACATGTTCTCCTTCCTGAAATTCCAATTCTCTTCTTCGACGATCAGCATAACTTTTCTGCCGATCTTGAGCAGCTTTCATTCTGTCTTGCACCAACTTGATAATTTCGATGGTCTCTTGGATCATTTCAGGTCCAAGAATATCTGATTCTTTCAGTTCCACCCAACACAATGGTGATCTACATTGGCGACCGTACAAAGCTTCAAATGGTGCCATTTGTATTGTAGACTGGTAGCTATTATTGTATGCAAATTCCATGGTTGCTAAGTGAGTGTTCCAGTCACTTCCAAACTCTAATATACAAGCTCGGCACATATCTTCGACAATCTGATTCATCCGCTCTGTTTGTCCATCCGTCTGAGGATGAAATGCTGTACTAAATTTCAATTTAGTTCCCAATGCTTCTTGTAATTCCCTCCAGAAATGTGAGGTAAATCTGGCATCTCTATCTGAAACTATGTTCCTTGGAATTCCATGTAATCTGACAATTTCTTTCATATAAAGTGCGGCTAAGACGCTCACTGACCATCTTGTTTTAATTGCTAAGAAATGAGCTGATTTGGTAAGTCGGTCAATAATTACCCAAATAGCATCAAATCCACTTCGAGTTCTGGGTAATCCCACAATAAAATCCATACCGATACTGTCCCATTTCCATTCTGGCACTTCTAATGGTTTTAACTTTCCTGCTGGTTTCTGATGCTCGGCTTTAATTTTCTGACATGTTAAGCATCTTGCTATAAAATTTACAATATCTTTCTTCATATTACACCACCAAAAATGTTTCTTTAAATCTTGATACATCTTAACAGCTCCAGGATGAATGGTATAATATGATCGGTGAGCTTCCTCTAGAATCTGCTTTTTGATTTCGCAATCATCCGGCACACATAACATGTCTCGAAATCGAAGACTTCCTTGAGAATCTTCATTAAAATCAGGTTTAGAGATTAACTTTTCCTTGATTTCTACTAACACAGGATCATTGTCTTGTTGTTCTTTAATCTGCCTCAATAATTCTGACTGAACTGTCAAGTTATTAATAACAATCCTTCCTTCTTGTGATTCCACCTTCAAGCTCAATGTGGAAAATTCCTCTAGCAATTTCCACTCCTTTACTTGTAAGTGGCATACTTTGACTATAGGATTTCTGCTAAGTGCATCAGCTACAGTATTGCCTTTCCCTGGATGGTATTCAATTTTGAAATCATAATCCTTGATATATTCCATCCACCTTCTTTGTCTCATATTCAATTCTTTCTGTGAAAATAAATACTTAAGACTCTTATGATCAGAATAAACTATAAATTGATTGTCATATAGGTAGTGTCTCCAAAGTTTAAGAGCAAAAATCACGGCGGCTAACTCCAAATCATGTACTGGGTAATTTTTCTCATGAATCTTCAATTGTCTTGATGCATAAGCAATAACTCGTCTATCTTGCATCAATACACATCCCAACCCAATACCTGAAGCATCCGTATAAACTTCAAATGATTTTCCCTCCATCGGTAAAGCTAGAATTGGTGCTGATGATAAACATTGCTTTAATAATTGAAAAGCTTGTTCACAATCTTCATTCCATACAAATGCAATTCCTTTTCTGGTCAACTGTGTGAGAGGCGAGGCAATTCTAGAAAAATTCTGAACAAACCGCCGATAATAACTAGCCATACCCAAGAAACTTCTAACTTCAGTGAGGTTCTTTGGTTGTTCCCATTTCTTTATGGTTTCAATCTTTGAAGAGTCCACTGACAATCCTTCTTTTGAAATAATATGCCCCAAGAATATCACTTGCTTTGTCCAAAATTCACATTTTCTAAACTTCGCATATAATTGGTGATCTCGTAATAATTGCAAGGTAATCCGTAAATGTGTCTCATGTTCTTCTATGCTCTTGGAATAGATCAGTATGTCATCATTGAATACAACCACAAATTGATCTAAATAAAGTCTAAACACATCATTCATGAGACGCATAAATGCAGCAGGTGCATTAGTTAATCCAAATGGCATCACTACAAATTCGTAGTGTTCGTATCTTGTTCGGAAAGCTGTTTTATAAATGTCCTGCTCCTGAATCCTGAGTTGATGATATCCAGATCTTAAATCAATTTTGGAGAAATACTGAGCTCCAGACAATTGATCAAATAGATCGTCAATTCTTGGTAGTGGGTATTTGTTCTTTATGGTTAACTGATTTAACTGTCGATAATCTATACATAATCGCATAGATCCATCCTTTTTCTTCACGAACAACACTGGAGCACCCCATGGCGAGGTACTAGGTCTGATAAATCCCTTTTCTATCAGTTCTAACAATTGCCTTTTCAATTCCTTCAATTCTTCCATTGACATCCTGTACGGTGTTCTTGAGATTGGTGTAGCTCCCGGCACTAACTCAATGGAAAAATTCACTTCTCTATTAGGTGGTATGCCAGGTAATTCTTCAGGGAAAACATCAAGAAATTCTTTTACCACTGGAATATCACCCAATCCCGTGATATCTTGATTTAGTATTGTTACAGAAGCCAAATACCCTTGACAACCTTTTCGTACAAGCTTACAAGCCTTAACTGCTGAGATTATCGGTATTCTTCTAATGTGAGGTTCATCAAAAGTTATAGAACAGTTTTCCTTTCCTAGAATTGTGACCCGCCTTAATTGGCAATCTAAGTTGGCATGGTATTTAATAGCCAATCCATCCCGAGGATCACATCATAATCCCACATTTCCAAGCATATCAAATCACCATATAAATTGTTTCCATCACATAAAATCTGACTATCAGGATAATATTCCTTAAGCTTTTTACCCTCACTCAAAGGTGTTGCCACTTCCAATATTGTAGACAATAAGACTGGTTGTATTTCCAAAGACTTAGCAAAATTATAGCTAATAAAGGAGTGTGTAGCTCCTGAATCAAATAGTACATGAGCAAGTTTCGAGTTTACTGTTAGTGTACCTTCAATCAGTCCGCCTTCATGCGGAGATTCAGGTTCTACTTCCTGAATTGCTTGTATTCTTCCTTGCTTCATTTGCCTTGCTTGAGGATTTGGTTTGGCTGGCATATTCTTGATTGTCGGACACTCTGAAATGCGATGTTGAGTACTTCCACACTTAAGACATGCTCCCAACCTACGCCAACAAACTTCTGCTTTATGTCCACTAACATGACAATGTTTACACACTTCCTTATTTCCACTTGGAGCTTTCCCTGTCTTCTTTCCAAATTGTTGTACTTTCGAGGCATTTCCCGACTCAAATTTTCTCTTTCGATCCTCTCCTGTCCTTCCTTTAATTTTATCCACCAAATCATTAGCAGCTTCTAGAGCTAACGCTCTTTTGACCATTTCAGAATACGTAGTGATCAGATGAGAAGTTAACTGCATAATATAGACAGGACGTAGTCCATTCATGAACCTCTTGGCCTTTAATTTATCCGTAGCTATGAGATGTGGAGCATACTTAGACAGTCGAGCAAACTGAGCCTCATATTACGGTCATCCTTAATTGTTTCAGATTAGCAAATTCAGTGGCTTTCTTTTCCTAGACAACTTCAGAAAAATACTGATCATTAAACAGTTCTACAAACTCATCCCAACTTATTTGACTTGAATCTTCCAGTGTTGAAGTCACGGTGTCCCACCATGCTCTAGCATCCCGCTCCAACTGAAAAGTCACTAATCGAATCTTTTCTTCTTCAGTGCACTTAATTACTCCAAATATCCTTTCAATGTCCTTTAGCCAATTCTCGGCTTCATCTGGGTCGGTACTCCCTAAAAATCTTGGAGGATCTAAACTTCGGAAATCCCTGAATAAGCTTGTTCCATTATGGCTATTACTCTTCGCTACATTCCTCATCACTCGGGTTAAGTCATGCATTGAATTTTCTATTTTCTTCCAACTAGTATCACCTCCGTCCATGACAAGATGAAATAATAATATGAAACATCCAATAGAACATTCATTAATTTCACAGTCCACCCACTAGCATTCGTCACATATACACATTTCAAATCACATAACACTTCATTTCATTCATTAGTCAAATATTTACATCCATATATACAATCACAACTAACAACTAACCCACTGCCTTCTCCTATTTTCAACTATTTCACATTACAAAACATCCTTCAATAACCCCTCATTTCCCACACATGGGAATTACATACTCACAACTGACATTTACACAAAAGGAGAGGTTACAAAAGAAAGACAAGCTGCCTAAGTCTTTCTAATTTTGGGTCAGATCTATAATAACTTCAGCAGGTTGCGGCTGCTGAACTTCGTCGGCTCCGTGATATAGCTCCCTTGCCGCATCCGTAATGGCTTCCCAATATTCCTCAAACTGGTGCTGCAGCATATCCTGCCCCAGCTTGAGATTGTCAACCCTACACGTGACTTGAGTCATTACATCTAGTGCGGCACTAGGATTTCCGGCAAAGAAAGCACCCGCAGTCAGATTAAGGATTTCTTCCTTAAGTAGTACATGGGCTTCCTTTTGTGCTTGAGCATATAACTCAATATCCTGACGAAGCATTTCCATGGCTGCCACCAGTCTCTCTTGGGCATTCAAGTCCATACTGAAACAAATATGAGGTTTAACATGTATAGAATTATGAAAGCATACTAACTAATCCCAAATTTCTACCCCATCTCACTGATTTTTCCTAGGTTTATCGTACTAATGCTCTGATACCAATTTAATCTGTCACGTTCTAGCAAAACTACATTTACCGAATATGACAGATATAATACGCGACGAGAAACACACACGGCTGATCATACTCACTAAGTTTGCGGAAATTATTACATAATACTCCTCATCTTAGTCTAAATGAGGATCAAACAAAAGTAATTGTGGCTTTATTACATTCTCTCTTATAACTACAAGAAAGTAAAAACTAGCTGCACGACACTTCTTGATTTGGGAGGTCCTCTCAGCACTCAAATCCCCATTAAGCAGTTCCTCCATCTTGTTCACCTGAAATATTGAATTGAATGAGCTAACTAGCCCAGTAGGATTCAACATTTCAAAAAGGATTCAAATAGATAAATACTCAAGGTAGAACGAGTAAAGATCACTAACATGGTGTGTTCCAATAACGAAAACACAAGATCATTCGATAACATGTATTGAACAAGCATAAGGTTGGAAATAGAATCAATAACTCAGAATGATACTTGAATTCCAAATCAGATACAATATCATACACACAAGCGTGACATGATGACCAATCAAGCACGAATTGATGCATGCCAACATCCACGATGTCCTTATCGCCCCCGCGCGGCCACTGATGAATTCAGGTGCTCTCCCCAGGACTGAACCAGCCCTTATTTGCCAGGCATTTTTCTTGAATGAGTCCCAAGACTCTTAAAGTGTCATCATCACACACTTATCCTTGTAATGAATCAAGGTACACAAGGATACACTCATGAATCACACACAAGAATTAAGGAACCTTGTTCCTTCACTAATTACGGGATTTACGAATCTCACAAGAACAATTTTGTTCGGAAGTTTGAATATATTATTCATGATAGAATGAAAGGTTCATGACTGATTTTAGTAGATGATTAGGTAGTAAAAACAACAATATATAGATGGACTAATGGTTGGCATAATTGGATAGGACACGTATCAAGAAACGGAGTAAAACAAGTGCTAGAAATAGCTTCCTGACAATGCCTGTCGACAGGCAGAAGGGTGCTGTCGACAGGGGCTGGAAACCAATGACAGAACTGGAGTTCTGTTGGTGCCTGTCGACAGCAAGGCATGTTGCTGTCGACAGCAACCTTCAGATGGTGGTTTTTGGTTCTGGAAATGGGTTCCTGTCGACAGCAAGATGGTCGTCTGTCGACAGGTCTTGCACAAACCTTCAGAAATGGTTCTAAATCAACTATGAATGGTACTAACAAACTACTCTATCCTTCCTAACATGATTAGGACTTAATCCAAACATAATTTTAGCCTCAAACATGAAGCTATCATGACAAGAGAATAAAAGATATAAACATGGAGTGAGGTTCATATGACTGATTTTTCAAGAAGACACATTGAAAGGGAGTTCAAGGAAATTGAAATGGAAAGTCTTTCTCCTAAACTCTCCTCTCTTTTTCACTAAATACTTGTCAAGCTTATACACTTAAGACCTTCAAAATCTTTCAATATATCAATTTCACCAGAAGAAAGAACCGTCATGGTTCTGTCTACGCTACACGATTGTATTGATGAAACTTCAGGCTTTGATCAAGTTAAAGAAAGAAAGAACAATCTATAAGCTCCCATGAATTAAAACTAACTACAACATGTTGGAGCATATAGTTCTATCATGAACATATTCTCAGAATTTACAGAGTATTAGACACAAGGTAGATTCATTTCAAACAATGAAACCAACGGTGGAAAGCAAGGGGTTTAGCAAGTGAATTGAATCGAATCCTACCTTTCTAAGTAGAATAAGTTTTTCCCTTGATGTGAACTTCACAGAAGTAAGAATAAGAAAGGATCTCCAGCAGAGGAGGAAGAACAATCTTGTACGTAATAGTCTTCACAGATGTCCTCTGTGCTTGAGGAACAAGAAATCTTTGTAGACTCAACAGCCACAACACACACTCACAGCAAGACTTCCAGCTGCAACTTGCGCCGGAAAAGAATACCAAAAGAAGTGATGGCTCTCACTTCAACTCCAACTCAGGAACCTTGCACACATAGCAGTAGCACCATGGAAGAGAGGTGGAAAAATAGTTACGCAGGAGGTTGGAAAGTATTTATAGCTTCAGAAATCTCCATGCATACCAACACGTTGGTGACTAACGTGGCATGGTAAGAAGTCTTTAACCCATGTTTTAACACGTTGCCCATACAGTTTTTACCTGGGTTACACGCATGTGGTGGTCATCATAACCCTTTCTCAAGTGTGGTGGCTCTTTAAGGGCCTTCCACGTATCCCACCCAAAAAACCCAGAAATTAGCTTACCGTAATTGCCCCATAAATCAGCTGGTCCAATAAGCTTAATGCAAACATGCTCAAATGACATCCATTTATCATGAAATTTTAACCATAGGTTAATAAGATGGTTTTACTAATTGTAGTAATTTTATTTTAATTTTTAGATTTTATTTTATAGTAGGTGAAAAATCACCTGAAAAATAGTCGCGTCAATTGTACGTTAAAATCCGTACGTCGAAAAATTCATGTAATTACATAATAAATTTCTCCACATTTTTCTGGAAATTATGATGCTCTCGGATTTTTATTTTGACGTCGTTTCCAGAATCGCCCTGTGGAGGCACGCACTTCGATGCGCGTCACTGGGGTAATGTTCGTTACCATCAGTCATACTTACATGTCAATTATTTCAATTTATTGACAACATTAAGGTATTATAACTTAATTATCCTTGTTTTGGAATAAATAAATAGTAATATAAATTTTGGGTATTACAACTCTCCCCCACTAAAAGAAATTTGGTCCTCCAAATTTAATTACTTAAGAGTGTGGTTACTGACCTGTAAATAATTCTGGATATTTGGTTCTGATGGCGTCTTCAAGTTCCCATGTTGCCTCTTCTTGTCCGCGTTTATTCCATTGAATCTTTAATAAGGAAACTTCCTTGTTCCGAAGTTGCTTGATTTTTCGATCAAGAACTTGTACAGGTCTTTCTTCATATGCTAAGTTTTCTTGTATTTCCAGATCTTGATATCCAATGATGTGCTCCGGATCATAAACATATTTTCTTAGCATCAATACGTGGAAAATATCATGTACATTGGACAATTGTGGCGGAAGTGCCAATTGATAGGTTACTTCTCCAATCCTTTTCAAAATCTCAAATGGTCCAATGTACCTTGGACTCAATTTTCCTTTGATCCCAAATCTTCTTATTCCACGTCTAGGAGATACTTTAAGGAATACATGTTCTCCTTCCTGAAATTCCAATTCTCTTCTTCGACGATCAGCATAACTTTTCTGCCGATCTTGAGCAGCTTTCATTCTGTCTTGCACCAACTTGATAATTTCGATGGTCTCTTGGATCATTTCAGGTCCAAGAATATCTGATTCTTTCAGTTCCACCCAACACAATGGTGATCTACATTGGCGACCGTACAAAGCTTCAAATGGTGCCATTTGTATTGTAGACTGGTAGCTATTATTGTATGCAAATTCCATGGTTGCTAAGTGAGTGTTCCAGTCACTTCCAAACTCTAATATACAAGCTCGGCACATATCTTCGACAATCTGATTCATCCGCTCTGTTTGTCCATCCGTCTGAGGATGAAATGCTGTACTAAATTTCAATTTAGTTCCCAATGCTTCTTGTAATTCCCTCCAGAAATGTGAGGTAAATCTGGCATCTCTATCTGAAACTATGTTCCTTGGAATTCCATGTAATCTGACAATTTCTTTCATATAAAGTGCGGCTAAGACGCTCACTGACCATCTTGTTTTAATTGCTAAGAAATGAGCTGATTTGGTAAGTCGGTCAATAATTACCCAAATAGCATCAAATCCACTTCGAGTTCTGGGTAATCCCACAATAAAATCCATACCGATACTGTCCCATTTCCATTCTGGCACTTCTAATGGTTTTAACTTTCCTGCTGGTTTCTGATGCTCGGCTTTAATTTTCTGACATGTTAAGCATCTTGCTATAAAATTTACAATATCTTTCTTCATATTACACCACCAAAAATGTTTCTTTAAATCTTGATACATCTTAACAGCTCCAGGATGAATGGTATAATATGATCGGTGAGCTTCCTCTAGAATCTGCTTTTTGATTTCGCAATCATCCGGCACACATAACATGTCTCGAAATCGAAGACTTCCTTGAGAATCTTCATTAAAATCAGGTTTAGAGATTAACTTTTCCTTGATTTCTACTAACACAGGATCATTGTCTTGTTGTTCTTTAATCTGCCTCAATAATTCTGACTGAACTGTCAAGTTATTAATAACAATCCTTCCTTCTTGTGATTCCACCTTCAAGCTCAATGTGGAAAATTCCTCTAGCAATTTCCACTCCTTTACTTGTAAGTGGCATACTTTGACTATAGGATTTCTGCTAAGTGCATCAGCTACAGTATTGCCTTTCCCTGGATGGTATTCAATTTTGAAATCATAATCCTTGATATATTCCATCCACCTTCTTTGTCTCATATTCAATTCTTTCTGTGAAAATAAATACTTAAGACTCTTATGATCAGAATAAACTATAAATTGATTGTCATATAGGTAGTGTCTCCAAAGTTTAAGAGCAAAAATCACGGCGGCTAACTCCAAATCATGTACTGGGTAATTTTTCTCATGAATCTTCAATTGTCTTGATGCATAAGCAATAACTCGTCTATCTTGCATCAATACACATCCCAACCCAATACCTGAAGCATCCGTATAAACTTCAAATGATTTTCCCTCCATCGGTAAAGCTAGAATTGGTGCTGATGATAAACATTGCTTTAATAATTGAAAAGCTTGTTCACAATCTTCATTCCATACAAATGCAATTCCTTTTCTGGTCAACTGTGTGAGAGGCGAGGCAATTCTAGAAAAATTCTGAACAAACCGCCGATAATAACTAGCCATACCCAAGAAACTTCTAACTTCAGTGAGGTTCTTTGGTTGTTCCCATTTCTTTATGGTTTCAATCTTTGAAGAGTCCACTGACAATCCTTCTTTTGAAATAATATGCCCCAAGAATATCACTTGCTTTGTCCAAAATTCACATTTTCTAAACTTCGCATATAATTGGTGATCTCGTAATAATTGCAAGGTAATCCGTAAATGTGTCTCATGTTCTTCTATGCTCTTGGAATAGATCAGTATGTCATCATTGAATACAACCACAAATTGATCTAAATAAAGTCTAAACACATCATTCATGAGACGCATAAATGCAGCAGGTGCATTAGTTAATCCAAATGGCATCACTACAAATTCGTAGTGTTCGTATCTTGTTCGGAAAGCTGTTTTATAAATGTCCTGCTCCTGAATCCTGAGTTGATGATATCCAGATCTTAAATCAATTTTGGAGAAATACTGAGCTCCAGACAATTGATCAAATAGATCGTCAATTCTTGGTAGTGGGTATTTGTTCTTTATGGTTAACTGATTTAACTGTCGATAATCTATACATAATCGCATAGATCCATCCTTTTTCTTCACGAACAACACTGGAGCACCCCATGGCGAGGTACTAGGTCTGATAAATCCCTTTTCTATCAGTTCTAACAATTGCCTTTTCAATTCCTTCAATTCTTCCATTGACATCCTGTACGGTGTTCTTGAGATTGGTGTAGCTCCCGGCACTAACTCAATGGAAAAATTCACTTCTCTATTAGGTGGTATGCCAGGTAATTCTTCAGGGAAAACATCAAGAAATTCTTTTACCACTGGAATATCACCCAATCCCGTGATATCTTGATTTAGTATTGTTACAGAAGCCAAATACCCTTGACAACCTTTTCGTACAAGCTTACAAGCCTTAACTGCTGAGATTATCGGTATTCTTCTAATGTGAGGTTCATCAAAAGTTATAGAACAGTTTTCCTTTCCTAGAATTGTGACCCGCCTTAATTGGCAATCTAAGTTGGCATGGTATTTAGATAGCCAATCCATCCCGAGGATCACATCATAATCCCACATTTCCAAGCATATCAAATCACCATATAAATTGTGTCCATCACATAAAATCTGACTATCAGGATAATATTCCTTAAGCTTTTTACCCTCACTCAAAGGTGTTGCCACTTCCAATATTGTAGACAATAAGACTGGTTGTATTTCCAAAGACTTAGCAAAATTATAGCTAATAAAGGAGTGTGTAGCTCCTGAATCAAATAGTACATGAGCAAGTTTCGAGTTTACTGTTAGTGTACCTTCAATCAGTCCGCCTTCATGCGGAGATTCAGGTTCTACTTCCTGAATTGCTTGTATTCTTCCTTGCTTCATTTGCCTTGCTTGAGGATTTGGTTTGGCTGGCATATTCTTGATTGTCGGACACTCTGAAATGCGATGTTGAGTACTTCCACACTTAAGACATGCTCCCAACCTACGCCAACAAACTTCTGCTTTATGTCCACTAACATGACAATGTTTACACACTTCCTTATTTCCACTTGGAGCTTTCCCTGTCTTCTTTCCAAATTGTTGTACTTTCGAGGCATTTCCCGACTCAAATTTTCTCTTTCGATCCTCTCCTGTCCTTCCTTTAATTTTATCCACCAAATCATTAGCAGCTTCTAGAGCTAACGCTCTTTTGACCATTTCAGAATACGTAGTGATCAGATGAGAAGTTAACTGCATAATATAGACAGGACGTAGTCCATTCATGAACCTCTTGGCCTTTAATTTATCCGTAGCTATGAGATGTGGAGCATACTTAGACAGTCGAGCAAACTGAGCCTCATATTCGGATACGGTCATCCTTAATTGTTTCAGATTAGCAAATTCAGTGGCTTTCTTTTCCTGGACAACTTCAGAAAAATACTGATCATTAAACAGTTCTACAAACTCATCCCAACTTATTTGACTTGAATCTTCCAGTGTTGAAGTCACGGTGTCCCACCATGCTCTAGCATCCCGCTCCAACTGAAAGTCACTAATCGAATCTTTTCTTCTTCAGTGCACTTAATTACTCCAAATATCCTTTCAATGTCCTTTAGCCAATTCTCGGCTTCATCTGGGTCGGTACTCCCTAAAAATCTTGGAGGATCTAAACTTCGGAAATCCCTGAATAAGCTTGTTCCATTATGGCTATTACTCTTCGCTACATTCCTCATCACTCGGGTTAAGTCATGCATTGAATTTTCTATTTTCTTCCAACTAGTATCACCTCCGTCCATGACAAGATGAAATAATAATATGAAACATCCAATAGAACATTCATTAATTTCACAGTCCACCCACTAGCATTCGTCACATATACACATTTCAAATCACATAACACTTCATTTCATTCATTAGTCAAATATTTACATCCATATATACAATCACAACTAACAACTAACCCACTGCCTTCTCCTATTTTCAACTATTTCACATTACAAAACATCCTTCAATAACCCCTCATTTCCCACACATGGGAATTACATACTCACAACTGACATTTACACAAAAGGAGAGGTTACAAAAGAAAGACAAGCTGCCTAAGTCTTTCTAATTTTGGGTCAGATCTATAATAACTTCAGCAGGTTGCGGCTGCTGAACTTCGTCGGCTCCGTGATATAGCTCCCTTGCCGCATCCGTAATGGCTTCCCAATATTCCTCAAACTGGTGCTGCAGCATATCCTGCCCCAGCTTGAGATTGTCAACCCTACACGTGACTTGAGTCATTACATCTAGTGCGGCACTAGGATTTCCGGCAAAGAAAGCACCCGCAGTCAGATTAAGGATTTCTTCCTTAAGTAGTACATGGGCTTCCTTTTGTGCTTGAGCATATAACTCAATATCCTGACGAAGCATTTCCATGGCTGCCACCAGTCTCTCTTGGGCATTCAAGTCCATACTGAAACAAATATGAGGTTTAACATGTATAGAATTATGAAAGCATACTAACTAATCCCAAATTTCTACCCCATCTCACTGATTTTTCCTAGGTTTATCGTACTAATGCTCTGATACCAATTTAATCTGTCACGTTCTAGCAAAACTACATTTACCGAATATGACAGATATAATACGCGACGAGAAACACACACGGCTGATCATACTCACTAAGTTTGCGGAAATTATTACATAATACTCCTCATCTTAGTCTAAATGAGGATCAAACAAAAGTAATTGTGGCTTTATTACATTCTCTCTTATAACTACAAGAAAGTAAAAACTAGCTGCACGACACTTCTTGATTTGGGAGGTCCTCTCAGCACTCAAATCCCCATTAAGCAGTTCCTCCATCTTGTTCACCTGAAATATTGAATTGAATGAGCTAACTAGCCCAGTAGGATTCAACATTTCAAAAAGGATTCAAATAGATAAATACTCAAGGTAGAACGAGTAAAGATCACTAACATGGTGTGTTCCAATAACGAAAACACAAGATCATTCGATAACATGTATTGAACAAGCATAAGGTTGGAAATAGAATCAATAACTCAGAATGATACTTGAATTCCAAATCAGATACAATATCATACACACAAGCGTGACATGATGACCAATCAAGCACGAATTGATGCATGCCAACATCCACGATGTCCTTATCGCCCCCGCGCGGCCACTGATGAATTCAGGTGCTCTCCCCAGGACTGAACCAGCCCTTATTTGCCAGGCATTTTTCTTGAATGAGTCCCAAGACTCTTAAAGTGTCATCATCACACACTTATCCTTGTAATGAATCAAGGTACACAAGGATACACTCATGAATCACACACAAGAATTAAGGAACCTTGTTCCTTCACTAATTACGGGATTTACGAATCTCACAAGAACAATTTTGTTCGGAAGTTTGAATATATTATTCATGATAGAATGAAAGGTTCATGACTGATTTTAGTAGATGATTAGGTAGTAAAAACAACAATATATAGATGGACTAATGGTTGGCATAATTGGATAGGACACGTATCAAGAAACGGAGTAAAACAAGTGCTAGAAATAGCTTCCTGACAATGCCTGTCGACAGGCAGAAGGGTGCTGTCGACAGGGGCTGGAAACCAATGACAGAACTGGAGTTCTGTTGGTGCCTGTCGACAGCAAGGCATGTTGCTGTCGACAGCAACCTTCAGATGGTGGTTTTTTGGTTCTGGAAATGGGTTCCTGTCGACAGCAAGATGGTCGTCTGTCGACAGGTCTTGCACAAACCTTCAGAAATGGTTCTAAATCAACTATGAATGGTACTAACAAACTACTCTATCCTTCCTAACATGATTAGGACTTAATCCAAACATAATTTTAGCCTCAAACATGAAGCTATCATGACAAGAGAATAAAAGATATAAACATGGAGTGAGGTTCATATGACTGATTTTTCAAGAAGACACATTGAAAGGGAGTTCAAGGAAATTGAAATGGAAAGTCTTTCTCCTAAACTCTCCTCTCTTTTTCACTAAATACTTGTCAAGCTTATACACTTAAGACCTTCAAAATCTTTCAATATATCAATTTCACCAGAAGAAAGAACCGTCATGGTTCTGTCTACGCTACACGATTGTATTGATGAAACTTCAGGCTTTGATCAAGTTAAAGAAAGAAAGAACAATCTATAAGCTCCCATGAATTAAAACTAACTACAACATGTTGGAGCATATAGTTCTATCATGAACATATTCTCAGAATTTACAGAGTATTAGACACAAGGTAGATTCATTTCAAACAATGAAACCAAAGGTGGAAAGCAAGGGGTTTAGTAAGTGAATTGAATTGAATCCTACCTTTCTAAGTAGAATAAGTTTTTCCCTTGATGTGAACTTCACAGAAGTAAGAATAAGAAAGGATATCCAGCAGAGGAGGAAGAACAATCTTGTACGTAATAGTCTTCATAGATGTCCTCTGTGCTTGAGGAACAAGAAATCTTTGTAGACTCAACAGCCACAACACACACTCACAGCAAGACTTCCAGCTGCAACTTGCGCCGGAAAAGAATACCAAAAGAAGTGATGGCTCTCACTTCAACTCCAACTCAGGAACCTTGCACACATAGCAGTAGCACCATGGAAGAGAGGTGGAAAGATAGTTTACGCAGGAGGTTGGAAAGTATTTATAGCTTCAGAAATCTCCATGCATACCAACACGTTGGTGACTAACGTGGCATGGTAAGAAGTCTTTAACCCATGTTTTAACACGTTGCCCATGCAGTTTTTACCTGGGTTACACGCATGTGGTGGTCATCATAACCCTTTCCCAAGTGTGGTGGCTCTTTAAGGGCCTTCCACGTATCCCACCCAAAAAACCCAGAAATTAGCTTACCGTAATTGCCCCACAAATCAGCTGGTCCAATAAGCTTGATGCAAACATACTCAAATGACATCCATTTATCATGAAATTTTAACCATAGGTTAATAAGATGGTTTTACTAATTGTAGTAATTTTAGTTTAATTTTTAGATTTTATTTTATAGTAGGTGAAAAATCACCCGAAAAATGGTCGCGTCAATTGTACGTTAAAATCCGTACGTCGAAAAATTCATGTAATTACATAATAAATTTCTCCACATTTTTCTGGTAATTATGATGCTCTCGGATTTTTATTTTGACGTCGTTTCCAGAATCGCCCTGTGGAGGCACGCACTTCGATGCGCGTCACTGGGGTAATGTTCGTTACCACCAGTCATACTTACATGTCAATTATTTCAATTTATTGACAACATTAAGGTATTATAACTTAATTATCCTTGTTTTGGAATAAATAAATAGTAATATAAATTTGGAGTATTACATTGAATTTCTCCTCTAATGGGAACATCAATCAGATTGTCCTGAAACGCTTCGACACTTGGTTCTATATCATTCTCAGGAGCATCATCTTGCAAGTCGTAGTAATCACGCGGACGTGCTTTGACAGGAATGATCCATCCTTCTGTTGTGTTATCATTGACATAGAACACCTGTTCCACTTGACTTGCCAGGGCAAATGGTTCATCTGTATTGAGTTTTTGACGAGTGTTCAGACTGATAGTTCCATATTTATCGATCTAATTTAAATCCTCTGTCTTTTCTATAAACATCCCACCAGTCACACTCAAATAAAACAACACGTCTTTGATTATCAAATTATATGTCCAATACATCATTTAGACGTCCATAATATCCATCACATCCGGATTCAAGTTCTGCATTGACAATAACTCCAGACAACTGTGACCATTGTTGCATCAATAGATGATGCACGAAACTTGAATCCATTGACAATATAGCCCGAGTGTGAACGGGCAAACCTTGAAGGTGTTCGTGCCAGACAGTATATATCAGGAGTGCACCGAGGATCATTTGCATCGTACAAATCTTTCACATAAATTTGAAACCACTTCAAGAAATTCCTTTCTGTGTGGCTTGAACTCTCTACACATCTCTTGTGTTCAAAAAATATTCATCGATATCTTCAATCTATTTAAGAATGTACAGATGTGCCTTCTCAACTTCTTCTTCAGACAATATACGACTATTACCTGCTCCTGCTAAGAAACGTCTTGAAGACTTGAATATCGAACAACCTCCTTCATTATTGTCTTCAGAAGGGACATCATAGTTTCTTTCCCTTCGATTAAAGCGAGTGTCAATACCCTCCATATACATAGAACAAAATGAGATTGTTTCCTCCATAAGGTAGCCTTCAACAATTGAACCTTCTGGATGTGCCCTATTTAAAATATAGTCTTTCAATTTCTTCAAAAATCTCTCTATAGGATACATCCATCGGTATTGAACTGGTCCAGCAATCCTCGCTTCATATGCAAGATGTACAATCAAATGAACCATGACATCAAAAAAAGACGGAGGAAAAATTTGCTCCAACCTACATAATGTTACTGCAATATCACCTTCCAATGTAAGCAAACGATCAGATTGAAGAACTTTTGAGTAGACATCTCTAAAATATATGCTTAATTCTGTAATTGGGTCTGTGACATCTTGATTGACAATACCACGAATCGCCAAAGGCAATAATACTTGCATGTATATATGGCAATCATGACTCTTCAGCCCTACCAATTTTCGACTTTTAATATCTACACATTTCATCAAATTGGAGGAATATACATCTAGAACTTTTATACTACGCAGAAAGTTGCACACATCCGTTGTCTGCAATCTGTTCAATGTATATTCTACCGCTGGTAACCTGGTCTTATTTTGACTGTCTGTCTGTGGATGGAATTCTGGTCTTATTCCCCACTGTGTCATATCTAACCATGCATTCAGACTGTCTTTGCTCTTTTCCCCACCAAGAAGATTCAAAGTTTCCTACAAATTGTCACATACATTCTTCTCAATGTGCATTACATCCAGGTTGTGCCGAATGAGTAGATTTGACCAGTACGATAGCTCTCTAAAAAAAATATTTTGTTTTTCCACCCCTCTAAATTCTTGATATCATTCTTAAATTTCTTTCCAAATCTGATATGAGGAAGTTGAAGTTGTTGACTCCATACTACAGCACCCGTTAACACTTATGGACGCTTACGACGTTCAGCCACGCCATCAAATTTGTGTTGATACTCACTCCTTCTCCATCTATGACTGATTGGCAAAAATCGTCGGTGCCCTAGAAAACAGAATTTTCGACAATTATGCAGCCATTTTGAATTTGTATCATAATGACAGGATGGACATGCATGCTTTCCTTTGGTACTCCATCCTGATAAATTGGCATATGCAGGAAAATCATTGATTGTCCAGAGCATGGCAGCTCTCATTTTAAAATTCTGTTTCTTTGAAGCATCATATGTTTCAACACCGTTGTCCCACAAATCTTTCAATTCTTCTATCAACGGTTGTAAATAGACATCGATATCATTTCTAGGACTTTTAGGACCTGGAATGAGTAATGACATCATCATAAACATCTGCTTCATGCACATCCATGGCGGCAAATTATAAACTACTGTCATCACAGGCCATACACTGTATCTGCTACTCATCATCCCAAATGGATTGAACCCATCAGTCGCTAAGCCGAGTCTCACATGGCGAACCTTTGCTGCAAAATCTGGATATTGATCATCAAAATGTCGCCATGCTTCAGAGTCAGCAAGATGTCGCATAGTTTCATTTTCCGAGAGACTTCGGCCATCTTTGTGCCATGTCATCCACTTGGCTATCTTATAAGACATGAACATTCTTTGCAATCTATATTTCAATGGAAAATAACGTAATATTTTATATGGCACCTGTTTGCGACGTCTCTTCTTCAGGCTACCTTGTTGCGTATTTTCTTGTACCTGGGAGCATTACATGCTGGACATCGATCCCTATGTTCATGTTCATTTTGAAACAAGACACAGTCATTCTGACAAGCATCTATCTTCTCATGACCTAACCCCAAATCTTTCATAGTCTTCTTCAATTCATACCATGTTCGAGGTAAATTAGCTCCTTCTGGTAATACTTCTCTAAGCAACTCAAGAAACATTCTCATACAAGAAGCTGTCACTTTGTTCATAGTCTTAATGTGCAATAGTTTCAACAGAAATGTCAATTTTGAAAATTTGACACAACCTGGATATAATGGTGTTTCAACATCTTCTAATAATTGATAAAAATCTCTTGCTTTCTCATTTGGTTCATGTTCCTCTGCTCTCCTCTCTATTTCAGCCTCTTGTAACTCATGCAACATTTCAATTGTTGTATCAATCTGCTCTTCCATTTGTGCTTCATTAGCAGACATGCTAACTTGCTGAACATTCTGTATTGGTGCCTCTCCATGACATACTCAATTGGTATATCGTGTCCAAATTCCATCTACTTTAAGATGAATTTCAACATCCATCCGGGACAACTTCACTCCGTTAACACAGTTACGACACGGACATTGTATGAACTCATAATTCTGTCCATGTCTAAAAGATTGTCTTTGCTCATCAAAAGAAAATCCAAAAACTCATGTACTCCTTTCTCATATCTAGGATCCAAACGATCTCTAAGTTGTATCCAACTCTTATCGAGTCTTGCCATTTTAGGATGCAATAGTTCTGCATTGACAATAACCCATCAACCTAACTTGTACCCAAACGATGTCTATGTTGTATCGAATAAATATGAATTAACCGACAATTCAAAAAAAATTCGACAGCACCTCCCCTATACTGGGAGCATTTTCACACATACATACATGTCTGCATAAATTCCTGCAGAAAAAGAGGGTGCCTACAAAAAATCGTGCCCATCTATGGATATTAGATTCATCTGTACATTCTTAACTTATTATATGCGTATTGAGATTGTCTTAAAATTTCGGCAGCAACTCCCCGCACTTCTCCAATATACCCAAAATATTTACTAATTTTAACTATGCTCACAAAGTCACTTGTATGAAATAATTCATACAAGTGACTTTCTAAGCATGTTAAAATTAGTTGGTATACCGGAGAAGAGCGAAGAGATGCTACCAAAATTTTAAGACAATCACAATACACATAATAAATTAAGAATGTACAGATGAATCAAATATCCATAGATTGTCCAACTTGGACAATTCAAGACTTTATGCTCGATATATGACATTACTATCAAAAGACAATAGAAGCATATATCCTAACACAAGTCTTGAACGGGCAAAAATGGAAAAAAAAAAGGTCCACTCATCTTATTCATTCATATTCATGCCTTCTCCATCTTGTCATTCAGACATCCTGTAAAGCACAATCTATACATAATTCTAATATGCTCACACATATAATCACATCCTGTAAAAAATATGAGGCACCACCCAGGCTCGCTGGATTAGTTTAAATGTAACACCTCGAAAATTTAGTGATTTAAAATTTTAGAAATAAAGGAGAATAAATAAATTCCGTATAAATTGTTAACGCAGAAAAATAACCTGACCATAAATTAAGTAAACATGTTGGAGAGGCTTCCAACATAATGTATTAATAACCCATTAACAATATTGGGCCAATGGAGCACATTTAGCCAAGGATAAAAATTGGGACAAGAAAATACCAAGAAATTCGTATATGTAATTATGCAATAATTAGAGAGGGCAATTTAGTGTTAAAATTAGGGTAATTAGTCATGCAAGGTAAGCCAAAACCGGATCCAACTCTAAGAGGTGGTTTCCTAAACCTTTGCTATTTTTTCTGGGTGAGAGAATTCCAGATTTATTGGAAAGCAGGGAGCAGAATTCGCAGCCCCTTTCCTAGTCCCGTTAGGACTTGTAACTACACCCTAAATCTATAAGAACTCGTCCTTAAACTCTTGGGGAAGGTTTAGCAGCAAGTTGGGGTCGTTTGGAGGTGGGCTAGGACATCAGAGAAGGAGGAGAAAGGCTGGGAACCAGAGCTACATTCCCCTTCATCCTCTGTTATGCCCAGAACGTCGACCGGTCTTAGATCTTCATAAAGGTAGGTGTTCTTGGGCCAAGATTAAAGAAAACCAACACCATCATGTAGATCTTTGAGTCTAGGTTCATTTGCATGAGGTTTGACTCAATTTCATGGAGTATACATTGTGTATTCGTAGTTTTCCCTAAGTCGCGCACAGTTAGGGCTTTTCCTGTTCTTCTTATTATGCACGTGATTCGAGGCCGAATTAGACAAAACTTCCTTCATAAAAGTTCTTCTACTGGTAGTCACGATCATCTTTTATGTTGGATGTTTGTCCAAAAGTCTTTCATTAGAGAGTTATAAGCATGGTAAGAGAGTCACTGCATAATACTGCGATTTCGGGCTGCACTTAGCTTTATGTCCTGCATGTATTTCTCTGGATTTGAGACTGAATTAGATCCAACCCCCAACATCAAAGTTCTTTTACTAGTTTTCCTCGTCATATTTTATCTTGAATGTTTTGTCTAAATGTTATTCGTTAGAGAGTTATAAGTAGGGTAAGTAAATCGTTGCATGAGATGTGTTTTCGGGTTCCACTTGACCTATATGCTTTTCTGGGAGGGCCTCTAGTGTCGACACTACCTGATCTAGTGTCGACACACTGTCCCAAATCAGCCCAAAAGGTGTTCTGGGAAGGCCTCTAGTGTCGACACTACTTGATCTAGTGTCGACACACTGTCACATATTGGCACAACAGGTTTTCTGGGAAGATCTCTAGTGTCGACACTACTTGATCTAGTGTCGACACACTGTCCATGTAATACCCCAAATTTATATTACTATTTATTTATTCCAAAACAAGGATAATTAAGTTATAATACCTTAATGTTGTCAATAAATTGAAATAATTGACATGTAAGTATGACTGGTGGTAACGAACATTACCCCAGTGACGCGCATCGAAGTGCGTGCCTCCACAGGGCGATTCTGGAAACGACGTCAAAATAAAATCCGAGAGCATCATAATTTCCAGAAAAATGTGGAGAAATTTATTATGTAATTACATGAATTTTTCGACGTACGGATTTTAACGTACAATTGACGCGACCATTTTTCGGGTGATTTTTCACCTACTATAAAATAAAATCTAAAAATTAAACTAAAATTACTACAATTAGTAAAACCATCTTATTAACCTATGGTTAAAATTTCATGATAAATGGATGTCATTTGAGCATGTTTGCATCAAGCTTATTGGACCAGCTGATTTATGGGGCAATTACGGTAAGCTAATTTCTGGGTTTTTTTGGGTGGGATACGTGGAAGGCCCTTAAAGAGCCACCACACTTGGGAAAGGGTTATGATGACCACCACATGCGTGTAACCCAGGTAAAAACTGCATGGGCAACGTGTTAAAACATGGGTTAAAGACTTCTTACCATGCCACGTTAGTCACCAACGTGTTGGTATTCATGGAGATTTCTGAAGCTATAATACTTTCCAACCTCCTGCGTAACTATCTTTCCACCTCTCTTCCATGGTGCTACTGCTATGTGTGCAAGGTTCCTGAGTTGGAGTTGAAGTGAGAGCCATCACTTCTTTTGGTATTCTTTTCCGGCGCAAGTTGCAGCTGGAAGTCTTGCTGTGAGTGTGTGTTGTGGCTGTTGAGTCTACAAAGATTTCTTGTTCCTCAAGCACAGAGGACATCTGTGAAGACTATTACGTACAAGATTGTTCTTCCTCCTCTGCTGGAGATCCTTTCTTATTCTTACTTCTGTGAAGTTCACATCAAGGGAAAAACTTATTCTACTTAGAAAGGTAGGATTCAATTCAATTCACTTCCTAAACCCCTTGCTTTCCACCTTTGGTTTCATTGTTTGAAATGAATCTACCTTGTGTCTAATACTCTGTAAATTCTGAGAATATGTTCATGATAGAACTATATGCTCCAACATGTTGTAGTTAGTTTTAATTCATGGGAGCTTATAGATTGTTCTTTCTTTCTTTAACTTGATCAAAGCCTGAAGTTTCATCAATACAATCGTGTAGCGTAGACAGAACCATGACGGTTCTTTCTTCTTGTGAAATTGATATATTGAAAGATTTTGAAGGTCTTAAGTGTATAAGCTTGACAAGTATTTAGTGAAAAAGAGAGGAGAGTTTAGGAGAAAGACTTTCCATTTCAATTTCCTTGAACTCCCTTTCAATGTGTCTTCTTGAAAAATCAGTCATATGAACCTCACTCCATGTTTATATCTTTTATTCTCTTGTCATGATAGCTTCATGTTTGAGGCTAAAATTATGTTTGGATTAAGTCCTAATCATGTTAGGAAGGATAGAGTAGTTTGTTAGTACCATTCATAGTTGATTTAGAACCATTTCTGAAGGTTTGTGCAAGACCTGTCGACAGACGACCATCTTGCTGTCGACAGGAACCCATTTCCAGAACCAGAAAACCACCATCTGAAGGTTGCTGTCGACAGCAACATGCCTTGCTGTCGACAGGCACCAACAGAACTCCAGTTCTGTCACTAGTTTCCAGCCCCTGTCGACAGCACCCTTCTGCCTGTCGATAGGCATTGTCAGGAAGCTATTTCTAGCACTTGTTTTACTCCGTTTCTTGATACGTATCCTATCCAATTATGCCAACCATTAGTCCATCTATATATTGTGGTTTTTACTACCTAATCATCTACTAAAATCAGTCATGAACCTTTCATTCTATCATGAATAATATATTCAAACTTCCGAACAAAATTGTTCTTGTGAGATTCGTAAATCCCGTAATTAGTGAAGGAACAAGGTTCCTTAATTCTTGTGTGTGATTCATGAGTGTATCCTTGTGTACCTTGATTCATTACAAGGATAAGTGTGTGATGATGACACTTTAAGAGTCTTGGGACTCATTCAAGAAAAATGCCTGGCAAATAAGGGCTGGTTCAGTCCTGGGGAGAGCACCTGAATTCGTCAGTGGCCGCGCGGGGGCGATAAGGACATCGTGGATGTTGGCATGCATCAATTCGTGCTTGATTGGTCATCATGTCACGCTTGTGTGTATGATATTGTATCTGATTTGGAATTCAAGTATCATTCTGAGTTATTGATTCTATTTCCAACCTTATGCTTGTTCAATACATGTTATCGAATGATCTTGTGTTTTCGTTATTGAACACACCATGTTAGTGATCTTTACTCGTTCTACCTTGAGTATTTATCTATTTGAATCCTTTTTGAAATGTTGAATCCTACTGGGCTAGTTAGCTCATTCAATTCAATATTTCAGGTGAACAAGATGGAGGAACTGCTTAATGGGGATTTGAGTGCTGAGAGGACCTCCCAAATCAAGAAGTGTCGTGCAGCTAGTTTTTACTTTCTTGTAGTTATAAGAGAGAATGTAATAAAGCCACAATTACTTTTGTTTGATCCTCATTTAGACTAAGATGAGGAGTATTATGTAATAATTTCCGCAAACTTAGTGAGTATGATCAGCCGTGTGTGTTTCTCGTCGCGTATTATATCTGTCATATTCGGTAAATGTAGTTTTGCTAGAACGTGACAGTCCAGACCTGTTGACTGGGTTTTCTGGGAGCTGTCTCTAGTGTCGACACTACTTGATCTAGTGTCGACACTGCTTGACCAGTTCTGCATTATTTTGTCTTGTGTTTGAAGCATTGTGTTGACACCAGTAAGGGGTGTGTCGACACTACCTTTGCAAAAAAAATACATATTTTGGGTCTGATCATTACATGATGTCTACTAGCATGTGCATGATGTTATATAGTATGCATGGACCTAAAAGAAATCAATCCATTGAAAATGGTAATGATACGAATATGATTCTAATGTGTAATTGTGATTGTCCTTATGTTCATTGGAATATCTTGTGATCTTCCCTATTGTCAATTGATAAGATAAAAATATGATGTGAATATGAGGATGAATACATGTTAGTATGAACTTGTTAGTGAAGTTATTATCATGAATTGCATACGAGTTTCAATAGTTACATGTTTTCCAGTGTTCAATAAATTATTTGTCAATTGCATACATGTTAGGAAAGATCTGTGACTAATCACTTACATATTTGCACAAATAGGCACACCCTTCTTGGGGAATTGAGAGCACATGTTTTGCATACGATTTGTCTTTAGAAACATCCTCATGTCAAGACATTAATGAATTATGAAACATAAGATACGTCGTTATCCGGCCTTTAGTTCTCTTGAGCTATTTGTCATACCTTGACTCTAAGAATGATCATGTTCCTTTTTACTATGAGCTTGTCATTGAAACTCTGTGGCCATAATATGAATATGTTTGTTCGGCACAATATGGGACTTCGGTCCATCTGACCAATGCCTGTGTAAAAGGGGCCCGGTCCGGTCCTGGGGAGGAGCGCCCCAACGTACTTATTAACCGCGGGAGTATGGACTTCTGGTGCTTGGCATTGCACAACGAATAAGCACGATTAGTGAAAATGTGCCTTTTCGTTTGATATGATAAGATACGTCTGTTCAGGTGAATACGTGATATCTGTGAATATGGTCAAATCTCTTTTGATACGATTCTACTCTTGAAATATTTGTTCATTGTATATGTAACTCGACATTTGATCTGATATGATATCCGTTCTATTCTGCTATTCAATCTGTTAGTATCGCATACATTGTCATCATATTCATGTGCATATCTACCTATTTAAAATGTTAATCATGTATATTAGCGCCCGCACAATATTGAGATGTAAATCCTACTGAATTAGTTCGCTCACCCTATCATCCTACCCTTTTCAGGTAGTGATGAGGAACCAGTAGAGTCGGATGGGGCAGGGCAAGAGTGATGAGCACCCGCCATATGAGTAGTTGACAGTTTAGAAATAGACATTTGAGTAGTCGATGTATTAGAGAAACATTGTTATTTGAATAATGAACCCTTTTTAGTTGATCCTCTCTATGTAAGGTTGTAATTAGTTGAATGAAATGGAACAAAGTATACTTTTGGTGACCATATTATAGTCTCAAATATGATCTTTTGTTCAATCGTGACTCTGTACTATTCAACTGTGATACGTCTATTTGTATCGTTCACGTCCCCCGGTATTTATTCTGCTGCTAAATATCGGGGCGTGACAGTTGGTATTAGAGCCCTAAAACTTTAGGGTCTAAGGAAATAGGAACATAGGATGAAACTAGATCACACGAGTTAAAATCTGTCGTACCTAATGTGAGCTTGGGTAGAACCATGGGAATGGAAGTCACATGTGATATATTTAGATGACTGACTCATATTAGTATCTTGAAGGTATTTCTTACCTCAATGGCCGCTGAACGTGCCCAGGCTAGGAGCATGCAACAAACAATACCGAACTTGACTCAGGCTATCCTGCAAGCCACCCAGGGTGGAGGTAACCGCGGAGCCGGTGATCTCCATCGGAATTTTCGGAATATGGATATGCCTAGGTTTGAAGGGAGTACTGACTCAGATGTTGTTGAACACTGGGTTAAGGAAATTGAAAGGATATTCAAGGTCATGCAATGTACAGACCAGAACAAAGTACTGCTGGTGACTTTCCAATTGGAAAAGGATGCCAGGGCATGGTGGGAGTCGGTTGAAGGAGGTATCGTGGAAGGTACACTTACTATTCTTTCCCTACCCGCATATGTTCTCGTTGATACGGGAGCTACGCATTCCTTTATATCTCAAACATTTGTTGATACCCTACCTATGAAACCCGTCCCAATGAAATCCGAAATAGTTGTGTCAACCCCGATTGGTCTTGGCACCAATCTTACGAACCATATGCCATCCAATGAAGTGTTGATTGACACCCAAAATCTACCAGAAAATTTAATATGTATGGATATGGAGGGGTATGATGTGATACTCGGAGCAGATTGGTTGTCTGAACATGGGGCTAGTATGAACCGCAGGAGATTGTCACTTATCTCTGCACTTCGAGTCGAAAGGCTGATGAAGAAAGGTTGTATGGCCTTTCTTGCTGCTATTGTCATCACAAAGAAGGAAGTCAAAGTTGAGGAGCATTTGGGGATTTCATTACAGATTTTAAGGGAGAATAAATTATATGCCAAGCTAAGTAAATGTGAATTATGGCTTAAGGAGGTATCCTTCTTAGGGCATGTGGTAACTAAGGATGGTATCTCTGTTGATCCATCAAAGGTTGAGGCTATACTGAAATGGGAAAGACCGACAAGTGTCACAGAGATCAGGAACTTTCTAGGATTAGCAGGATATTATCGAAGGGTTATAAAGGATTTCTCAAATATTGCAGTGCCATTAACCAAGCTGACCCGAAAGGAAAATCCATTTGTGCGGACCGAAGAATGTGAAGGAAGCTTTAACAACTTGAAGAAGTGTCTGACTACTGCTCCTGTCCTCGCCTTACCCACTGAAGAGGGAGGATTTGAAATTTATTCAGATGCTTCTGGAACAGGTCTGGGATGCATCTTAATGCAGCAAGGGAAAGTAATAGCTTATGCCTCAAGACAGTTGAAGATCCACGAAGTGAACTACCCGGTTCATGACCTGGAGTTAGCAGTTGTAGTATTTGCCTTGAAGATTTGGAGGCATTATATCTATGGTGAGCAATTTAAAGTCTTTTCTGACCACAAGAGCTTGAAATATTTATTCTCACAGAAGGAGCTTAACATGAGACAAAGAAGGTGGTTAGAGTACCTGAAGGACTTTGACTTTTCCATCCAATATCACCCTGGGAAAGCCAATATAGTGGTAGATGCTTTAAGTAGACAACCAGGAGCTATGCTAGCTAGTATGATGCTAGGCGAATGGAAGTTATTGGAGCAATTTGCAAGCTTGAACTTAGACGTGGGAAGGAAGGAAAAACAAGTAATGATGTCCAATCTCCAGATACAATCCGATCTACTGACCGAAATCAAGGAGAAACAAGGAGAGGATCCATTCTTAGTTGAGATTAGGGAGAAGCTAGAACAAAGACCTGACTTTACTCTATCAGCTGAGGGAAGATTGCTATTCCGAGGTAGAACATGTGTCCCAAATCATGGAGAACTCAAGAAGAGGTTATTAAATGAAGCTCACTAGTCCAAGTACACGATTCATCCTGGATCAACAAAGATGTACCAAGACTTAAAACGGTCGTACTGGTGGCCAAACATGAAGAGGGATGTGGCCGATCATGTGTCATACTGTTTAACATGCATGAAAGTCAAGGTCGAGCATTTCCGTACAACTGGTGGACTGCTACCACTAGAAATCCCGGAATGGAAGTGGGATAGCATCGGTATGGACTTTATCATGGGATTGCCCAAGACTAGGGGTGGTATGGATGCAATTTGGGTAGTAGTTGATCGATTGACTAAGTTGGCTCATTTCTTGTCGATGAAGAGTACCTGGTCTGTAGATGTATTGGCTGCACTATATGTTAAGGAAGTAGTTAGATTGCATGGGGTTCCATCTAGCATAATATCAGATCGGGACCCTAGATTTACTTCACACTTCTGGAAGGGTTTATAAACAGCAATGGGTACTAAACTAAACTTTAGTACTGCCTTCCATCCTCAGACTGATGGACAAACCGAAAGGACCAATCAAATTGTTGAAGATATGCTTCATGCTCTGGTGCTGGATTTTAGAGGTCGATGGGATGATCAGTTGTACCTGATGGAGTTCGCATATAATAACAGATATCAGGCAAGTATCAAGATAGCTCCGTTTGAAGCCTTATATGACAGGAGTTGCAGATCACCCCTTTGTTGGGAAGAGGTTGGGGAGAACCAATGGGTTGGACCCGACTTAATTGAGGCGACTGTCAGAAAGGTTCAAATTATCCGGGAACGTCTAAAGATAGCACAATCTAGGCAGAAGAGTTATGCAGACAAGAGAAGGAGAGAACTAGAATTTCAGGTTGGCAAACATGTTTTCTTGAAGGTCTCACCTTCAAGGGGAATACAAAGATTTGGGATCAAAGGAAAGTTGAGTCTCAGATTCATAGGGCCATTTGAAATCCTGGAAAGGATTGGTCAGGTGGCGTATAGACTTGCACTACCTCCACAGCTGGCCAACGTGCATAACGTGTTCCTTATATCCATGCTGAGGAAGTACTTATTCAATGCCGACCATGTAATCAACCATGAGGACTCGGAGATTCAGGAGGACCTGACTTATGAAGAGAAGCCGATCAAACTGTTAGATCGGAAGATTCAATGACTCAGGAATCGTACCATACCTATGGTGAAGGTCCAATGGAGTCGAGACGGAGTTACTAATGCTACCTGGGAAACAGAGGAAAGAATGAAGAAAAACCACCCATAACTATTCTCATGTACGAACTACACCATTATGTGTAAATTTGGGGACCAAATTTCTTAAGTGGGGAAGGATGTAACACCCCAGAAATTTAGTGATTTAAAATTTTAGAAATAAAGGAGAATAAATAAATTCCGTATAAATTGTTAACACGGAAAAATAACCTGACCATAAATTAAGTAAACATGTTTTAGAGAGGGCAATTTAGGGTTAAAATTAGGGTAATTAGTCATGCAAGGTAAGCAAAAACCGGATCCAACTCTAAGAGGTGGTTTCCTAAACCTTTGCTACCTCATTTGGGTGAGAGAATCCCAGATTTCTTGGAAAGCAGGGAGCAGAATTCGCAGCCCATTTTCTAGTCCCGTTAGGACTTGTAACTACACCCTAAATCTATAAGAACTCATCCTTAAACTCTTGGGGAAGGTTTAGCAACAAGTTGGGGTCGTTTGGAGGCGGGCTAGGGCATCAGAGAAGGAGGAGAAAGGCTGGGAACCGGAGCTACATTCCCCTTCATCCTCTGCTGCGCCCAGAACGTCGACCGGTCTTAGATCTTCATAAAGGTAGGTGTTCTCGGGCCAAGATTAAAGAAAACTAACACCATCATGTAGATCTTTGAGTCTAGGTTCATTTGCATGAGGTTTGACTCAATTTCATGGAGTATACATTGTGTATTCGTAGTTTTCCCTAAGTCGCGCATAGTTAGGGCTTTTCCTGTTCTTCTTATTATGCACATGATTCGAGACCGAATTAGACCAAACTTCCTTCATGAAAGTTCTTTTACTGATAGTCGCGATCATCTTTTATGTTGGACATTTTGTCCAAAAGTCTTTCGTTAGAGAGTTATAAGCATGGTAAGAGAGTCGCTGCATGATACTGCGATTTCGGGCTGCACTTAGCTTTATGTCCTGCATGTATTTCTTGGGATTTGAGACCGAATTAGATCCAACCCCCAACACCAAATTCTTCTACTAGTTGTCATCGTCATATTTTGTGTTGAACATTTTGTCTAAATACCATTCGTTAGAGAGTTATAAGCAGGGCAAGTAAATCGCTGCATGAGATGTGTTTTCAGGTTCCACTTGACCTATATGTTTTTCTGGGAGGGCCTCTAGTGTCGACACTACCTGACCTGGTGTCGACACACTGTCCCAAATCAGTCCAAAGGTGTTCTGGGAAGGCCTCTAGTGTCGACACTACTGATCTAGTGTCGACACACTGTCCCATACCGGCACAACAGGTTTTCTGGGAAGGTCTCTAGTGTCGACACTACTTGATCTAGTGTCGACACTACTTGATCTAGTGTCGACACACTGTCCAGACCTGTTGACTGGGTTTTCTGGGAGCTGTCTCTAGTGTCGACACTACTTGACCAGTTCTGCATTATTTTGTCTTGTGTTTGAAGCATTGTGTCGACACCAGTAAGGGGTGTGTCGACACTACCTTTGCAAAAAAATTACATATTTTGGGTCTGATCATTACATGATGTCTACTAGCATGTGCATGATTTATATAATATGCATGGACCTAAAAGAAATCAATCCATTGAAAATGGTAATGATACGAATATGATTCTAATGTGTAATTGTGATTGTCCTTATGTTCATTAGAATATCTTGTGATCTTTCCTATTGTCAATTGATAAGATAAGAATATGATGTGAATATGAGGATGAATACATGTTAGTATGAACTTGTTAGTGAAGTTATTATCATGAATTGCATACGAGTTTCAATAGTTACATGCTTTCCGGTGTTCAATAAATTATTTGTCAATTGCATACATGTTAGGAAAGATCTGTGACTAATCACTTACATCTTTGCACGAATAGGCACACCCTTCTTGGGGAATTGAGAGCACATGTTCTGCATACGATTTGTCTTTAGAAACATCCTCATGTCAAGACATTAATGAATTATGAAACATAAGATACGTCGTTATCCGGCCTTTGGTTCTCTTGAGCTATTTGTCATACCTTGACTCTAAGAATGATCATGTTCCTTTTTACTATGAGCTTGTCATTGAAACTCTGTGGCCATAATATGAATATGTTTGTTCGGCACAATATGGGACTTTGGTCCATCTGAGCAATGCCTGTGCAAAAGGGGCCCGGTTCGGTCCTGGGGAGGAGCGCCCCAACGTACTTATTAACCACGGGAGTATGGACTTCTGGTGCTTGGCATAGCACAACGAATAAGCACGATTAGTGGAAATGTGCCTTCGTTTGATATGATAAGTTTTATTTGATCTGATATGATAAGATTTGATATGATACGTCTGTTCACATGAATACGTGATATCTTTGAATATGGCCAAATCTCTTTTGATACGATTCTACTCTTGAAATATTTGTTCATTGTATATGCAACTCGACATTTGATCTGATATGATATCCGTTCTATTCTGCTATTCAATCTGTTAGTATCGCATACATTGTCATCATATTCATGTGCATATCTGCCTATTTAAAATGTTAATCATGTATATTAGCATCCGCACAATATTGAGATGTAAATCCTACTGAGCTAGTTCGCTCACCCTATCATCCTACCCTTTTCAGGTAGTGATGAGGAACCAGTGGAGTCGGATGGGGCAGGGCAAGAGTGATGAACACCCGCCATATGAGTAGTTGACAGTTTAGAAATAGACATTTGAGTAGTCGATGTATTAGAGAAACATTGTTATTTGAATAATGAACCCTTTTCAGTTGATCCTCTCTATGTAAGGTTGTAATTAGTTGAATGAAATGGAACAAAGTATACTTTTGGTGACCATATTATAGTCTCAAATATGATCTTTTGTTCAATCGTGACTCTGTACTATTCAACTGTGATACGTCTATTTGTATCGTTCACGTCCCCCGGTATTTATTCTGCTGCTAAATATCGGGACGTGACATTAAACATGAGCCACCACCCAAGCTCACTGGATTAAATAAATATGAGCCACCACCCAGGCTTGCTGGTTCAACAATATATATATATGGAGAGGATGGAAGGATTACCTGAGCAGACAAGAGGTCAAAACCTAAACAAGTTGTACCAATGGATACCTGCATTGAACAAGAAAAGTAATATGAGTGCATATGCAAGTTTTAAAAAATCATGGTTCAACATAAAATGTCATGGTCTAGTAATCAAGATCCAGGAAGATGGTAGGGATTAGCAAATGGACAAGGCAAGATCTAGCAAGATTAACAGATAGACAAAAATTAACAGAGTTAGACAGAAACAATTAATTGCCCCTTTTTAAAAATCCTCAAACAATTCAATAATTCTAACAAATTAAAAGCCTCAAGCAATCAAGTATTCTAAACAAAATGAAAGCAATAAAGCAATTGTATATACTCCATAACAGATCCTTAAAAGCAACAAGTACCAATACAAAAAGGTACTAATAGACATGGTACCACTGAAGGAAAAACACTTTCTGTTGGGACTGATTTACAAAATTTTTCTTAAAATGCGGATTGATTTGCTAAATCTCTCTTAACATGTGGACTGATGTATGAATTTCCTCTTTATTTAGGGACTGATTCACAAAAACCCCTTATGTAAGGACTTATTTACAAATTTCCCTTAAAATGAGGACTGGTTTGTCAAATCTCCCTCATTATGGGGACTCATATATGAGTTTCCCCTCTATTTAGGGACTGATTCACAAAATTACCTTTTATTTAAGGACTGATTTATAATTTTTTTGGTCAAGTAGATTGAAGAACCCTTCACCTTAAGCTTATGGCACGTATAGATTGTGTATATTTTGATTACACACTTGGTAATTTTTGGACTGATTACACACTCTATAAATGTTAATAACCTGGAAGAAGGCAGTAGGATCAAATTTGCTCCTATAATTATAAACTTCAGAATTCTGAAATTCTGAACTCTGTTCAGAAATTACCACATGGAAAGCGTCACAAGATGAAAAAAAGAGCAAAAGATGTTGGGGGACAGCATCTCAAAACTCGAGGGAATAAGTTCCCCCCTTTTGATGTTTTCTTGTCTTGTTTTTCAGCTGCCTGTATAATAGATTAGATCGTGATGCTTCTCTCAATGATCATCTATTTATTCTTAAAGCTGTGTTTTAATTGGGACATCTCTTGAATTGCTTGGTAAAACTAGCTGAGTTGAGTTGAGTTATATATAGCTGGCAGATATCTCTAGCTAGTTGGCTCTCTCTAGAACCAGCATTTCGTTTAATGCCGCACTAGTGGGCATTGGGATGAAGCTAGGTGGAGAACTTAATAGGAGTTAATAAATAAACTCCTCCTCTACAGTGCGCATGCTCATGCTCCCCCTTCCAATGTAGACACCAATTACAAGAGCAGGAGGAGAGTTAACAAGTGCTGCCACTTAAAAGTTTGACATCAACAAGCATGCCCAAAAGTCAGGTTAAGAGATGTACTTAATGGCAAGCATCCTTAACAATCCCTGCATTGCATCTGCTTTTATCCATTCCAAGAAAAAAAAGGTTTTTCTTGGACCCTTTATTCTCTTGCTATTAAAGAAACTATTTGTTCCCTTCAGCTTCATGAAATCTGTAGGCGACTGCGGTTACTCTAATATAACTCAAATAGGGTGTAGCAAACTTCTAAGTGCAAAATATACTTTCACAAGGTATATAACTTGATCTAGTCTTATAATGGATATATAATATTAATATATATATATATATATCATGATAATTTTGTCATGCTCTCTCACCTATAAGCTATCGGCCTTATTAAACCTAATATGGGAAAAAAAAACTAAAAAGAAGGTTAGAGAGAAGGGTGGGGCTAGAAGGTTAGAGAGAAGGTTATTAAAATTGGGTGTTCACTGCAATTGCATGGGGATGCTTGGGGAACATTTTTACCCTTTTTCACATATAGTAAGTGTTTTCCTGAATTATGAGACACAGCTTCCACTGTTTCTAATCTCGTCCATGTAGTGAATGTAGGAAAATTTTGGACCATTAGAGACACAAAACTTGCGTCTCCAAAACATAACTAAAGACAGCGCTCATTGTCTTTATTTTTTTTTTTTTGTAGGAAACTGCATACATAATTAATCTGTTTATGATAGGTTTTTTTTTAAAAAAAAAAATCTTTTAAACATGATGGGTTTTGATCTAGAACTTCCTTGAATCTTGGTGACCTTATCCCCTGGGCCGGTTCTTGTGTACTACTGTCTTTAATCTTTAATATATAAGTAGCAATGTTTCGTAAGGTAAGATTAGAGGCAATTTCTGATTATCTCTTATTTGAGGTTGGTTTGAGCGAAGAAATATATTATGAAAGATTGGAAAAAGTGGAAAAATACGTAAGATACATACTTTAGTATAGTAACGTTTGTCATGGTAATGAAATATATTAGTAAAGAGTGCAAAAATACGTGACCGCGTAGCATTCCTCTCCAACATGAAAGGAGACCAACAAAAATGAGGGGAGCCGTGGATCAATTTTTTTTTTCATTTTAAAATTGAGTTCACTACAAGAAAAAACGTTTATAGAGATCGATTTCGAGACCGAAAATATCGGTCACTATTCGGTCCCTATTTTGGGACTGAATAGGGACCAAAATAATCGGTCTCAAATATTAGAGACCGAAAATTTCGGTCACTATTAGGGACCGAACTGGGACCAAATCATTTCGGTCACTATTAGGGACCGAACTGATTCCGTCCCTATTCGGTCCCTAAAATAGGGACTGAACGGCAACCGAATCATTTCGGTCACTATTAGGGACCGAACTGATTCGGTCCCAGTTCGGTCCCTAAAATAGGGATTGAATAGGGACCGAATCAGTTCGGTCGTCCCTGTTCGGTCCCTAAAATAGGGAGCGAATAGTGACTGAATTCAGTCGGTCACAGATTTGTCACCAAAAAATTTTCACCGACAAATTCGGTCATTATTCAGTCTCTGAGCTATTTAGGGACCGAATAGAGACCGAATATTTCGGTCTCTATTTCCGATTTTTCTTGTAGTGTTATAACAATGCATAATTTAAAATGGAAAAAGACTTGTTAAATCTTTATGTAGTCTGATGCATAATTAACAACTACAACATTTCAACTACATAATTTGATATATTATAATGCAATGGAGGAATATACTAAACAGTAATAAGGCAAACTCTAATGCTAGACATGGATACAAATTAACTAGTTTGTTTTTATTTACCAGAACTTTTTGAACAATGTACTTTTTACTTAATTTTTGTATATTCTGTAAACAGGTATAAAAAGTGGTAAGAATTTTTTAAAGCTTGCAAACACACCATACAAGAAGACCATTCCATTTATTTAGAAAAGACTACCAGATGATCATATGATATAGATGGACAAAAATAAGTGATATAGATGGGATTAGGCTTTTAGGAGGGTTTGGTTTATATTTATCTACACTAATCACATGATATAGATGAACAAAATCTATCAATTGCCACATTCAAAATTTACATGAGTATAGATGCCACATTTAAAATCTATCAACATACCTGCAGCTACAGTAGAGGCAGAGGCAGGAACGAGGTTGGTACCTCTGAGCAGTGGAGGTGGAGGGGGGAGTCCCGACGGCGTTGCTGCAGAGGGGGATGTCGGGCCACCGGCATGGAGGTGGCTCTCCCGACGGAGGCGGTGCTGCTGTGAAGGGGGAGTCCCTGCGGAGGAAGTCGAATGGGTGAGGAGGTGAGGAAGTCCCTGCTCTTTCTATCAAATTTTAAGAAGGTATGAGTTGACTACTTTATTCACATTGTGCTGACTGACAAAGCACTTTTCTTGCTAAAGTGTTCATGCTACATACAGAAAACCTTAAATCCAGGCATACAGAAAACTAAACCTTCAATCAGAAATTTAGAAAACATATAGAAACTCTTAATCAAAAATTAGATTCAGAAATAAAAATAAAAGACAAAAATCTGTATCTCCCAATGGACAATGGGGATGGGGACAGTGGGGTTGGTAGGGGAGCTGGGGCCTGGGACGGGGGCGGCGGCGGAGCTACGCAGGAGGAGGTGCGAGGGGGTGGCAGGTGCTGGTCGGGAGAGGGAGAGAGGTGGTGGATGGGGGGTGGCCATGGAGTTGGGAACGGGGAGGGGCGCAGTGGGGGGTGGTCGGGAGGGGAGGGGGGTGGTGGCTGGGTGGGGGAGGGGGTGGCAGGCGCAGTGGGGGCGAGGGGGTGCCGTGGGGGCGACGGGGCGTCGTGGGGGCGAGGGACCACCGGAGGGGAGGGGCCGCCGGAGGGATGGGGGCCAGGGAGGGAGGGGTGGGGGCGCCGGAGGGCCCACCGTGGGGGGTGGGGACAGCCGTCGGAGATGTGTTGCCCAGTTGACGAGCCCAGAGGGGGGGTGAATGAAACTTTAAAAAAAATTGTTCAATAAAAACCTGTTCACAAAAAACGATTGCACAAACACACTTCGCAGATTGTTAGAGTTAGTACAAGAAGGATAGAAGAAGCAAGGCAATGACACAAAGGACACAGCGATATATCCTAGTTCGGACGTCCTTTCCACAGGAGTCCTACGTCCAGTCCCCAAGCAATCTCTTGGGATTTCACTACAAGGGTACAGTCCCCCTTATGGACTAACAACACCCAGCTCAGCTGGTCTTCCTTCACACGAAGGGAATTACAACACTCTGGATACCACCAGGTCTTCTTCTCTTTCCGGGCAAGAAGACAGCCCACTTCTTTTATAGGCGCAGAAGTAAACCTCCTGGTACAAACCCCAGTGTGGTTCTACACCCAGCACACAGCTGGTCTTCCTTCTCTAAGAAGGGAACAACACCCTGGATACCCTCAGGTCTTCCTTCACAGACGAAGGGAACAACACATACAAATGTGTTCAGGAAACAGACGCCCCTAGATCAAGCTAATAGGACAGGTGCTTGATCTGAAGCAAAGACTGAGAGGATAAAAGATCTACAGGGATGATCTCTCTCAGTGCTAAAGGCTCTCACAAAGATCTACACTGAACTCAGAGAGCTAGGAGCTACACAGAAGAATGAGTGAGACTTTGCTCTTTCAGATGCTCGCAGAAGAATCTTCAGAAGGAATGGGAGCGTTGCTTTTCTTCTCTCTGTTATCCGTTTGTTCTGGAGCTTCAGTCTTCTATAAATATCTTCAACTTGAAAGATAGTCGTTGAAGTGTCCGTTGAAGTAGCCGTCGTCTCCAAGCTCAAGTGTTCGTTAGACTCTATGGTGCAGAGGAGCTTCTAGTTCAACGGTCATTTACTTCTCATGCACATAAGGAGAAGATCTTCTGAAATATCCTTTGGCTTCTATTTTATCCAACGTGTATTACCAGTGCTGTCAGAGACCTGCACACATTTATGAGCTTAAACAGTAGACAGCTAAGCTGTCTCTGGTTGTCAGTCAACGTTAGAAGATATGATCATTAAAGTAGTAAAGTCATTTTGTTGTTCTAAAAAGATGTTCACATGATAAGCATGATAGTGAAAGATATAGTCTGTATGCATGCAGTGATACGTACAATCTTCATTAATGCACAGAAGTCAAAAAGATATTCAGAAAGATATTTGACTTTTCAACATAATCAGAAAACAAATCGTTGTCTTCTATGAAATCGTTATTTGTATGACTTATGAAATCGTTGTGCAAATCATTATGATTTTATAAAGAAATCGATGCACATATCCTTATGAATCAATTAAGAAATCGATGTGCAAATCGATGTGAAGTTCCTAAAGGAATCGTTATGAAATCACTAAGGAAATCGTTATGAAATCAAATCGTTACGAAGACAAAGAAATCGTTACGAGAGCAAATCGTTACGAAGTCTAAAGAAATCGTTACGAGAGCAAATCGTTACGAAGTCTAAAGAAATCGTTACGAAGGCAAGTCGTTATGATTTCTAAAGAAATCGTTACGAAAGCAAGTCGTTCTGATGACTAACGAAATCGTTATGAGATCAATAAAGAAATTGTTATGAACTTACTAAGAAAATCGTTATGGTATCGATTTCTTTGCATTCACTTAACAAATCGATCTAAGATCGACTTCTTTAGAATCGATAAAACACTTAGCGAATCCTTATGAATGTGAATGTAAGGAAATCGTTACATCTCTACAGAAATCGTTGTTGGCACTTTGTGAACTGAAATCGATGTATTGAATGAACATCGATTTATCTTTCTAGTGCAAATCATATAACGATAATTCCATAAATTTATATTTACTGGGAAAACATGATATTAAATTTTTTTAATAATAATTAATCAATCATAAATTTTTTTATCATCAAAATACAAGGGTAAAAATATAGGAGTGGTTCAACAAGGGCGTCGCCGGAGCCCTCGCCTGCCGTCCGTCGTCAGTGCGTCCCCGGAGGGAGAGGAAGGCGTCGCCGGAGCCCTCGCCTGCCGTCCGTCGTCAGTGCATCGCCGGAGGGAGAGGAAGGCGTCGGTGCGTCGCCGGTCTTCGGGAAGAGAGAGAGAGAGAGAGAGAGAGAGAGAGAGAGAGAGAGAGAGAGAGAGAGAGAGAGAGAGAGAGAGAGAGAGAGAGAGAGAGAGAGAGAGAGAGATGGCGCGTAGTGGGAGATGGCACGTAGTGGGTTTTTTTGTTGGCGGGATAAAATATGGCAGCGGCTACATAGCCGCTGCCATATTAGTATTTAGCAGCAGCAAAAAGAAGCCGCTACCATATAATTTTATGGCGGCGGCTAACAACCGCTGCCATATGTATTAATTTTCACAAATTAAACTTCAAAAAAATATATGTTTACTATAGACATTAATATATTTAATTTTTTATAATTATAAATATGATAAATTAATGAGGAATCCTTATCGAATATTTTACTTATAGGTTTCGGCAGGAGGTACCTGAAAACTGAGATGGAGGGAACTTTCTGTGATATAGTGGAAGAAACATTGCAAAATGATGATCATTAATCTAGAAGGGGCGAGCCTCAGTGATTTCTTGCATTTCTACAAAGATGATTTCTTAGACGAGTTACCAGGTTATATTGATTTCACTGTGCTACTTAACCTTAGCTCCAAGCAGTTGGCAGTGCAGTGTACTTGCATCCCTACCTGAAGGACTGCGTTGATTATGCTCCTGGAGACAGGAGTGTCAGCATGAAAGATCAAGAAATTGACGATCTTTTGGAATCCATAGACTTGCGAGATGGAGTAAAGACAAAATTCGTTCTGAACATTTTGTCAATGGAAGACACTGCCAGAGAGAGAAAGTACTTGTGTTCAGCCAGTACATTCTTCCACTCAGATTCTTGAAGAGGCTAATTCTCAAGATTAAGGGTTGGCGGTCTGGAAAGGAAACTTTTATGATTTCTAGTGATACTAGTACTGAACACAGTGAAAAAGCGATGGAACAATTCAACCAGCCATCTAATGCTACCTCTTTGGTTCAATCAAGGAATGTGGAGAGGACATCTCGCTTGTAGGAGCATTAAGAGTCATTATCTTAGATGTTCATCTGAATCCTTGGATATCTCGCAAGCCATTGGGCGAGCATTTAGACCAGGGCAGACCAGAAAGTTTACACCTATAGGTTGGTTGCTGTTGATTCTCCTGAAGAGAGAGATCACCATACCTGCTTCAGAAAAGAGCTCATTTAAAATGTGGGTGAATGGAGTGAGCATTCTGGGTGCAGAGATTTTGACCTTGAGAGTGTTGACATTCAGGATAGCCAGGATATTTTCTTAGACCATTTACTTTCAGTTGAAGATATCAAATCTCTATATAAGAGGTAGCAATAGTATCAATCTTGTTCATCCATAATCTTCTCAGGTTCTATGTACATCCCGCCAAAACTGTTGTATGGCCTTTCTCCTCTTTTCTCTTTCTCCCTCCCGCGATGCCAAAAAAATGAGGTATGATCTTTCCTCAAAACAATACGCCCAGCGCGCCCCCTCTTCCGCGTTCCTTCCTTAGGATCTAGACAGACCTTCCACAATCCAAACCTTCCTTATGTTCTACCGAAACCTTCCTTCATTTTTGATGAATTTTCCTTCTTCTGAAAAATGTTCCCATACCTCACTTCGCCCTTCCCTGCGCGAAGAACCTCCCCCTCGCCCTCGCATACTCCCCCCATACCTCACTTCGCCCTTCCCTGCGCGAAGAACCTCCCCCTTGCCTCGTATACTCTCCGGCCTCCGTCTTCACCACCTGCTTCGACTTATCCAGCAGGAAGAGCCCCCTTCGCATACTCCCGGCGTCGCAGCTCCTCCGTCACCCCTTCGTCCCTCGGCACGTACCGCGCCGCGCCCGCCACCGCCCAGGAGGCGGCGACCAGCAGCACCAGGAGCATCGTCCCCCACCGATCCCCATCGTCGTGCCCACGTACGTCCCCTCCTCCTTTGCTGTGTTTTTTGCAAATACTAACACAGGGAAATAGATTGAAACCTATCAGTATACACCCTCCTCCCCCCCTGACTACTTCACCCCTCCCCCCTCCCCACCACACTACTGCCACCATTGTCCCAGATTCCTCCACCTCTCTGCGTGTGGTGGCAGAGATTCTGGAAAATAGAAGTAAAAAATATGACCTTTTCGATATCTTATCATCCATCTTATTCTATCAGAAGCTTCAGTCACCTTTTTTTTTTAATCTTATTTAGATGCATATATCTCTTAACAATGCATATATCTCTTACCTTTTCCTTGCAACTATGGAGATCATGGCTAACCAGTTTCCTGAAGCCTTCTCAAGCTATTCACTATAGGTCTGTTATTAGCAGGATTAAAGGGACCTTAATGTGTTGACTACTTGGCTTTTATCTTTATCTGTGCTGGTGTTTAAAGGAATTCCATCAAGATAAATCCAATATGTGAAAATCAATTTAGACAGACAATCTTATTAAGGTTGAACTAACTGCATTTTGTTGTAACGTTAAAAGCTTTGACTGTCATGCCCTCTTCTTAATCCGCCTTTGTTAATTTGACATTTCCTGTAAATAGATGATCCATAAATATTTGATTCTCCACTAATGAGTCTTTTGGAGCAAGTAAATTTTTAAAACTTTAATGTTTTGATTTTGAGATGTGTTATTAGCAGGACTAAAGGGAGCTTAATGTGTTGGCTACTTGGCTTTTATCTTTATCCGGGTTGATCTTTATAGGAATTCCATCAAGATAAAATCCAAATGAGAAAATAAATTTAGACAGACAATCTTATTAATGTTGAACTAACTGCATTTTGTTGTAACGTTAAAAGCTTTGACTGTCATGCCTCTTCTTAATGCGCCTTTTGTTAATTTGACATTTCCCTGTAAATAGATATGCCATACATATTTGATTCTCCACTAATGACTCTTTTGCAGCAAGTAAATTTTTGGAACTTTAATGTTTTGATTTTGAGATGTGTTATTAGCAGGACTACAGGGCGCTTAATGTGTTGACTACTTGGCTTTTATCTTAATCGGGCTGATGTTTATAGGAATTTCCATCGAGATAATACAATATGTGAAAATCAATTTAGACAGACAATCTTATTAATGTTGAACTAACTGCATTTGTTGTAATGTTAAAAGTTTTGACTGTCATGCCCTCTTCTTAATGCGCCCTTTGTTAATTTGACATTTCCCTATAAATAGAGAGTCATACATATTAAATTCTCCACTAATGAGTCTTTTGGAGCAGTAAATTTTTGGAACTTAAATGTTTGATTTTGAGATGTGTTATTAGCAGGACTAAAGGGAGCTTAATGTGTTGGCTACTTGGCTTAATTAATGAGTACTTGAGTTCCCACCAATAGTACCTATTAAAAGAAATTGAAATATCATCAAGGCAATGTAGCCTGAAAAAATATATGTATATGCACTTGATTATTGAAGAGTTGATTCATATGATTGTCTTCCTCAATTCAGATTTTTTTTTCTTTCAGGCAGGTGGTTTGGAGCTTATAGGGTTCTCATCCATTATTCATTCAGAAAACTGTAAGTAGTTACATTGAAGTGTAATATTACATTAATGTGGATATTAAACTATACTAACTTCCAGAATAAGTTAGTTCTTAAATTTGGTTATTGAGAAAAGGTTCGTTTTCATATTAATAGTAATGTGATCATAATATATTGTGTGGACTCTTTTACATGGGATAAAGTATTATTAGTATTGTGATCATTAATTTAGTTTTCAGGTTCTTAAGGTAGCATGTTTATAAGTGAATAAAATAAACAAGCTAATCTAGCACAATGAATTAAGCAATCACTGAATCAAGTGCCTGGTTATAAACATTTTCTTTACAGGCCCAGCTCCTTGCCCATGAAAGCCCTAGGAAATGGACCCAAGCTAGAAAGGCACACTATAGCATTATTATAGTGATGCTGCACAGGGTTGTGGATTCCATTACATCTTCAATAATTTTTTGAATGTTATTCAAGGCATCAAAGTTATATAATATCCACCATATTCAGGGATTTACATCAAATTTTTAGTGCCATCAAATTAGGGATTCATCTTCAAAAAAGTCTTAGAAATGGCATCAGATAGATAGAAAAGACATCATATCTTCGTTTTTATTCTGACTTCTAAGTGGTCTTTTTTATTATGAGTATTTCTGGATATACTAAGTCTCTCGCATTTTTATTTATGAGTCTTTTGGAACCACTTTCAAAATTGGCACTGGAATCTCTCTTATCATTTTAGGGTAATAGTTACATTGAAGTGTAATATTACATTAATGCGGATATTAAACTATACTAACTTCCAGAATAAGTTAGTTCTTAAATTGGTTATTGAATGAGTGATTAACAACTTTACTGAATTAATCTGAAGATTGCAGCCAAAACATTTGGTTTCAGTTTTGAGTTTTTTGGATATGATAAGCAGTAATGAGCATATATAGAATTGATGTTAATGTGTTATGATTTTATGAATTTCATATATAGAATAGATGCTCTGGCAGCTCTTGAGAGAGGTTCATTTTCTATATTAATAGTAATGTGATCATAATAATAATTTGTGTGGACTTGTTTTACATGGGATAAAGTATTATTAGTATTGTGATCATTAATTTAGTTTTTGGGTTCTTAAGGTAGCATGTTTATAAGTGAATAAAATAAATAAGCTAATCTAGCACAATGAATTAAGCAATCACTGAATCAAGTGCCTGGGTTATAAGCATCTTCTGTTGCCCAAAAAAAGATGCTATCCATACCTATGAGAGTCTACTAACTCAAAGGTATGAATATTTAATCCCAAATTATGTAAAGCACACCAAGTCTAATTTCTGAACCACAAATCTCCTACCACCCTTACATTCTTCTTTTGTTTGTGTGTGTTGATAGGACCCATTTGTGTTGATAAGACCTTTCGATTGAAGCATGCACCCAGAGGAGGCAGTTTAAAAAATGCCCCCTGGCATAACAAGGTGACATCAATAGTTGCAACATCATGGGATATATTGGTAAATCAACTAGCATTCCTCATGCCTTAAAGGGAATATCAATGGATGCAAGTATGCAACCTGTCTCCCCGTTTATTGCAAGCCTGGTCTGGCCTGCCTGTGGCCAAGAACTCTGACTTCTAAGTGGTCTTTTTTATTTATGAGTATTTCTGGATATACTAAGTCTTATGCATTTTTATTTATGAGTCTTTTGGAACCACTTTCAAATTGGCACTGGAATCTCCTTATCATTTTAGAATAATATTTACATTGAAGTGTAATATTATATTATGTGGATATTAAACTATACTAACTTCCAGAATAAGTTAGTTCTTAAATTTGGTTATTGAATGAGTGATTAACAACTTTACTGAATTAATCTGAAGATGCAGCCAAAACATTTGGTTTCAGTTTTGAGTTTTTTGGATATGATAAGCAGTAAGAGCATATATAGAATTGATGTTAATTGTTATGATTTGATGAATTTCATATATAGAATAGATGCTCTGGTAGCTCTTGAGAAAGGTTCGTTTTCTATGTTAATAGTAATGTGATCAAATAATATTGGTGAACTCTGTTTTACATGGGATAAAGTATTATTAGTATTGTGACCATTAATTTAGTTTTCAGGTTCTAAGGTAGCATGTTTATAAGTGAATAAAAACAATAACAAGCTAATCTAGCACAATGAATTAAGCAATCACTGAATCCAGTGCCTAGGTTATAAGCATCTTCTGTTGCCCAAAAAAAGATGCTATCCATACCTATGAGAGTCTACTAACTCATAGGTATGAATATTTAATCCCAATTATGTAAAGCACACCAAGGCTAATTCGGATGTAACGACCCAGAATCCGCATTACCAGTAACAACCAGTAACCCGAATTCTGACCCGCTAACCCACGAGACAAGCTCGGAAGGGTAGGAATTTAGAGTCCGAGGAGACTATATGTAAGAAGATACACACCATGCAAAGCAATAAAATTCCACTATATGAACATATCATATACAACCTCAGAGTCTGAGACAAAGTACAGAGTACAGAAGTACAACAAAAAGGTACAACTCACTGCAGCTAGGGAGCACCAACACCGGAGTGGCTAGACTCGCCTGGAACGGGAGTCGACGAAGACCCACCTGAAAGGGAAGGGAGTGAGTCTCAAGAAAGAGACCCAGTAGGGAAAAGTAACCCCACCGGTAACAGTCTAAAGTGCGGAAAGTAAAAACAGAAAGTAAGTACACGTCGCACCACACAAAACTGTAAACCACACGGCTCAGTAACACACACTCACACACACAGCAAGTAGGACTCAGCTAGGGTCTGTGGCTCGGCGTCCCGTCACCACAGAGGCTCTCAACCCCAGCCACGTGTGCACACTACAGACGCTCTCTCTCGCGTCTGGTCCACGACCGGTTTTTCCCCTACGCTTGACCCTAGCGGTAGAGAAGGGGCTCCACGGAGACCGGCTCAAAACCACCAAAAGGAGTACGCACAGGACAGAGTCGCACTCGATGTCCGGCTCACTAGCGGAGGACAACCACACGCTAGTCGTCTAGACGGAGTCGCACCCACGCCTAGGTAACACAACAGAAACGGGTACACGGTAACGCAACGCGCGTACAACAGACGGAACACACTCAACGTCTGAAACCCCGTACAGTAGTAAACACCTCGTGCCACAAACAACTACTACTATGCACAGGCGGAGTCACACTCTAAGCCTGGCCCATATGTGTTATTAGGGCGGACATCACATGTCAATCGCCTCTAATCACACAACTTAAGTCTGCTGGGAGACAGGATATAAACGGCCACATCGATTGCCGCCAATCAGAGGTAAACGGCAACCCCTATGCCGCCAACATAACTAAACGGCAATCGACCTTGTCGTTTAACTCACCCTGAAGATCTCAACGTCAACAGATGTGGACGTTGATATCTTCAGTCCCCATACCCAGAACTGACCGAATCAGTCCCAATGGGCAGAAACACTAAACTAAACTCTGACTGATGGAGGGAAACACTTCCTCTCATCAATCTACACTACCAGAACATCATAAATAGACAATCTAACACCTAGATTATCCAAACCACCCTCAATTCCGGCATGATATAACCCAAACCCTAAACCATGATTTGCACATCAATTAAGTTAATTGGACATGCTGGTTTGCTGGGGAAGGTTATAGGGGTTAAGTCCCTACCTCAGAACGCCTTAAGAATCCCCAAACAGCCACCAATCGCGCCGGATCTCCCCGAAGACTCCGCGCGAATCACGCCAAAACCTTGCGATTCCCGCCCGAACTAGCAACGCCACACGATCCAGGGCTTCCCACGAGCTCAAATCACTCAACAGAAGCTACAGGAATCAAGAAAGGCTAAGGAGGAAGGAAGGAGAGAAAAGGAGAAGAAGAAACCTGCTCTCGGGCTGCCCTATTTCAACAGGACTGGTTAGTCGACGTCAACATCAATGGCCGCCAACTGAACCGCCTACAGATTAACGTCCACATAGCTTGTCGCTGAGACAGACCCAATAAGGATCCAATAAAGACCCGAGACTTACAGCCTCCCCCCTTAAGGAATTTTGCCCTCAAAATTCAAACAACATAAGGAAAGAAAACTCACCAAAGAGGTCACCAAAGAGGCGGAAATTGCTCGCGCATTTCGTCCTCCCGCTCCCATGTCGACTCACCACCGGAGTGCCGCTGCCACGCAATACGAACTAAAGGGATAGCCTTGTTCCTCAACCTCTGAACTCGGCGATCCTCGATGTGCAACGGAAACTCGGTACAGTCAACACTGGAGTCACCTCAGACCACTCTGCACTCTGCAGAATATGAGACTCGTCAGAAAGGTACCTCCGAAGCATCGACACGTGAAACACGTCGTGCACTGCTGCCAACTCTGACGGAAGCTCAAGTCTGTACGCCAAACTCCGACACGCTCAGAATGGTAAAAGGCCCAATAAAGCGAGGACTCAACTTCCACGCTTACCGAACCTCACCACTCCCTTCATAGGAGACACACGAAAAAACACCTGGTCTCCTACCTGAAACTCGAGCGGTCGTCTGCGCTGATCTGCATAACTCTTTTGCCGACTCTGAGCTGACTGAAGCCTCTGACTCACAAGCTGAACTACCTCAACTGACTGCTGAACCAACTCCGGTCCCGTGACAACTCGTTCGCCAACCTCGAACCAGTCAAGAGGAGCGACACGGTCATCCGTACAAAGCCTCATATGGTGCCAAACCGATACTGGAGTGATAACTATTATTATATGCAAACTCGACCAACGGCAAGTGAACTGTCCACGACCCCTGCCACTCCAGGCAACAAGCTCTAAGCATGTCCTCCAAAGTCTGGATAGTCCGCTCTGACTGACCGTCCGACTGAGGGTGGTAGGCGGAACTAAAGCTAACTCTGTCCCCAAAGCTCTCTGGAAACTGCGCCAGAACCCAGAAGTGAAGCGAGGATCCCTGTCTGACACAATAGAGATTGGCACTCCATGCAAAGGAACAATCCGCTCTACGTACAACGCGGCCAACCTACTCACACCCCAACTAGTCCTGACAGGCAAGAATCTGGCAGTCTTCGTCAATCTGTCCACAAGAACCCAAATGCTATCAAAACCTCCAGCTGCCCTCGGCAAACCACAAACAAAGTCAGTCGCAACATGGTCCCACTTCCACATCGGAATCTCTAACGGCTGCACAAGTCCTCCTGGACGCTGATGTTCGGCCTTCACCTGCTGACAGACCAAACACCTAGCAATAAAAGCCGCTATGTCTCTCTTCATCCCAGGCCACCAAAACTGACGTCTCAACCTGTGATACATCTTGGTCGTCCCTGGATGAATAGAGTACCTGGAACATGTGTCTCCTGCAAAACAACTCTCCTGATAGACTCCTCAACAGGAACATAGAGTCTATCTCGGAACCTAACAGTCCCGTCCTCACAAAGCTCAACCTCTGGAAGAAGCAACACACTGCACAACTCGGGATCTGCCTGCTGAGCCTCAGCAACCTGTCTCACAACGGCGGGAGCTGCTAACAAACTGCCCAACACACACTGACGACGACTAGACGAAACTCTGAAAGACCCTCGTCGCAGACTGCCACAACTGCCACTCTCTAAGCATCAGATGACTCATCTGTGCTTTCCTACTCAAGGCATCTGCAACTACATTCGCCTTTCCAGGCTTATACTCAATGCTGAAATCATAGTCCTTCAGATATTCCATCCATCGACGCTGCCTCATATTCAGATCCCTCTGAGAAAACACATATCTCAAACTCTGGTGGTCGGTACGGACTACAAACTCACTCCGTACAAGTAAAGACGCCAAATCCGCAAAGCAAACACTACGGCTGCAAGCTCTAGGTCGTGGGTCGGGTAACTCTCCTCGTGGGGCTTAAGCTGGCGAGACGCATAAGCCACCACTCGGCCTTGCTGCATCAGAACCGCACCCAAACCAACACCTGAAGCATCTGTGCAAACCTCAAAACCCTCCTCACTGAAGGTAAGGCAAGAACTGGCGCCGACGTAAGCAGACGTTTCAACTCTATGAACTCTGCTCACACTGCTCCGACCACTCAAACGGAACTCCCTTTCTTGTCAATCGAGTCAAGGGTGCAGCTACCTAAGAAAAGTCTCGAACAAACCTGCGGTAGTAACCTGCCAAACCCAGAAAGCTACGAATCTCAGACACAGATCTGGGACTCTCCCACTGCAAAACTGCCTCAACCTTCGCTGGATCTACAGAAACTCCCTCACCTGAGATCACGTGCCCCAAAAAGTGAACCTGTTGTAGCCAAAACTCACACTTGCTAAGCTTGGCATACAACTGGTGTTCTCGCAAAGTCTGCAACACGATCCTCAGGTGCTCGGCGTGCTCCTCCTCCATAGTGAAGTACACCAGAATGTCGTCAACAAACACTACGACAAACCGGTCCAAGAACTGGTGGAACACCCGGTGCATCAGATCCATGAAGGCTGCTGGAGCATTGGTGAGCCCAAACGGCATCACAAAAACTCAAAGTGTCCATATCTGGTCTGAAAAGCAGTCCTCTCAATGTCCGAGTCTCTAATCCGCAACTGATAGTAGCCCGACCTCAAGTCAATCTTCGAGAAGACACGAGCAGACTGAAGTTGATCAAAGAGATCATCAATCCTAGGCAAAGGATACCTATTCTTGATGGTCACTTGATTTAGCTTCCTATAATCAATACACAACCTCAGGCTACCATCCTTCTTTCGGACAAACAACACAGGAGACCCCCACGGAGAAAAGCTAGGACGGATATAGCCCTTCTCCAACAACTCCTCAAGCTGCCTCTTCAACTCCCTCAACTCCGCTGGTGCCATACGGTACGGTGCCTGCGCAAAAGGTACAGTGCCAGGAACCAACTCTACAGTAAACTCAATCTCTCTCTCTGGAGGAAGACCAGGCAACTCTTCCGGAAAGACATCCGGAAACTCACACACTACAGGAATGTCTCCCACTCCTGAGGCAATCTGGTCAAGAGTCACTGCAGAAACTAGGAAACCCTGACAACCAGAAGCAAGTAACCTCCCTGCCCTCAAAGCAGAAACTAAAAGGCGAGAAGTAAGAGGTACGATACCCTGGAAGTAGAACGCCACTGCTCCAGGTATCCGCAAGTGCACCCTCTTCTTCTGGCAATCCATCACTGCACCATACCGCTCCAACCAATCCATACCCAAAATCACATCATAATCATGCAACTGTAAGGCAACAGACGGGCTGACAACAACTGATCCTGCAACTGCACAGGTACCTCCTCAAGACAGTAGGACGTAAGGACAAAGTCCCCCGTCGGCAACTCTACTGCTAACTCAACAGACTCTCCCGAACTCAACTCTCCAAGGGAGTCTAAAAAGTCCTCAGACACAAAAGAGTGAGAGGCACCAGAATCAAACAAAACTCTAGCTGCACAACCAAAAACTGAAACAGTACCTTCCACCAAATGAGCTGCCTCCGCGTCTGCACGAGTCAAGTGGGTAGCACGACCTCTACCTCTCGACCCACCAGAACCTCCGGTCTGCTGACGCTGCTGCACTGGTGCCTGCTGCTGCTGCTGCTGCTGCACTCGGGGCTGTGACTGAGTCTGCTGCTGCGGCATACGAGGTAACAAAGGACAATCTCGCGCCATATGACCCATCTGGTCACACCGGTAACACTGACCAGCAAAAGTACGCTGCACCTGCTGCAAAGGCTGACCTGTCGGCTGCTGAACACTCCCAACCGACTGCTGCCTCTGCTCTGCCTACCTCCTATCACGCCGAAACTTCCTCCGAGATCCTGACTTCGCCGTCGTCCCAGTAGAAGTGGACGCGTAGAAGTCGTAGTCCTCGGGGTCGTCTGCACACTACCCTGCTGCTGGCGAGGCTGAGAAGGAACTACCTGCGTCTGAACCTCTGCACTCCGAGCACGAGTCCGCAAGGTGTCTGCCTCCAACGCTGCCGCTATCTGATAGGCCGCATCCAAGTCTGTGACACGAGCAACTATCAGCGCCTGCCTGAGCTCTGGCCTCAAGCCTCTCACAAACTGCTGAGCCCTCAGACCCTCATCTCCCATAATCTGCGGAGCATAACGCCCTAACTCCACAAATCTAGCCCTATACTGTACCACAGTAGAGTCCCTCTGCTGCAAGTCCAGAAACTGGTACAACCTCTCCGTCCGTACGTAAGTAGGACAGAAGGCTCTCTCAAAGGAAACAACAAACTCCTGCCACAGAATCTGTCTCAGTGGGCGAGACTGAAAAGTAGTCTCCCACTCAGCGGACCACCAAGTCAACGCCTGCGCCTGCAACTGGTAACTGGCTAGCAGCACTCGCTCCTCGGGAACACACTCCATGGAATGAAAAGTCCGCTCCACTGCATCTAACCAAGCTCGCGCTACATCTGGATCAGGCTGGCCCAAAAACTGAGGAGGCTGAAACTGCAAGAACTCCCTCAACACCCTCCCAGTACCACCCTGGGGTACCGGCGCGTCACGGTGCTGAGCTACAAACTGAGCCATCCCCTCAAGAAAATGAGTCATATCTACTCCCTGAGCTGCCTGAGGTGGAGGTGGCGGCGGCGGAACAACACCACTATGTGCGTCCTGTGGCAAAGGCTGCGTCTGCTGAGGTGGCGGAGCATCTCCAACCTCCGGACGAGTCGCCTGCTCGGCTACTCCCTCTCTAGGACGTCGCCTAGGCGCCATAGAACTACACACAGAACAAAAATACACACATAAATACACTAACTAACTCCGGGCTACATAACTAACTACAGTGCAGCTGTACTCTTTAGACTCTGAGTTAACATGGTAGGCATTTTCTTTATATATATCTCATCAGACCACGCTTTGATACCAAACTGTAACGACCCAGAATCCGCATTACCAGTAACAACCAGTAACCCGAGTTCTGACCCGCTAACCCACGAGACAAGCTCGAAAGGGTAGGAATTTAGAGTCCGAGGAGACTATATGTAAGAAGATACACACCATGCAAAGCAATAAAATTTCATTATATGAACATATCATATACAACCTCAGAGTCTGAGACAAAGTACAGAGTACAGAAGTACAACAAAAAGTACTACTCACTGCAGCTAGGGAGCACCAACATCGGAGTGGCTAGACTCGCTTGGAACGGAAGTCGACGAAGACCCACCTGAAAGGGAAGGGAGTGAGTCTCAAGAAAGAGACCCAGTAGGGAAAAGTAACCCCACCGGTAACAGTCTAGAGTGCGGAAGGTAAAAACAGAAAGTAAGTACACGTCGCACCACACAAAACTGTAAACCACACGGCTCAGTAACACACAGTCACACACACAGCAAGTAGGACTCAGCTAGGGTCTGTGGCTCGGCGTCCCGTCACCACAGAGGCTCTCAACCCCAGCCACGTGTGCACACTACAGACGCTCTCTCTCGCGTCTGGTCCACGACCGGTTTTTCCCCTACGCTTGACCCTAGCGGTAGAGAAGGGGCTCCACGGAGACCGGCTCAAAACCACCAAAAGGAGTACGCACAGGACAGAGTCGCACTCGATGTCCCGGCTCACTAGCGGAGGACAACCACACACTAGTCGTCTAGACGGAGTCGCACCCACGCCTAGGTAACACAACAGAAACGGGTACACGGTAACGCAACGCGCGTACAACAGACGGAACACACTCAACGTCTGAAACCCCGTACAGTAGTAAACACCTCGTGCCACAAACAACTACTACTATGCACAGTCGGAGTCACACTCTAAGCCTGGCCCATATGTGTTATTAGGGCGGACATCACATGTCAATCGCCTCTAATCACATAGCTTAAGCCTGCTGGGAGACAGGATATTAACGGCCTGATCGATTGCCGCCAATAAAGGGTAAACGGCAACCCCTATGCCGCCAACAATAACTAAACGGCAGTCGACCTTGTCGTTTAACTCATCCCTGAAGATCTCAACGTCAACAGATGTGGAAGTTGATATCTTCAGCTCACCATACCCAGAACTGACCCGAATCAGTCCCAATGGGCAGAAACACAAATCCAAACTCTGACTGATGGAGGGAAACACTTCCTCTCATCAATCCACACTACCAGAATATCATAATTAGACAATCTAACACCTAGATTATCCAAACCACCCTCAATTCCGGCATGATATAACCCAAACCCTAAACCATGATTTGCACATCAATTAAGTTAATTGGACATGCTGGTTTGCTAGGGAAGGTTATAGGGGTTAAGTCCCTACCTCAGAACGCCTAAGAATCCCCAAACAGCCACTAATCGCGCCGGATTCCCCCGAAGACTCCGCGCGAATCACGCCAAAACCTCGCGTTTCTCGCCCGTTCACGCAACGCCACACGATCCAGGGGCTTCCCACGAGCTCAAATCACTCAACAGAAGCTGCAGGAATCAAGAAAGGCAAAGGTGGAAGAAAGGAGAGGAAAGGAGAAGAAGAAGCTCTGCTCTCGGGCTGCCCTATTTCAACAAGACTGGTTAGTCGACGTCAACATCTCTGGCCGCCAACTGAACCGCCTACAGACTGACGTCCAGATCCCATGTCGTTGAGTTCATGCTCAGACGTCCACATCGCTGGACGCTGACTCTGACTCAACGGCAAGCCCTGGCCGTCAACCACACAGAACCACAACAGACCCAATAATGATCCAATAAAGACCCGAGACCTTACATGAACCATAAATCTCCTACCACCCTTACATTCTTCTTTTGTTGTGTGTGTTGATAGGACCCATTTGTGTTGATAAGACCTTTCGATTGAAGCATGCACCCAGAGGAGGCAGTTTAAAAAATGCCTCCTGGCATAACAAGGTGACATCAATAGTTGCAACATCATGGGATATATTGGTAAAGCAACTAGCATTCCTCATGCCTTAAAGGGAATATCAATGGATGCAAGTATGCAACCTATCTCCCCGTTTATTGCAAGCCTGGCCTGGCCTGCCTGTGGCCAAGAACATTTTGCTTTACAGGCCCAGCTCCTTGCCCATGAAAGCCCTAGGAAATGGACCCAAGCTAGAAAGGCACACTATAGCATTATTATGGCACAGCTGCACAGGGTTGTGGATTCCATTACATCTTCACTAATTTTTTGAATGTAATTCAAGGCATCAAAGTTTATATAATATCCACCATATTCATGGATTTTACATCAAATTTTTAGTGCCATCAAATTCAGGGATTCATCTTCAAAAAAGTCTTAGAAATGGCATCAGATAGATAGAAAAGACATCATATCTTCATTTTTATTTGACTTCTAAGTGGTCTTTTTATTTATGAGTATTTCTGTATATACTAAGTCTCTTGCATTTTTTTTTATGAGTCTTTTGGAACCACTTTCAAAATTGGCACTGGAATCTCTCTTATCATTTTAGGGTAATAGTTACATTGAAGTGTAATATTACATTAATGTGGATATTAAACTATCCTAACTTCCAGAATAAGTTAGTTCTTAAATTTGGTTATTGAATGAGTGATTAACAACTTTACTAAATTAATCTGAAGATTGCAGCCAAAACATTTGGTTTCAGTTTTGAGTTTTTTGGATATGATAAGCAGTAATGAGCATATATAGAATTGATGTTAATGTGTTATGATTTTATGAATTTCATATATAGAATAGATGCTCTGGCAGCTCTTGAGAAAGGTTCGTTTTCTATATTAATAGTAATGTGATCATAATAATATTGTGTGGACTCTGTTTACATGGGATAAAGTATTATTAGTATTGTGATCATTAATTTAGTTTTGGGTTCTTAAGATAGCATGTTTATAAGTGAATAAAATAAACAAGCTAATCTAGCACAATGAATTAAGCAATCACTGAATCAAGTGCTTGGGTTATAAGCATCTTCTGTTGCCCAAAAAAAAGATGCTATCCATACCTATGAGAGTCTACTAACTCATACTACAAATATTTAATCCCAAATTATGTAAAGCAAACCAAGGCTAATTTCTGAACCACAAATCTCCTACCACCCTTACATTCTTCTTTGTTTGTGTGTGTTGATAGGACCCATTTGTGTTGATAAGACCTTTCGATTGAAGCATGCACCTAGAGGAGGCAGTTTAAAAAATGCCCCCCGGCATAACAAGGTGACATCAATAGTTGCAACATCATGTGATATATTGGTAAAGCAACTAGCATTCCTCATGCCTTAAAGGGAATATCAATGGATGCAAGTATGCAACCTGTCTCCCCGTTTATTGCAAGCCTGGCCTGGCCTGCATGTGGCCAAGAACATTTTCCTTTACAGGCCCAGCTCCTTTCCCATGAAAGCCCTAGGAAATGGACCCAAGCTAGAAAGGCACACTATAGCATTATTATGGCACAGCTGCACAGAAAAAATAGATTACTAAAATATATTACATTTTGTTCATACAAATTGACAAATTTATTGTTCAACATATGATTAGTAAAATTAAATGGATTTGATAAGTTTTTGTAATACAGATTGGTCAATATGTAACATTAGCGAAAGTCGTGAAAATTGAGACAGAATACAATTGGTTTTACAACTCATGTAACAAATGTAGAAGGAAAGTTAAACCAGATGGTGGCCAATTCTGGTGTGACAATGCTCCATCTTTGTAAAATTTGTTGTTCCAAGATATTATTTCAAACTTTCAATTATATTTTTAAATTTTTTATTGAATATAATATGCATATTCTAAAGAATTTATAAATTGTTTTAGGTATAAAGTTCAGCTTAGAGTTATTGATCATACTGAAAATGCATCATTTATGTTGTTTGATCGAGAGGCCAATCAAATCCTTAATAAAACTGCCATAAATTTACGTGACAAATTGATAAAGGTAACTTTTCATAAGAAATTTAGACCTACAACATATTTCATTATATTTCAATATGAACTTCTTACTTTCTTGATAGGATGGAGATACTGAGTCGTTCCCAGAAGAGTTAGATAATTTTCTTCATAAAAGATTCATCTTCAAGATCTAAATTTCGGAGTTCAACCTTCAGCAAAAGTAGCATATTTATACAGTTATTCGTGTGACGAATGATGACAGTTTAATTGAAGAATATTTGTCTTCTTCAATTGTAATTATTAACCGAATTACATACACTTATTCTATTTTTCTAATGCTCAAAGTAATATTATTTGTCTTATTATTTTCAGGAATCAAATGAAAATCTTGAAACTGGATGAGAGCATCAAACATGGTGAACAAATTACTGATGTGGATACTGTAAGTACATCTGTAAATTAATTTACATATTTTTAATTTCTAAAAGTGAAAAGTATTCAATTATAAAAAGTGTCGTATTAATTATAAAGTGACATTAATTAAATTCTCTATCTATGATTCAGGATACATTTTCAATTACATGTTCTTCCAGTAGCATTACTCCATTGAAGAGAAGTATTCCAAACAATGATCGTGGAGAAAATTTATCTGTTGACACTGTTCCTGCACAACATTCATGCAACAAGATGAAAACAATTAAAATTGAAAAAGAAGATATTTGAAGTTGAGATGACATCTGTTTTTATGAATATTTGTGAATTAAACTTACATGACACAGGGAAAACATTTGTGAAGACTTTTATTTACTGACATTTTGGATTTATCACTATATACATTTCATATGTTTCTTACTATGTTGTTAGATATGTTGTTTCTTTTTTACCAACATAAAGATGTTGGAAAAGTTGTATTTCTTGACATGTAATTTGAAAATTTATATTCATATAGAATCTTAGACCAATTTTTTTACAGTCATCGTAAAAATATTATTCATACTAAACATGTAATTCAATCCAATTTCAATATAAAAGATATTTATATATTAAAACAACTAACTATGTTAACTATTTTAGATATTATTATTATTAAAATTTAAATTCTTAAAAATTTCCGTGCGACACACGGGAATAGAACTAGTAATATATAATTTTTTCTCAGTCTTGGTGTTGCAACGTGGCAGCACCAGGACAATTCTACTCCCACCTCAACTTTTTCAGTATAAAAAAAAAATAAAGGAGCCCACACATTTCCCTAAATATTCAAAAATTAAAACACAGTTTCTAAATATGCAAATAGTAATCCGGCTAAGAAGCGACACTGCCATAAGATCGCAGCAAAAAATTATTAAAAAAAGAAAACTTTCAACCTCAACGCACCTATTAGAATCGGCAATCTTTAGCAATTTAGTTCTTTCTAATTAAGTCAAGACAAGTCACAAATATGACATTCATTCCCGCCTAAACCAACAATTAAAGACTCGCAAAACATGCCCGGCAGGAAAACACTAGGTAAGATACTCACCGTACTGCCAAAACATGATAGCACATAAATTTGAAAAGAACTTCCAATTTTAGCACACCTATTACGATTCGACATTCTTGACAATTAAGTTCATTCTATTTCAAGGCAAATCTCAAACATGGCAAGTAAGAATATGTAGAATTCTCATATGCCTTCCATAACATGGCAGGGAATTAAGATGCAAAAAGGGATAAGACGTGCATAGACCTTCCTTCAATTAAACTTTTTCTCTCTTTTTCCCCCCACCCACTCAACCTTCCTCTTCCTGTTCCTAGCGATTCTCACAAAAATCGCTTGCTTCTCCCGCAAAACGTCCCACGCCTTTTTTTTCTCTGCATTATATCTCTCACGCTCCATCTCCTTGAGAAGTGGCGTCTCCATCGACGAGGCCTTTCACCTGACGGCATCACCGAGGTTTCTTCGAGCTGCAGCTCAAGGAGGGTCTTGCGCTGGTTAATTTTTTTTATGCATTGCACAGATATAGAGTTAGAACTCTTTATGAATCCAAATTGGTTAACACAAAGGGCTTCAAATTGAATATTTTTTATTCAAGATTAATTATTCTAATTACTTTTCAACATAATAAATATATAAATTAGAACAATTATTTTTTAAATAAATAAATACATAAACTTTTAGATATATAAGTATATAATAATATTTAAATTTAAAACTTCCCATGCGTGGCACGGGAATAGAACTAGTTAGTATAGTATATACTAGTTCTATGTCTGTGTGATGCATGGAGATGTTTTAGATTTAAATAAATGTTCACTTTATTTAATGTATGTGAATGTGAAATTATATATTAATAATATTTTTAAAATCAAAAGATATAAAGGAAAAGATCAATTTAAAAAATTGATAAAATTACTATTATGAAGTGTCAAACAAAATTATTCTTAGCGCTATAGGGCCGGAAGTTTTTAGATTTAAATATATATTTATATATTTATAAAAATACTATATTTATTTATTTTTACAAATATTTAAAACAATTAAAAGAATAAATATATATCTAAAAATATCATAAGATGAGAAATATAGAAAATAAATCATTTTAGTAAATAAAATTGTGTTAAAATTAGATAGGTAAAATTAGAGAGGGAAAATAATGTACATAAGATATGAGTTAAAATCAGAGATCTAGACTCAATTTAAAATGAAAAAAAAAAACTGATCCACGGCTCCCCTCATTTTTGTTGGTCTCCTTTCATGTTGGAGAGGAATGCTACGCGGTCACGTATTTTTGCACTCTTTACTAAATATTTCATTACCATGACAAACGTTACTATACTAAAGTATGTATCTTACGTATTTTTCCACTTTTTCCAATCTTTCATAATATATTCTTCGCTCGAACCAACCTCAAATAAGAGATAATCAGAAATTGCCTCTAATCTTACCTTACAAAACATTGCTACTTATATATTAAAGATTAAAGACAGTAGTACACAAGAACCGGCCCAGGGGATAAGGTCACCAAGATTCAAGGAAGTTCTAGATCAAAACTCATCATGTTTAAAAGATTTTTTTTAAAAAAAAAAAAACCTATCATAAACAGATTAATTATGTATGCAGTTTCCTACAAAAAAAAAAAAAAAAAGACAATGAGCGCTGTCTTTAGTTATGTTTTGGAGACGCAAGTTTTGTCTCTAATGGTCTAAAATTTTCCTACATTCACTACATGGACGAGGTTAGAAACAGTGGAAGCTGTGTCTCATAATTCAGGAAAACACTTACTATATGTGAAAAAAGGGTAAAAATGTTCCCCAACCATCCCCATGCAATTGCAGTGAACACCCAATTTTAATAACCTCAACCCACCTATTAGAATTAAAAAAAAACATGGCAACGTTTTACTTAAGATATTACGTGTGAATAAGGAAATACCTCTCATTTGAATCCAATAAAAATATCAGAAAAATCATATCACTTACTAATAAAAAGCCAACTCTCCACCGAAGAAGAAAAATGCGATTTTGACGATTCCATCAAAATAGCATCTTTCTAATTTCTCACAATTTGGCCTACCTAAAAATTTCATAATTCGAATAACCTACTAGAATGTTAAGAATCCAAGGTCCGGTGAAAAATGATAAACACGCATATGACTTCTCCAAGGGAGCCTCTCCTACTGAAGGAAAAGTCAAATCTGTTCATCCCTTAATTTACGTCAAAATGACTTTTGCATTGATATGTTATTATTGTTATGTTTAATCTAATTATGGGTGTACATATATATAATTGTATATTATTGGCTATCATAAAGTTTATCCTTATTAATGTGATTAATTAAAGATTATATTATTTGGGGATTTAAGCATCTTAAAAGTATGGGTCATATTTAATTATGTGTAGAGACCAGGATGTCATTTCTATTTTTCTGATGGGTTAAAATAGAAAAAGACACAAAAGACACAACAACCGTCTCCTGGTTGTTTATTAAAAAAAAGGGGTTATGATCCTCAATCCATACGAGACTTCTCTTCTCCGGAGACATCATCATCTTGGAGTGTTGTTGGAGAACATAGTACTAGATTGGAAGATCAATTCTCATGGATCCAAGATCAATTCTCATGGATCCAGGTTTGCTTTCGCTGTAGATTTATAGTATCTTGACATGGAGATCATTGGGCAACTCGTGTTCTAGAATCTTAATCTCCCTCTCAAATTTTCAACAATTGGTATCAGAGCTTTAAATCCATGTTAAAATTATGAAATTGAGTTTTTCGTTTCTGGAATATCGTGAGGATATTGTTCTGTTCGTGCGGAGAAATGAACAGTATGATGATATTCTTTTCATTTCTTCCCGGCATTTGGGTCGAATGGCGACGTTGGAGTTGTTGTACTGGTTTTCCAGTCTGCCTTCCTGCAGCGCTTTGGGGACCGCAGAGCGCTTTGCGCAATCACTGCGCTTGCGCCGGAAAAGCCATTCCATATAGCACCGCGGCCATCACGCGCTCACTGCGCGTGGGGCGCTGCACGTGATCACTGCGCGCGAACACTGCGGCTGCGCTGCAAAGAAAGCTGTTTCTGCGGCGCTTTGGGGAGGAAAATTTTCTTTTCCCAATCGCTACCTAAGGACCCACGAACCATTTGAGTTTTTTTCTTTTCAACCCCAATTTCATTTATTTGCATGCTACGTTACATACCAGAATACCCCTTCCCTACATTTATGTATATGCATGCGCGTACGGTAAAAGGGATGATGCGCCCATTGCCACCTTTTATGCACATGGATCATGGAACATTTGTTTTTATATATTATTTAAATGTTCATGTTATAAGGAAGGCACTCAATGAAAGCAATTTTTTATCATATTTAAATCCCCAATGGTTATATACTTTGAGTGCATTTAATTTATTTCAAGATAAATCTAGAAAATCTTTTGACATCAAATTTTGGTACATTTTGGATGTCTAATATTCTGAAATATATTAATTGAAGTAACATGCTACCAAAGTAACCTCTCTTGTGTAGATTAATTTATTTTGGAATGTCAAGATGATTGTATTTATGTAATTCATGCAAATATTTACTAGCCCGAAGGAAAGTTAATATTTGACCGAATTACATATATACATATTTGTAACAGTAAATATGTGACAATTATTTGATATTTCATGTGGATAATAAGTCGGTCCAAAGAAACACTTATTATTTGACAGAATTTATTGTCAATATTTGACGGTTACACCAAGCGTATCACTTGCAAGTTAATATTTTTGTCCAAAGACAAAATGTTAATGTTGTGCTAGATATCTTGTGATGGGTTGTACCATTATTTGAAATTATTTTCAGCATAATGTGAAACTTATGTGAGCTATTGTTTTGTTTCCTTACAGTTACAAGTTCTGCTAATAATATTTTTGCCAACATTAATTCAATTCCTATACTTAATGGTACTAACTTCAAGACATGGAAGGAGAACGTAATGATTGTTCTCGGTGTTATGGATCTAGACCTTGCATTAAGACTTGAACGGCCTAATGAGATTACAGAATCCAGCTCTACCGAGGAAAAGAGAGACATGAAAAAGTGGGACCGTTCAAACCGCATGAGTCTTATGATTATGAAGCGTGCCATTCCAGAAGCATTCAGGGGCACTATGCCTGAAGAGGTTACTACATCTAAGGGTTTCCTTGAGGAAATTGAGAAAAGATTTGCCAAGAATGATAAGGCTGAAACTAGTACACTCTTGTCAAATATGATTTCCATGAGGTATAAAGGAAAAAGAAACATAATGGAGTACATCATAGAGATGTCTCATCTTGCTTCAAAACTAAAAACACTTAAGTTAGAATTATCTGAGGATCTACTTGTGCATTTAGTTTTAATTTCTCTTCCAGCACAATTCAGTCAATTTAAAGTGAGCTATAATTGTCAAAAGGACAAATAGTCCCTTAATGAGCTCATCTCACATTGTGTGCAAGAAGAGGAAAGGTTAAGGCAAGAGAAGACTGAAAGTGCTCATTTGTCGATAACCTCTAAAGACAAGGTTAAACTTAAAAAAAGACAAAAGGACAATGAAACTGCAGGTGGACCACCACAAAAGAAACAAAATAAGGAATCTGCATGTTTCTTTTGCAAGCTTGGTGGACACAAGAAGAAAGATTGTACCAAGTATCATGCTTGGCGTGCAAAGAAAGGTACACTTTTCACTTTGGTTTGTTCAGAGGTTAATTTAACTTCTATACCCAGATACACTTGGTGGATAGATTCTGGTGCTACTACTCACATAAGTGTGTCTATGCAGGGTTGCCTCCACTGCCGAAGGCCGAATGATGGTGAAAGATACATCTACGTAGGCGATGGCAAAAGTGTGGAAGTTGAGGCTATAGGGACTTTTAGGTTATTGTTAAAGACAGGTCATTATTTGGATTTGAATGAGACTTTTATTGTACCATCTTTTAGACGAAATTTGATATCTATTTCTATGTTGGACAAATCTGGTTATTCTTGTTCATTTGGAAATAGTAAGTTTAGTCTTTTCAAAGTTCAAATCTTGTTGGTACCGGTTCTTTGTCATTTAATGATAACCTATATTTACTTAATATTGTAGTCTCATTTAATGAAACCTTGCATATAAGTTCACGCGGTACAAAATGAAAATTAACCAATGAGAATTCCGCTACACTAAGGCACAAGAGATTAGGTCATATCTCTAAACAGAGAATTGAGAGACTTGTGTCTGATGGTATTCTTGACTCCCTTGATTTTTCAGACTTTAACATGTGTGTCAATTGTATAAAGGGAAAAAAAACAAACATAAGGAGAACAAGAGCTAATAGAGCTTCTGACGTCTTAGAATTAATACATACGGATATTTGTGGACCATTTTCTATACCTTCTTGGAATGGTCAACAATATTTTATTACATTCATAGACATTATTCTCGATATGGCTACTTGTATCTCATTCATGAGAAGTCTCAGTCATTGGATGTGTTCAAAAAATATAAGGCTGAAGTTGAGAATCAACTCAACAAAAGAATAAAGGCCATTAGATCAGACCGTGGTGGGAGAATACTATGGTAGATATGATAGATCAGGTGAACAACGTCCAGAACCTTTTGCTAAATTCCTAGAGGAATGGGGTATCGTCCCACAATACACCATGCCGGGATCCCCTAGCATGAATGGTGTTGCTGAAAGACGAAATAGGACGCTTAAGGATATGGTAAGGAGTATGATTAGTCAATCTACCTTACCAGAATCTCTCTGGGGAGAAGCATTAAAGACTGCAGCTTATTTGCTAAACAGGGTTCCAACAAAAGCAACTGTGAAGACCCCTTATGAGCTTTGGATAGGTAAGAAGCCTAGTTGAAGCATTTGCACATTTGAGGTTGTCCAGCTGAGGCGAGGCCTTACAAGCCTAATGAAAGGAAACTAGACTCCAAAACAGTTAGCAGCTATTTTGTTGGATATCCTGAAAGGTCAAGGGGTTACAAATTTTATGATCTCACAACTAAGTCCATTTTTGAGACGGAAAATGCCCGGTTCTTTGAGGATGTTGAGTTTGCGAGGGAGAATAAGATTAGAGATTTTGTCTTTGAGGAGGAGTATGTTACTATTCCTCCAATTGCTATTAACAATGACCAGGATCATGTTTCTTTGCCTGACATTGTTCAAGAAGTAAGTCCAAATCAAGACAATATTGAAGTATCTCACATTCAAAATAACGAGATTATTTCAGAAGAACAAACTCAACACTCTCAAGAACCAATGTCGTTAAGAAGATCCACTAGAGAAAGGAGAAATGCAATTCCGGATGATTATATCACATTTCTCCAAGAACATGAGGTTGATATTGGGGTGGTGGAAGATGATCCAATCAACTTCCATCAAGCCATGCAAAGCTCTAATTCTCAAAAGTGGATTGATGCTATGAATGAGAAATTAAGTCCATGAAAGACAACAATGTTTGGGATCTTGTCCCATTACCTGAAGGTACGAAACCCATTAGTTGTAAATGGATATTAAAACCAAGAGGGATTCAAAGGGTAATGTGGAGAGATATAAGGCTCGTCTTGTTGCAAAGGGCTTTACTCAGAAAGCATCGATTATAAAGAGACTTTCTCGCGGTTTCATCTAAAGACTCTTTTAGAGTAATAATGGCATTAGTGGCACATTTTGACCATGAGTTACATCAGATGGATGTGAAGACTGTGTTTCTCAATGGCGACATTGATGAGACGATATATATGGTGCAACCCGAAAATTTTGTGTCGGGAGACCCAAAGAAAATGGTTTGTAAATTAAAGAAATCTATCTATGGACTTAAGCAAGCTTCTCGTCAATGGTATTACAAATTTCATCAAGTTATCATTCCATTTGGTTTTGAGATGAATATAGTGGATGATTGTATATACCATAAGTTCAGTGGGAGTAAACATATTTTTCTAGTTTTATATGTTGATGACATACTGCTTGCCAGCAATGATATGGGATTATTATGTGAAACTAAGAAGTTTCTGTCAAGAAAATTTGAGATGAAAGATCTTGGAGATGCCTCTTTTGTGTTAGGCATACAGATATACCGAGATCGTTCTCGAAATATCTTGGGTTATCACAAAAGAACTATATCGAAAAGGTTCTTAAAAGATTTGGATGCAGAACTGTAAACCAGGTGACACCCCAATTGCTAAAGGTGACAAGTTTAGCCTCAATCACAGCCCTAAAAATGATTTTGAAGTTAAAGAGATGCATAAGATTCCTATGCATCAGCCATAGGAAGTCTTATGTATGCTCAAGTTTGTACGCGTTCGGATATTGCGTACATTGTTAGAATGTTGGGCAGATACTTAAGTAATCCAGGAGTGGATCACTGGAAAGCAACCAAAAGAGTCATGCGCTATTTACAAAGAACAAAGGACTTCATGCTCACATATAGAAAATCAGATCAGTTAGAGATCATTGGATATTCTGATTCTGACTTTGCTGGATGCCAAGATAGTAGGAGATCCACATCAGGCTATATTTACCTATTGGCTGGAGGAGCTATTTCATGGAAGAGTGTTAAGCAGACACTTGTAACTTCTTCCACCATGGCTGCGGAGTTTATAGCATGTTATGAGGCATCAAATCATGGAATATGGCTGCAAAATTTTGCCACTGGGTTGCGAATTGGGATGGAATTGAAAAACCACTTAAGATATTTTGTGACAATAAGTCAGCAATGCTATATTCCAACAACAACAGGAGCTCTACAAAGTCTAAGCATATAGACATCAAGTTCCTAGTTGTTAAAGAAAGAGTGCAAAGTGGTCAATTATCTATAGAGCATATTGGTACAAACTCCATGATTGTGGATCCGCTTACTAAGGGACTTTCACCCAAGGTCTTTCATGAGCATGTTTCTAATATGGGTGTGTATCATATGATGATATGTTAGTTTAGTGGGAGTTTGTATTTAGATGCTAATTCTACTTTGGAAACATTTAGTGTTTATGATACATTCTGCAGAAATAAAGAATTCAGTTTGTTTTGCACTCTATTTGTTTTAAAGTTGATCTCACTAAAGAATAAGGTTGGACCAGTTGGAAATAGACATGATTGAATCACATCGCATGTAATTTCCATGCTACACATCCATGCTAGATCCATGTCATTCGTATATTAACATATGTGATTATTGATGGGTTGAGTTACGTTACATGTAATGAAAACCTCTTTAGTCCTATGTTGATATGATTGTGGACCGGATTGATTGGAGATGCTTCTGGTAATGATAGCAAATCTTTTGAGCTCATAAAGTTATGTTATGATATACAATTATAAAGTGATATATATATATATATATATATATATGTGGCCCAAGTGGGAGATTGTTAGGTTTAATATATGGCGTACATATATATAATGTATATTATTGGCTATCATAAAGTTTATCCCTATTAATGTGATTAATTAAAGATTATATTATTTGGGGATTTAAGCATCTTAAAAAGTATGGGTCATATTTAATTATGTGTAGAGATTAGGGTGTCATTTCTATTTTTCTGATGGGTTAAAATAGAAAAAGACACCAAAAGACACAACAACCGTCTCCTGGTTTTTATTAAAAAAAAAGGGGTTATGGTCCCCAATCCATACGAGACTTCTCTTCTCCGGAGACATCCATCATCTTGAAGTGCTGTTAGATAAACATGTACTGGATTGGAAGATCACTTCTCATGGATCCAAGGTTGCTTCTGCTGTAGATTTATAGTATCTTGACATGGAGATCATTGGGCAACTCGTGTTCTGGAATCTTAATCTCCCTCTCAAGTTTTCAACAGAATGTGCTTTTGCAGATGTCGATTCAAGAACTACAAAAGGATCTTCACCCAAAGTGACTCTGGTTTTAGTTGAAGAAACAGATGAATGTTGTTGGTTACCCTCTGACAGCCCACTGCCAAATGTTATACAGATATTTTGAAAATTAGAATGTAGAGATAAAAATGGAGAACAAAATTCAGCATTAGATATATATATGAGTGGCATAAACGCAATAGGTTTACATGATACCAATATTTAAAAGAGAATATGCACTTGAGCATTCTCCAAGCACACATAAGCAACTATTAGCTACAGATACAAGCATTAGGAGGCCATGTATACATGACTGTTAGATGACAAAACACAGACCCTCAGACTAGACCATCATCATCATTATGGTCATCTAAGGATTATCCCATCAATCTAGGGACAAGTTCAGATGTGAAAGCCCAAGTTCCACTGGCTGGATAGAGTCTCAAAACCAGCTGTCAGTCTCAAGTCATCCCCCATCCGTTGTGGCAGATACTGACAAATGCCTAATAAAAGGCAGGAGCAGTCTATCAACTTTCCAGGTGGGAGGGAGAAGGAATGGGAGTCCCCTCAAGTTAATGGCAATATGCATCAATAATTCATGATGCATTGGAGACCATATATATGCAAAAAGGGGGATTATCAGTCAACCATAAACCATGAGAATAATACGAGAGAATGCATAACTAATACTAAGATGTTGACAGAACTGGACAAAAATATAACGAGAATCCTGCATAACAATAGCTGCCAAATTAGGACATCAAACATGACAGTGTTGGCAGAGTTAACATGTCGTGTACTCAGAAATGTACTGAAAGAGGAGTGCAATGTTAAAAGTAAATACTGCTGAAGGATGAATGTATCAATAGTGCAATGCTAAATAGGGATAGTGCTCCACGATGAATATATTGGTAGTGCAAGTCAAACAAACAAGTGTATTACTTATTTACATAGTGTTCAGTTGCATTAACAACAGAATAAGGTAGCAACATATGGTATATGGGCCCTATGTGTGTATGGTGTGGACTATGGTGGGGCAAGAACTCATGGCCACTATTCCTCCGTGTGGTGAGGTCCGCATGCTTATTGAGAAGTGGAAAAGACATGGCCAACCAAAGGAGACCACCACTATCTGGTGGCTCATCTTTCATGCTACTTATGGATGCTTTGGGAGGAGAGAAAACAACCGCATTTTCTCCAGGGTTGCTGAGGACGCAGAGTATCTTTGTAGTGATCTGCAACGAAGTGAAGGGATGGACATCTGTTATTTGTAATGTGAAATTGTGAATCAGTCCAATTCTCCCCTTTTTGCTTGTTGGGGTTAGAGATAGCCTACATAAGTGCTGTGGGTCGGCGGTGTATAGGCAGGCTGGGTTGTTTTTTGGCCTTTTGTGAGCCTATACTTGTACATTATTTACCTTTGTTCATTTATATATATCAGTGGTACATCCACTTTCAGAAAAAAAAAGAAATACATTATATGGGCTGTGGATGAATAGAAAGGAGACATCAGAAGAATGATGACCCCCTTTCCAAACAACTACACGACTTTCCCCATCAGTTTTTTTCCTCTATGCGTAGGTCGGTCTCGGGAGGAAGAAGATGCTTGATATGCTGGGGGACCTAGCAACACTAAATTTTATGTTCATATCCCTATTTACATGATTTGTGTATATACCCTCATTTACATAATTTGTGTATATACACTGTGAATTTAGTCTATGACATTTAAGCCCTCATAAATATTTATATTGTAATAATAATATATAAAAACAATAATATTTTTATATCAATATATACTTATTATATTTAAAGAAATATTAAACGAAGTGTTAGCGAGTACTTAGACAAGTTCTTAACAAGTATTTAATCGAGCTCTTAAACGAGCTCTTAAACGAGCTGTTCACGAGTATAATCGAGCCAAGCTCATATGTGTTCAGACTCGGCTCGTTATGAATCGAACTTTTTTTTCTTCAAACTTGGTTCGTTAATTAAATAAACGAGTCGAACGAGTTTTTATCGAGTCGAATTTCGAACTACTCGTCGAACGTATCAACTCGTTACACCCCAACTTACAGGAGCCAGGCCCAAGGAAGGGGTGGACGGATTCGCTACTGCGGCGGCGCCCCGCCCCCTCTCGCGTCAGCTTGTAGACGCCCAACGCATTGCGGGGGCTCCATAGGCCGTAGTAGGTGCCATCTGGGACGCCGCCCCACGCCTTCGGGTCGCACAGCACTGGCTTGACCAAGTCGAGGAAGAGGGAGCGGCCTCCCAAGTCGTGCACGGGCACCCACATGGCCGTCGCCGCGTGTCTTCTTCTCCGGATCCTGCAGCTGCAACTCGTACACCCAGAACGTTGGACCGTGCTCTTCGATCCAGCCCCAATGCACGGCCAAGAGCCTGCCTTCGACTCCACCAGCGCATGGCAATCATACATCGCCTCCCGAGGCGCACGACCACCGGTGTACGCCGTCTGCACACTGGTGCGAAATGTTGTATCTCCATGGTGGGGCCGCCTCTCCCGACCCCACTGGGGGGGGGAGCTGAAGACGAGGAGGGCGCCCGTTTTAGAGACGGTGTAGAGCTTCCCCCCCACCACGGCCCAAAGGGCCCGACGGATGAACAAGCGCGTCATGCCGGCGGGTCCTGCGAAGACAAGGTTGTGGAACGACCACCGGGCGTCCCCCGGCCGGCACCACCAGATCGTGAAGCTGCCCACCATCACGAGCCGGCAGTCCTCCTCCCTAGGGGGGGGACGTCAGGAAGGTGTTGGATAGGAACTTGAGTGTGCCGGGGACCACGGGAGGAAGAAGGCGCCGCCGGGGACGACCCGGCCAGTGAGGGGGTGCACGAGGAAGAGCCAGGCCGCCTCCGCATCGTCCTCACGCATCACCCAGTAGCCGCAGGAGAAGGCGACGACCATGTCGGCGAGGTGGATTGGCCGCCGCCGCCGTGGCGTCCTTGGGGGCTCGGCCCCATAGTGGAGGCGGTAGCGACGGCCGTCGGAGAGGTTGTAGAAGGCCTCGGTGGGGCGGACCCAAAAGCCAGGGACGTAGCGTGAGTCCTCGTAGAACAGCGACGTCTCGTCGCGGATGAGGCACACAGCTAGCCAACGGGTGCAAACGCGAGATGTACTCCTGCTGGGACTGGACGGCGACGGACCTCCACCTGGTGCAGACGTAGGCGAAGGAAACGAGATCTGCCAGGTCCAGCTCCATCACGATGTCCCGGAGAAGGTCCCCCGAGAGACTGGACCAGTCGGCGTCCACCATGGATGCCGCCGCCGCCCTGGTCATCGACATCGATCGTCTTCTTATCTACGTGCACAGTCCACATGGATGCCGCGCGTATGTGATATGGTCCAACATATCTTTACCTTTGTCTATAAGACATAGTCCCATAGACATTAGGGGTTATGAAACCTCAATCCTTAGGGATATCTCATGTGGGACTAAAGACCCTCACATAAGGACAACATAGCCCAACTTTTGAAGTAACTTTATTTTATCAAACTTTTGTGTTCTTTCACTCATTCTTAGAATTGCCCTTCTTTTACCCATTTTTACCCAACATTCTCCCACAAACACAAAGTTTGATAATGAGGAATAAACAGTACAGGATAAACATACCATACTTTCAGTAAAAATACCTTTCGGGTTTGAACATTTATCCAGCCCTCTTTGATTTAGTTCAAATAAGTATTAATCAATGGACAAAGCAATCCTTTGAGAACAATCGTTTTAAGTCAGCCAAAAACTGCAGAAAAAATGTTATTATTAAGGTATTGATTTATCAAAAAAGCATTTCACATTCATTTTCTGCCACATCACCATATAGATCGATAAGAAGGCCTCAAATAAGGTGGAATAAATGGGGGGAAAAATAAGTAATGTGTATGCACTATACATTCCACACAAAATAAAATGCTTCATGTCCAAACTGGGTAAAAGAGTACAAAAAGGAAATTTGTGAGAAAAAGAATTTTCTATCCAGTCTATGGTGATGATGGCTGTAGTCATCTCTTCTTTGGGTGCACGCAATGGATGCTCAAAAAAATAACTGCAAAGCCAATAATAGACTATAGGATTTTAGATTTTTTATGCACAGAGCAGATTGAGGAGGATCCTTCAGGAAAGAGCTCACTATGGCACATGATTGACATTATGGAACTCTGAAATAGGAAGAAGACATTTGTATATGCACTTTCTAATGAGAAGGAAATATCATTATGGCCAAACAGAACCGTGGCCATGGAAAATTCATCATTGGCAACCATGAGCTTTTGACCAAGCATATCCAAGGGGTTGAACACCAACAGTCTTCAGTCCAGTATATGACTAATATGTGAAACACACTTTCCTTGGAGGGAAGTTCTAGGTGTAGAGAAGTTCAGGTACAAACTCTTTCTGTTGGCTACCCAATTCAGGAATGTATGTATAAAGCATTTCTCAAGTTTTCTTCCTTTTTGTAATTCAGCCAGCATCCTCTACAACATATGACAGGTAAATCCCACCTTGTGTTGGTGAGAGCATAAAAAAAGCAATGATAGGAAAAGATAGTTGCATGAAAAAAGAGAATGAATGAAATTTTTTCCATATGATAGATGCATAAATGAATAAAGTAAATGATTTTCTGAAGAACACAGCAGATGAAGATGAAGAGACTCAGCCATAGACTAATGAGTTCCAGTAAATGCACTACATAATGTGTTATTGATGCAGCAACCCACATATTGCAATGTTGATAACAAAGCCCGCAAGTTGCCTTCTTTTCCTGCTGCCCAGCGCCTTATCTCCATATTCAGCGTGTCAGAAATTCTCTGAAGAACAAGACAAAATAACTATAATTAAACTAAATGAGAAATGAAGAAGAGAAAATAACAAGACACTTAGACCAAAGAAATAAAGAAACAACAAACAAAATAAAACTCCACTTATCTGCACAAGAATCATGTAATAATATGTATGGTGGCACATGCAGTAGAAATAGATTTTCATATATACTTGCATCTCTTTCAGCTTGGTCTCTTTGCATTTGCATCTCACGCTCATTTTTCAGCCAAGGCTTTTGCCTGAAGATTAAAGACACAATAAAACAATCATATAAATCGAGTCAAGATGGGTCTTATAGCAATTGATTCGCAGTGTGAGTAAATAAGAATGTTCAGATGTTTACATATTCCATAAAGAATAAAGGACAGTAATATGTGTCAAATTCCAAAAACATACCACACGCTCACGTGCCCTCTGCTCCGGCCCGTTCTAGTCTTGCTCTTCGTCTTTCTTCAGGTTCACCTTCAATTTCTTGAAATTCATCATTTGGTGAAGCTGCTTGGAGATTAATTGGTTGATTAGTTAAAGGGGTAAAAGATTGTCTAGACAAAACTAACAACTTGCAAAATATCTTTCTGTTGCATAAATTTTATTTACTTCCAAAAACAGATGTCAGGTCATCCATAATATTTGTTGTAGATGATGGCCTTTTCATGCTGGATGTTGAAACAGAAGATGTCCTCGCCTTGTTTTGGGACTGAGTATCATAAGCAGATCCCTGGAAACACCAATAGAAGCAACAGATGATAGACCAGGTCAGTCACAAAATTCATGGGCTTCAGAACCAAATGCCAAAGCACAAGGTACTTCCCGAGGGGCTGCTCTTTCCTTCGGTGCACTAGTCGCTCGAGCACCCATGCCAAAAAATGAGCTAAGATCATTTTCGTTCTTTGTTGTTTCTCCCTTGCCATAGAAGCAGCTCGTTCCCGAGCTCTACAGCAGCCCTTTCACGAGCTTCTGCTGTGCCCTTTCAACAGCAGCTCGCTGTGCTCTAGCCCGTGCTTCATCCGCAGCTCTCTCACCTTTTCTACTTGATATGTAAATACTCTTAAATTTCTTTGTAGAGACTTAAAATTCTCATATGCTTAGATCGGTAGCTTCATCCTTCATTTTGGAAATGTTGGGTAGTGGATAATAATATTCCTTCATAATTTTGTAATTTAGTGGTAGAAAAATTGCACTCAGCAAAGTATTTGACCACATTATGTAGGCTTCTCCCTCTCATAAACTTTGCCAACTATAACAAATTTAGCCTGTGCCCATGTTTGAGGTCCATTTGGCTTACATGTTGGGATCATGTCAAAAACTCATAAAAATGTTCTCATGATATGATTATTCAAAATAAGTAGCAAGAAAAGAAGGGTCTTGATTTGCCCATGGAGGAGTGTACGGTGGCAACCAGAGTTTATGACTCAAAATTATCTCCATCACCTCTTTGCTAAACTCTATTAGTAACACTCCCAAATCATATTTTAATATTACGAGTATAAATTAATGAGGTTTGTTTAACTTTCCTATCATTAGTTTTCTCTTATCCCCATAAAATAGAGACAAGATAAAATGTGTTCTATCTTATATGTCGTCACTCATATGCAGATCAGTTTCACAAAGGTTGAACAAACCATATTAATATTAATTGTATATTTTTAATGATAAATATAATTTGTTAGCATTCAAATATATATGAAGTGTGAGAAATTTAAGTTCGAATTCTATATATTGACTCACTACATTCCTCTGTTTTTTTTAGTACTATCAAGCAGTACACCCACATTCAGTGAGGATTTCTAAATGGAGACAGATAGACCCTCTCTCTCTCCCATAGTTGAACCTAAGACCTCTCAGTTGTATAGTTTGTCGAATCATATTATATTTTACTTGGGTGATTACGGCACCCAAACACGGTCGATGCAAAGGTCGTTCGGTTCATCATAATTCTAAATTATATCAATTGTATTAGTTTAATTATATGATTGGCGTAAATATTTGTCGTAAGTGGATAGAACTATTTGGCATAAATTTTGACATGAATCTAAGGTTTTAAGATAAATTTAGTGGTTGTAATTATACGTGTTTTTGTGATTATTAATATTTAGTGATATTATATTATTAATTATTAAATATTTTTATCATGTGATATATATAAAATATGTGAGCTGAGTTCAAACAAAATTTAAAAATAAAAAAAATAAATTTTAAAATTTTAAAAACATAAGTCGATGGTTTAGCAATATAACGAACCATGCCCCTAAGATAGGGGAAAATTTGCTGCTCGATCTGGACCAATTATTAATTTAATTGTATACTTAAGAATGGAATTAAATGTGTCAATTGAGCCGACCCGGCTCGAAGGCCTGACCCAATTTTACACGGGTTTGGGCCGGATATTTTACATCTTTGAATTTTGAGCTCGGCACGGTCCGAAGTAAGATTGGGCCGGACTCGGACTTGGCTCAATCTAGTGGCCAGGTATTTAAAAAAAAAATAGTAAGCGACACGGCAATAATTCTAATATTTTAAAATTTTAGATTAAAATTATGTTGTAAAGTTATGTTTAATGATTAATATTTATCTTATATTTGTAACAATTAGAAATAAATTTATTTAGATTAGTCTAAATTTATTTTTTAAAATTTAATGAACATCAACTTTATTATAAAATAAATAAATAATAGTAAAAATACTTTTAAAAATATAAATCGGGTTTGGTCGAGTCTTACCTAATCATCTCTAATCGGACTGAATTTCTAAAAATCAGGTCTCACCTCAAATCAGACCTGATCTGAATTGATCAATTAGTGATCAGACAGAACCGAGTTAATTTAGACCGGATTTAGATCCGACCTATTATCACCCCTAAATAGAACAAATAATATTCCTACGTAAAAATTTTCATTTAAGAGTAATATCTTAGACTTTAAAAGAAGGTTAAAAAAAAGGGAGAATTAATTACCGCCCTGTTTATTGTGGGATTTTTTTCCAGACCCTGTCAGATTTTGCCTTGATGTCCGCCCTATTTTATGGGGGACTTTTTTCCAGTCCCTGGGGTTGTGTAAGTGTGTAACTGTGTAACTGTGTAACAGTTACACAGTTACACAGTTACCCAGTTATACATGTAATGTGTTACCCAGTTACCCAATTATATACTTACACAGTTACATGTTAAACTATGTAACTACATAGAACTTTTATAAGTTTGTAACTCTATAATTAGGACTTACCTAATTACATAGTTACATAGTTTTAGAAGGATTTACCTAATTATTTTATAACTGTTATTCCAAAAGTGTGTAAGTACGTACTTACACAGTATATTTAAATCATGTAATTGTTTAACTTGTTACCCAGTTACATATGAAATTATGTAACTACATAGAAATTTTATAAGTTTGTAACTCTATAATTAGGACTTACATAATTACATAGTTTTAGAAAGATTTACTTAATTATTTTAATTCGTAATATATCAAAAGTGTGTAACTGCGTAAGTACGTACTTACACAGTTACATGTGTAACTGCGTAAGTATATAAATTCTGTAACTGTGTAGCTTACCCAGTTACACATGTAAGTATGTAATCATGTAAGTATATAAATTCTATAACTATGTAACTTACCCAGTTATACATGTAAATATATGTAACGTCTCGAAAAATTTTAATTGTAAAAAATTATGATAATGCGGTCATTATACATTATGATTGACATTAAATTGAAATAATTAGAATTTGGGCTTAATTAGTGGTAATATATGTTACCTCAGTGTCGTACACAGAGGTGTGTGCTCCGACAGGGCGACACAGAAAAACTGTAACGAAATAAAAATTCGAGTGCACCATAATTTTTAGAAAAATGTAGAGATATCAGAAATGTAAATATCCAGATTTGTTGATGTACGGATTTAAGATTAAGCCGATGCAACTATTTTTGGATAATTTAACATCCTATGTAAAATAAAATCTAAAAATTAAACTAAAATTACCATAATTTGTAAACCTATCACATTAGTCTATGATTAAATCTTAATATAAACGGACATCGTTTAATATATAAAAATATGGACAATTGAATCAACAGAATTATTCTCAAATTAAGGTGGAGAATTTTGAGATTTTTGGACATGTCGACAACCATGCTGTCGACAGGTTCAAAAATCTCCACCTTAATTGGAGAATAATTCTGTTGATCAATTATTTATATTTTTATACATTCAAACGATGTCTGTTTATGTTAAGATTTTAACCATAATAATGTGATATATTTACAAATTATGGTAATTTTAGTTTAATTTTAGATTTATTTTACACAGGGTGTTAAATTATCCAAAAAATAGTTGCGTCGGCTAATCTTGAAATCCGTACGTCAACAAATCTGATATTTACATTTCTGAATCTCCATATTTTTCTAAAATTATGGTGCACTCGAATTTTTATTTCGTTAAATTTTTTTGTGTCGCTCTGTCGGAGCGCGCACCTCTGTGTACGACACTGAGGTAACATATATTACCACTAATTAAGCCCAAATTCTAATTATTTCAATTTAATGTCAATCATAATGTATAATGACCACATTATCATAATTTTTTACAATTAAATTTTTCGAGACGTTACATATATTTACATGTATACTGGGTAAGTTACCTAGTTACAGAATTTATCCTACTACATGTGTAACTGGGTAAGCTACACAGTTACAGAATTTAACTACTTACACAGTTACACATGTAACTGTGTAAGTACGTACTTACGCCAGTACACACTTTTGATATATTACGAATTAAAATAATTGGTAAATCTTTCTAAAACTATGTAATCGTAAGTCCTAATTATAGAGTTACAAACTTATAAAATTCTAGTAGTTACATAATTTCATGTGTAAATGGGTAACAAGGTAACACAGTTACATGTGTAATTAGGTAACAAGTTAAACAATTACATGATGTAAATATAACTGGTAAGTACGTACTTACACACTTGGAATAAACAGTTATAAAATAATTAGGTAAATCTTTCTAAAACTATGTAACTAGTAATTAGGTAAGTCCTAATTATAGAGTTACAAAACTTATAAAAGTTCTATGTAGTTAATAGTTTACGTGTAACTGTGTAACTATATAATTGCGTAACTGGGTAACATATTTACATGTATAACTGGGTAAATGTGTAACTGTGTAATGCGTCACAGTTACACAGTTACACACTTACACAACCCCAGGGACTGGAAAAAAAAGCCCCTATAAAATAGGGGGTGGACATCAAGACAAAATTGACAGGGACCGGAACAAAAATCCTCCAATAAAGCAGGGACGGTAATTAATTTCCCTAAAAAAAACCACAAAGGACACTCACCAGTCATATCTCTGCCCCTCACAAATGACGCATTTAATTGGTGCTGAAAAAATAAAAAATATAATAATAAAGAGATGCCAGGAGACTCTCGGCCGTACCCATCAATATCTCATCATTTCAAAATCCCGTCACCTTCTCGTCTCTTCACGATCCAATCGCGATCGGTCACAACAGATCGTCTCCCCGAGCCGGGGTTGCCGTGTCAGCCACGGTCCTCCCTACGCGGGTTTTCGCGAGTTGAGTCCGTCTCGCCTTGCGAGACAAATCGCATCCGCCCACACCACCACCCCCGCCCCCCCCCCCCCCCCCCCACCCGTTGTGTTGGATCAGGTGATATCAGGCGGACGCAACGTGAAAAATATAAATTGGATAATCTTATAAAAAGGAAACTTTTCCTCCATCAAATACCTGATAACTTATGAATTGGAAACATATCCCTATGTCTTTGTAGGTGTTAGAAATATTTAGTTCCTAACCAAGAAATATTTGGTTCTAAACCAATTTGTTAAATCGACAAATTGTGCCGCCGTATCGCACCGCACCAGTTCAGCCAGTCCCGCACCCCCCCTACTATCTCTTCACCGCACACCCCTCCGCACTATTGGAGACACCTCTGCATGCCCCTACAACATTGCCGGAGCCCCCTCCATCCTCCGTTATCACCTCCAACTTCCCCTTTTATCTCTACATCCTCTCCTTTCTCGACTTCCATGAGGATCTCTGATGCACTCCGTCGAGTTGATCAGATCAGACATGTCTAAGGATCGTAAATATCTAAGTACAGTGTAGTACGACCAATCTTGGACTCTTAAAAGAGAAGATTCACAATCTATTTCTCTTTGTAAATATTCTCAAAAGGTTTATTCTCACATATATTTACCCTTAATAAAATCTCATGATTCTCCTTGGTTGTCCTGAACCATAACAAACAAGGACGGATAGATACCACCTGTTTAGGATACATATAATAAGGCTCGTATTAATGTGCACCTAACTCCGCGTAGCCGGTCTCAAGTCCGGGTGAGAAAGGAGGAGGGTTTGCGTTAGGTTGACAGCCAGCAGAAAATACGTCAAATCCTTACATGAATTCTGATCGAAATATTTATAATGGGATAAGGCTCTGATGATGATGATGATGATGATGATGTATAATGTTGCACCTAATAGATTTATCGACATATATCTAAGGCGGGTGGTACTATTATCCTAACAGTACTGTCTCCAAATCTTAGTTGAATATTTTTGGTTTTGGTCCAGCTAAAGAAGGGTTAACAATCTTGCTAGTTAACAAAACTATTTCATAAGATAAAAGTATGAGTATCTACATGGCATTCTTAAAATGGTCTCGTCGTATATATGCCCCTCTCACATAGAGTCTCTAACTCTTTGACTCTGAGGAATCGTCAAAATATTCTTAAGGACCTATCCAAATACTTGAGTATACCTTCTACAATAGTACAAGTGTAACTCTATTATATCAAGTTAGAGTCTAGACTTAATTTGTAAGGGATGAGGATGAGGTCATACTTTATCGTAATGTTTGTTGTGCGATATGTATTGTAGTGACACGATTATACTATACATGCCAAGGGATTGGTGAGTTTGGCACAGTCGATACCCCGTGCCTTTTGTGCTTTATTTATTATTTTAACATTATTATTATATCGTTCGAATCAAATATGTAGTGAGCGAGAAGGAGGCTGAATTAAAAGAGTACGCTTATCAAAAATAAGATATGCATGCTGTGAATATGTAAGTGATGGTATGTATGTAAACACATTAAAAAATCTTAGCTTACCTATTCTTTTGCAACGTTGCCTAAGATGTACTGTCAAAAAGTAGTTGTTCGTATGTGAGCTCGAAAAAAAAATGAACAGTGAATGAGATTTTAAAATGAGATAATATTCTACCATAAATACATAAATATGTAGAAACACACTGTGAGATATATAATTAAGTAGAGCTACAGTGAGTGTCAGTTTTTCTATATTTAAAAAATAAAAATATATTAATACAGCGAGTAGCGCTACAATAATTTAGTAGTGTTACTGTAATTGCTACAATCGTACAATTTTTATGTTATCTTTTTTATATTAAAAATTTATAAAAGAAAAAAACTAATGTTATCCAATCAATATTTTTTAAAAAAAATCAAAACAATACAGAAAAAAGAAAAAAAATGAATCTACCGTTACTAACAGTAGCGCTACAAGGACTTGTAGAAGTGTCACTGTAGCTACTCCAGTAACTACTATAAAAAAAACATTTTTTATATGTTATCTTTTTATATTAAAAAACTATAAAATAAAAAAAACTAATGTTATTCAATCAGATTAAAAAAAAACATTTAAACAAAAACCGAAAATTCAAGAAAACTTAAATCTACTGTTACATCTTGTAGCGCGCTCCAGTATTTACAGCGCTGCGGACGAAGAGGACTGCGTCCATGGCGAATTAGAGAGTGTAATGGACGAAGTGAGGTGGAGGTATCCTGCAGCACTACTCCCTGTAGCTCCCCCTTCTTCGCTGGCAAGCTTCAGAACTCCGTACGTGTTGGAGGTGAGGGAGACGATGTGGTTCGGTGTGTCACCGGCGCCGGCGACGACGACGACGACAGCACCCGGCCCACCGGCCCCGGCCCCGCACAGGAGCTTCCTCTCGTGCCGTAGATCGGCGGCGGCCAGCTTGGAGGAGATGCAACCCATGGGATCCCGGTTTTCGATCTTCCTCCTACTACCTGCTACGGTCGGTCTGGTTGGCCACCCCGTTGTGAAGACGGTCTTGACGCCCAGGTGTGTGCGACGGACACATGTTAAGGATTACCTCAGGGGTACGTCTGGGTCAGCCTGCTGCTCAAGGTGAGAGGGGAGGAGCCGCCGAAGCCGGACGAGGCGTGGGGAACGCCTCCTACTTCGACTTCGTCGTGGACTATCGGGGCCGCCTGTCACCGCCCCCTCCCTTCGGGAACTGCTCGGGCCCCTCTGCTTCGTAGACGCCCGGAGGAGCGAACTCTTGGGGAAGGGCGGCGTCGGGCGCGCTGCGGAGGCCATTGCCGACTCCCTCGGGCTCGCATGGGAAAGGACGGCCGGGTGCTGCAGGGAGCCGAGGAGTGGAGTGGACCCTAGCTGGCGGTGCGGCAACCCGGACGGCTACTGTCTCGGTGGCCGGGTCGCCCAGCTTCCGAGTCTACGGGGTGGACTTTGGGTGGGGGCGGCCGGCGAAGGTGGAGGTGATGGGATCGAATTGAGCGAGGCCTGGCGCCGTGGCACTGACTGAGAGCAAAGAGAAGGTATGGAGGGATCGAGGTGGGTCTGGCCTTGACGGCGCCGGAAACAACTGAGTCCCACCACCACCATGTGAAATAAGCAAGAACGGGAAACCGAGTAGAGAGAGAGTAGAGAGAAAGAAGTAGAGAGAGAAAGCTAGAGAACAACTGGTATGGTGCAACGCTGCTGCCTATTCCCGTAGGCAACGTGAGGCAGATTATATAATGCAGGCAGGAGGGCTACAATGGGCATATGCCCTCACACAATAAACATGGACGGAAGATCCTTCTAACCTATCCTGGACGCCTCGAGGGTCTCGAACCTGGTCCTTAACACCATCACTACGTCGCAAAATTCAAACCAATAATTATAGGCTATGCACATACTAATAAGGAAGATAACTGTTAGCAACTAAAGCATGCAAAAGTCGGCATATATATAATTAAAACACAGTTCCACAGCACAAATGGGTACGCAAGCTAACAGTACACTTGTAAGAACTATAATCTGTACGTCTCACAAACACAAGTAAACATGGCACTGTGTCGGCAGTAATCAAACAAAAGTCATGTACATGGCATATTCTGCAGTGATAGTTCACACTGTCAACAGTACTCTGCTAAGCATCAAACGAAAAAAAAGAGAAAACAAAATAAAATGATCAATCAACAGAATATGCAACATCAAACCAAGCTAGAGCACTCCCGGAAGAAACCAGGAAAAACCAGGCCATTTCAGTTCTATTCTACTGCACATCTGGCCGTCTGCAAAGTTGAAGATTTCCACGTGAAAACCATCAGTAGTGGTCCAGTAGACATGATTGCCTCAAAAAATGGTCCGATTTGGGGGATCATGAATGAGCAACAATTTCTAACATGAGAGCATGAGGCCCAAAGAAACCAACGGTTCCAAAAACTGCTCTTCCATCGTCAATCTTCAGTTGTAAACATATGGGGCGGCGAGGGTACTGGAACTAATAAAACCCAGAAAAACTTCATCTCTGAAGTGGAGACGAGCAGTGAAGGATAAGCGTCGCGGCGAATATCCATTGACCCCCATCGACGTTGCATCAATTGCTGAGGTTCTGGTGGAGGTTGACTAGCTCTCACACTTATAATCCTCACGCCTTCCATTGTCCCTAGAAGGACAAAAAACTGACCCTTACAGTAGGTCATAGACATAACTAATTCATATGGAAATGGAATATTCACTACGGACCAATCCGCAGCTCCTTCTCTGGCAACTGTTACTATGGTGCGGAAGTTGCTCTCAGGGAGGCTAAAAGCCAAAGCAAATGTCTTCTCTCTCGCATCCCATGGCGAGGACATGACCAGTATTGGCGAATGATCCAACCGTACGCTGAAGGGCTGGATGTTAGAGAAGTTAACTATGGGAGGCGGTGGTGGGAGAAGAACCTGGCCTCTTGAGATGGGGTTGATAGCCCAAAGTTGAGGTACGTCAGAGTCATGAAGGATGAAAAGCCATCCATCTTGTGTCATCCCAAGGTCCGTCCAAAATTCCTCTCCAATCTAAGGGGTGAGCGCACCAAATCAACGAAAGAGAATATGTTCGGGTCTTCATGCCGCCCATCGTCTTCATCCAACATCCCATCGTCTTCATCCAACATCCCACGATGAAAGTTGAACCTTCTCTCAAAACTTAAGAAGATGTCATATCCGTCATCTACAGAAGGTATCTCATCCAACACATTCTGGTTGCGGACACTATCCACTATCGTCCGACGGTCATTTAGATCAAACATACCCAGATATATCCACGGGCCTTGAGGTGGAGGGCGCCTGCGACCTCTTTTCAAAAATGCCAGACGCCATATGGTGCAAGTCAAGCCAAAACTAACTTGTTCCTCAGGTGTGAGAAGATCCACAATGGATTCCAATAGATCCTGCGGCAACCCCGCCCAATCGCGCCACCCGGGGATGAGAAGGTTAGAGCGGCTGTGGTGGGATGAGAATGTAGAGCGGCCGTGGTTTCTTCATCTGTAAAACACAATTGAAATAAGGAGGGCAAGTAAATAAGGAGGGTGATCCCAGGGGGAAAACACATTACGAAGCGCAGAATACTCTGTACCGATATGGAAAAAGGAACTCCCAAAACAGAGATCAGAGGGCGGCGGAGCTAGCCGGGACCTTCATCCTGAGACAGAATACGATCTGTACTCAGAGGACGATGTTATACATGGCGGCGGCTCGCCACCGGGGTTGCGGGGGGAGACACAGAAGAGACGTAGAATGGAGATAATTGCATACTGTTATGCTCTAAGAAAGAGGACAGAGGCGCACAAAGAACTCAAGAGAAATTGAAGTCCAACCTAATTAAAAGGATGCAGAAACGCCAATTAGAACCACGACCAGCAGAAGGAAATGCTCGTCTGGAGCTTGGATGGAGTATCCTGTGAAGATGAGGATGGCAAACCTGTGAAGATGAGGATGGCTCGGATCTCCCCTCGCCTGTGAGACTTCCTTCTCCGGGGAAGGAAAAGGAGTTGGGAGATGGATCTCCGGAGAAAGAACAGGAGGAGGGAAAGAAAAACTAAGGAGGGAGAGAGGAGAAACTAATGGCGTGACCCTACCCTGGCCCCTACCCTCGCCCGCCCTGGCCCCTACGTACCCTCCCCCGCCCTGGCCCCCGCTCTCCCTGGGCCAGCTGTGCATGGCCCCTGCGCCGGCCAGCTAATAAAATGTGCGTGTGTGCGCGCGCGAGTTGAGAGAGAGCACAGAGGCTCCCCTCTGCTTTTGCCCTTTTTGTGGGGAGGGGGGGAAGAAAATGGCGCATCTAGGTTCAGAGGCAGCTGCTTCCAAGAGTGCATGGCCACGTAGATAGATGACCATGCACACCCACACCACTAGAACGAGCGCACCTGCCTCTAACCGGCCGGGCTCTCAACTCCTCCTGTCCAAGTCTTGAACGGACAACTGCGCCACTTATAAATCATAGTATAGTGCACACGCACTGGGGTCTGGGCACCTAACCACGTCTGCTCTAGCCATTCTAGCCGATACCGTGTCAGAGATTATTGAGGAGCAAGGAAGCGACCCTGTGTGCCTATGGCGTGGTGGCTGGAAAATATGGGAGCCGTGGGGAGAGCCGGGTGGGTTTGATCCCGCACTCATCCCCCTTATCACCCCCGCCCGACCACGTACTTACTCATAAAAAAAAAAAAAAAAGTATTTCGTTTTTAGCATTGTCTTACATTAGTATTATGATTAGAAGAAAGCCTACATGGTATCACGTTGCAGTTTTGAGAAAATTATGAAAGCTAATTCCAACCCCTCTAGTTAATTAATGTATATAAGATTCTTGAGTGCTCCTCTTAGCTGCTTGGCCGATTCGTCTACCAACCTCTCTACATGCACGCACTTAATTTTTTCACTTGAGGCATATATATTAATTTGGTTTGAACTAACTTAATTATCAATATCTTGTTCACACCAACGGATAGCCTATATATGTGGTGGAAGAGCTACTAATATGTGCTATCTAACGATTGGAATGCAGATAATTGTATACTGTTATGCTCTAAGAAAGAGAACATGGTACAAAAAACTCGAGAAATTGAAGTCCAACCTAATTAAAAGGATGCAGAAACGCCAGTTAAAACCACGACCAGCGCAAGAAAATGTTCGTGTGTAGCTTGGATGGCACGACCCATGATGGTTAATTTCTCCTTTGCCCCTAAGAGAAGATACGATATATATTTATATTCTCATCACGTGTGTGTATATATATATATACTAGTTGGACACCCGTATTATAAAATATAAATTATTATTATAAAATTTACAAAAATATATAATTTTTGTTACAACCAAATTTTGTTAAACTAAATATAATTATACAATATTTAAAAATGTTCAAATTAATTTATACAATCTATACTTACATGTCCAAACACACTAATATATATATTTGATAATATACATTTTAAAAAAAGGGAAAATATATAGTTGACCAATGTTTATCTCTCATTTTCCCAAATGACTTATAAGGTCCAAGTGCATGTCAATTAACATTTGAGATCGACTAAAAGATATAATGTATTGTTATTATATACATTAAAATCTTCAAACATAAAACTAAACATGTCTAATATATTATTAAAATATATTATCCAATCAAATAATCGGTGCCGAAAGCAACTTAAATCATCAAATCTAGTAGAAGAAATTATACAAAGTACATAAAAAGGACAAAATTTGACTTATACGAAGAGATATACATTTATGCCTTTTTCAATGTGAAATCTAATTGTCTAGCACACACAATATGCATATCTATGCCTTTTTCATGGACGATGACGCCGGCATCAAGCGAGTAGAGCCGTTTCCCCTCTGCCCAAGTCCCAAAGGAGAGTGACCCCATCCTTGCCACCGCTGGCGCACAGAGAACTGTCGGGACTCACCGCGACATTGTTGACGTACCTGCCATGGCCAGTCAGGGTGTAGCAGAGCTTGCAGTTGATGAGGTTCCACACCTTGACGGTCCGATCCCAGGAAGTGGAGACGATGGTGGGGACGAAGGTGTTGGGGCTGAAGCGGACACAGCTGACCTAGTTGGTGTGGCCGTCGGCGTTCTGGATGGTGTACTTGCACTCGCCGAGGGTGTTCCAAAGCCTGATGGCATGGTCACCGGAAGCGGAGACGATCTGGCGGTTGAAGGTGACGGAGAGGACGTCCTTGGAGTGGCCGACGAAGCGGCGGGTGGTGGCGCCGGTGCTGAGGTCCCAGAGGCGGAGCTCGCCGTCCCAAGAGCCAGAAAGGGCGAACTGGCCATCGGAGGAGAGGACAACATCCTGAACGAAGTGGGAATGTCGGTGAGGCGGCGGCGGGGGACGCCGTAGGCAGTGGAGAGGTCGGATACCATCTGCATCTTCTCTTTGAACACAAACCTGCAACCATCATAACCTATCGTTCCGGTTCTCTGCACTGGCAGGCATGGCCAACATTTGGATTGAGCGCCACCGACTCACCAGTTACGGTTTCCTGTAGATCATTCTTGCTTGCGGGAGCCATGCATGCACCGCCGAGGCGCCGGTGGCCGACGGAACCCCGTGGCCCTGCGCGCAAGTGCTCGTGCGTGGCCCCACCTTCTCCTCTCTCTCTCTGAGTTTAACAACGGCAAGCTGTGACACCGTATGACCAGTGAGAGCAAGTGGGAGGCCCGTCCACAGTTGTTGTCGTCACCATCCGCCCACCACGTATTCAAGTCCTTGGTGAGGTGCCAGACGAGGACGGACTTGTCGCGGGAGGAGGAGACGACCATGTCGGAGTTGTCGATGGTGGTGACGATGGCCGTCACCATATTGGTGTGGCCCTTCATCACGCCCTTGAGCACCATCGTCTCCGCCATGGTTGCCGCCGCCGCTGCTGCCGCCGCCTCCTTCCTCTGTGCGGCGGACGGAGCAAGCAGAGTTGGGATGTTCCACCGCCGCCCTTGCCCTTGGCTTTGAGTAGCCTGACAGAAGCACACAAAGAATAGAAAGGGGGAGGGAGCAAGAGGAAGATTAGTAACCAGATTGCCCGCCCCGCTCGCACCTTCGAGCTTGGCGTAGGAGGGGAGGCAGACATGGAGGTCGCCTTCGAGCCTGTGGGCCTCTCGCCTTCGAGCCTACTGGTGGCCTGGGAGAGCCGCAATTGGTGGCCACCAAGAGGTGATGATGCCCCAGGTATATGCAGATCCACGTGGAAGGGAAGACGGGGCCGAGGGCGTCGAGCAGCTGCTTCTCTGCTATCCCCGCCAACGACGACACTGCGATGAACGGCGAGATGTGGTTCACCTGGATGCCAAGCTTTCCCATCTCCACCGCCACGATGAACGGCGAGATGTGGTTCACCTGGATGCCAAGCTTTCCCAGCTCCACCGCCACGATGAACGGCTACATGATCCCGCCGATCTCATACCCCACGCTATCGGTGTTGATCACCATGATGCCTTGACACTAACACGCTGACTGGGTGCTTGCTGCCTAGGAACACAGAGTGCGGCAGCAGGTAGCAGTGGCAGTAGCGCGCGGACGTGGGGCGAGCAGGTGCGCGGCGCAGTGGGGCTGGAGGTAGCGTACGTGTTCCCGATGCCGATGCCGTACTTAACTATTTTAGATGCTAGAACGCGTTTCCGATGCCGTACATTCCCTTCGTCTCGAATAGCCACCGGTTGTGGTCGAAGTCCTGCGTCTGGCTCCTCAGCAGAATGCCAGGATAGACTTGTTATTGTTCTTCATCACTGACATCGTCCGGCCCAGCTTCGCGCCCCCTGCCCCATCTCGCAGCGCGTCGGCGGGGCCCCACGCTTGCCGTAGGGCGGAGGGGGGATGTGGTCGTCGGGCTTCATGTCCAACGGCTGATTGTCCGACGTGGGCAGCATGAGGATGGTGTAGTTGACGTAGTCGTTGTGGTGGTTGGAGCCATACTCGCCGGAGAGCCCCAGCTCGATCTCCTCGTCTCGGGAGAGGCTCGTCACACGGCTGCTGGACGTCCGCCTCGCGAACTTCACCGTCGGCGGCCGCCCGCTCGACGAAGCCGTCTTCTTCAGCTGGCTACGAGACCCCATGTCTCGTCCTTCCCTCCCCTGCTGCTGCCGCTGCTGTGTTTTGTATGCGCAACTACATATCTCTATTTCATTTCTCCCGCCATGCAAACTGATCTGTTCTCCAGAGATGGCGGCACGCAGGGTCGGCCAGGTACCGAAGGCGCCGGAGAGGTGGCAGAGGGGATCGAAGAAGAAGCGTTGAAAGGGAGAGAAGAGGGAAAGGGGCTGGGTGTCGGAGAAAGGAGTGGACTGGGAAGCCCCCATGGCGGTGGTGTGAGCGGAGGGAGGCGAGGAGGTCAGGAGGTGCAGGGGAGGGGGAGAGAGAGAGAGAGAGCCGGGGTGAAAGGTTGGGATTCAAATTCGAATATAGCGTTTTGGGCAGACAGACATGAAAAGTAATACAGTGCTGCCACGTGTCTGAGTTTTGTTTAGGCAGAAAAATGAAACTCTGTTTTAATAATATAGTATAAATATATATACGTAGAGAGAGAGAGAGGGGTACCGGCTTACCTAATATCACATGCATGCATCCACGTGATATAGAGAGAGAGAGTGTGATATATAGAGAGAGAAGTATCGGCTTAGCCAATATCACATGCATGCATCCACGTGATATATAGTTCTCCTGTCGCGCAATTCGATGTTTCAACATTGCCATACTCATTTTATGATTGCATGCCTCCGACATAAGAATTGACAAATTAGGGGGGAAATGGAAAAAGAAGCCAAGGTCAATAATTCTTTACCTATCAGTCTTTATATATTTGTAATTATAGAGATAAATATATAATTACATAATTATCAAAAATTTAAAAATAAGTCCTAAAAAATAAAGACTAATCGATAATTCTCCCTTAAATCTTCTCGAAGAGTGATTAATTAAGAACTTTGGTTTGGGCAACCTTTCAATAGGAATGTAATCTTTATTACTGAAGCAACCACGCATGTGCACATCAGGGAACATGTAATTTCATATGTTACGACGTCTACTAAAACTATGTTGTATATCTAGTTATTAATATTTAAGAAAACTTTCTCAGCTGATTTAAGAGGGTCGGGCCGACCCAAAGCCAAGATCGAACCTTTCCCAGCTGATCTCCTAACTAATAGAGTTTGAAGTAAAAGTGGTATTCGGGACGACGGATGTAAAATAGATATTACAAAAATATAGCCTCAAATATCTGCCGCTAATAATGATTATTAGTGACGACTATTTTTTTGAGCGTCCCTAAATATTTGTTATTAGGGACACTTAGAGACGTCGTCGCCAATATATAGTTTATTCGGAACGACATCAACCATCCTTAATAAAACTACCAACGACGGCTCCATCTATTTGTCCCTAATAAAATTATTAGGGACGGTTAAGAAGGTCTATCGCCAAGAATCTTTTTATGGATGGTTGAGACAACCATCCCTAATAAGACTATTCGAGACAGAGTCTATAGTAGGGCTGCCAACGGGTCGGAGTCGGAATCGGAAATGGCACTTTCCGCATCCATTTCCTATAAAAAAATCGGAAACAGGTCGGAAACGAAAAGTAATCGGAAACATTTGGTACGATCAAATGGTAGATGTATATAGTATTAGAAGCAATGGTAAAGAGATGTCTTTGATAATAATAGGTATAATAAATGCTACGAGACAGATAAGTTAATTAGATTCTATTTACAAATTAAAGAGAAGCTAAAAACTTAGTCTAAAGTTTTTTAATATTAAGAAATAAGATTTTAAGAATATATATTTTATAAATAAAATAAAAATTATATCTTATCGAAAATGGAAACGGAAAAATAGAAAATAATCGAAAACGAAAAAAACGGATGCGGAAAGGTCGGAAACGGGTCGGAAATCGGATATCCATTGGCAGCCCTAGTCTATAGTCATGGCAATTGAACTTATTAGGGACAGCTAAGGGGTCCCTAATAACTTATTATTCGGGACAAATCGAAGTAGTCGTCCCTATAAATAAAATTAGCGACAACCTTCACAACTGTCACCAAAAGATGTATTCTTGACGGCTAAACCCGTCCCAAATAACTTATTATTAGGGATGACTTAAATGGTTGTCTCATAAAATAGAATTAGTGACGGCTTCAATTGTCGCCTTATCACTTTATTAGCGACCGCTGTCATCTATCGCTATAACCTGTTAGCGACGGTTTTAGTCATCTCTATTTCTTTTTGGCGACGATTGGAGCCGTCGTTATTAAGTATAAGAGTGAGGATTGCTAGTCGTCACTAATAATTATTTTTTTGAAAAAAAAACTCTTTAAATTACTTATTGTGTTATTTTATGTGTAATTATCTCTAATATATGATAATATAAGTTAAATGTTGAAGAAAAAAAATAAAAGTTTTTATAAAAGTTATTTTTCAGGTTCACCATGTTATACTTTATATCTTTAAATGATGAACGTAATGACCATCATGTCCGTGTCACTATGTTTTGTTCATTTTGATGCATAAATTTTTTTGTGGATCACATTAAAGTGTACTTATCTCATATTTTAAATTATTATATTAATTTACTTAATTAAACGCTATTATGTATTGAAAAATATTGTTTTTCTATTAGTCATAATGAAAATATAGCATTTATCTATAGTAACCACTATAAAGCATTAAATATGATAAAGTTATTTATTTTAAATAGAAAAACATTATACTATATGTCAATATGTATATATCTTAGTTGTATATGCATTCACATCTGCACACGATTGACTCAATTAATTGGATACTCCGTCATACATTAGCTCGAATGTCAGAAATTCAACTCTTAACGATAACAACTTTGTAAAGATTTGTCAAAGATTTATTTCCCATGATATAATAGGTTAGTATTTCAATAAATATTTTTTAAAAATATATATATATGTATTCGCATCAGCACGTTCAGAATGCAATTCACAACTGGCTGTTCTGCTTTTGGTGAGCTCCATTAAAATCTCACCCAAGCTGCATTTTTAAGTCATTACCAAACTTAATTATAAATATCGGGAAGAAATTATTGTAAGCGACAAAATAAGTTCTGATAAAAATAATAATAATAATAACTCAACATACATAAAGTTCTTGTACACCGATCACCTTGGCATGCATGCATAATTATGAGCATACGACCTGCGTTTCATACTTAGACACACGCACACAATTTAAAAAGAAAAATACATTAAATAATTAGTTTTTCTCATCGTCCCACGACAAGCTAGCCCAACCTGTAAGATCATCTTTTGCTGCGCTAAGCTGCAGCAACTAAGGCGTCTTCAGATTCGCCAAGAATCGTTTTTAGGCACCGTTTGGGATGACTTCTTAAAAAGTAAAAATTCACAAAAATGAATTCCCACCACAATTGTAGGCACGGTGCGATATTTTGTCACTTCACAGGCACGGGCCTCGTCGCCTGTGCCCAACCTGTGAAGTTTGTGTTAAAAAAAATAAACCGGCTTCCCCCTATCTCTCTCTTCGCGATGTCCAGAATCCGCAAAAGCAGAGAAAATCGCGAAGAGAGAGATAGGGGGAAGCCGGGTGTCTCCATCTCTCTCCTTTGCGCGGGAATCGGCTGTGCATTAAAGCCGAGGCTGCCGGGTTTGCTGAAGAGGAGTTTTATGTACGGAAGAATCTTTAATTTGGAAGCAGAGGCAAATCCGCCAGATTAACACACATCATGTCGAATGCGATACATGTTTTTTCCATTTGTTCTTCATCAAACAATGGGATTTTCGGACATCTTTGTCTGAAATGTGTGAGTATATATGATGCGGTAGGCACCCCTGGATCGAAGTACCGACAATAAAGGGCTGTCAATGGATATCCACTTTCCGACTTCCGACCCGTTTCAGACTTTTTCGTATCTATTTTTCCATTTTCGATTATTTTTCGTTATTCCGTTTCCGATTCGATAAGATATCATTTTTATTTTATTTACAAAATATATATTCTTAAAATCTTATTTCTTAATATTAGAAAATTTTAGACTAAGTTTTTATCTTCTACTTAATTTGTAAATAGAATCTAATTAACTTGTCTCTCTCGTAGTATTTAGTATACCTATTATTATCAAAGATGTCTCTTTTACCATTACTCTTAATACTACATACATCTACCATTTGATCGTACCAAATATTTTCGATTACTTTCCGTTTCCGACCCGTTTCTGATTTTCTTATAGGAAATAGATGTTGAAAGTGTCATTTTCGACTCCGACTCCGACCCGTTGGCAGCCGTAACCGACATTGACAGCCTGCATGGTTGTGTTGTGTTTATCCTGTTTATGCTTCTTCTTCTAATCCATCTTCAAAAGTCGCCTAAAATTAAGCGAAAACCAAGGTGATCAAGCGAATGACACTTGTGAGTGCTGACCACAATTCTAATAATTAATCCTTCAATGATGATGGAAACTAGTATCTAATGAAGCATTATGCAAGAAAGTGGCATCAACTTTCAACTACGTAGACAAATAATTTAAAAAAAGGTAAATAAAAACTAGTATAGAAGAGGGTGGTGGGTTTACTAGAATATCTAATTCGTTGCTTACGCAAAAAGAAAAACTACTTTGCAGTGGACATTAATAAATTTTCCCTTGAATAATTAATACACCAACCAAAAATAAGAAACTGGGTAATCTTGGGCAAAAAACAAAAATCCGTAACTTCAAAATATAGACTTGTCCATCTTAGGTTCTTGAAACTACTACGGATATAACACAAGTTATTCAACCCAGAGTTACAAAGAAGAGAATTGTTGATACCTTGCAATCAGTCTACCCAGTCAGTCCAACTAAGCCAATGCACACGAGGTTGGCTCCCAATATTAGTGATGTCGAGTTGACCACTCTAATATATCAGTTCGAGATATACCTACCCAAGTTAAAGACAAAAGATTGGAAGTGGATGCTCATTAGGGTCCATTTAGTTGTATGTAAAATAGTTTAATGGAGAAATAATTTTTCACGGAATAATTTTACGTGAAAATAAAAACGTAATTATCTATTTAGTTGTCAAGTAAATATAAAGTTGTATGGAGGGATATGAGATCTTATGATCTACTCAAAGGAGAGAGAGTCATATACTCCTTGTGTATTAACACTATTCATCAAATTTTTTATTTTATTTTAATTTTATTTTTAATATTTTTAAAAATAAAAAAATAGATAACTAACAAAAATAAGTACCTTTGACAATGACAATTTAAAGTAGGAGAAATAAAATAAAAAATACAATTTGAATGAATAGTATTCTACAGATATTTTAATAAAAAATAAAAACTATTAAATTTGACAAAGACTATTTAATTGAGTGGAAAAAAAATAAAAAATACAACTACATGAATAGTGCCTAAAACATGTCACTGTAGCGGCAGCAGCTGAGTTGGAAAATGGACGTTTTACCGTGGATGCCAAAATCCAGAATTTATGTGATATAATTTTTCAGATTTTATTTTTCTATGGTACCAAATGGTCTTAAAAAAAATTCCTGAAAAATCATTTCTTAATGGGATTTTATCTACAACCAAACGGACCTTAAAATTATAACCGAACATGTCTAGCGACATACAAGGCTACAACGAACTAAATCGGGATAGGTATAACACTCACAACTCTCCGGTGCAATGGAAAGATAAGGTCTATTACTTGCCAATCTCACGGCTTATAACAGTGCTAACATTCGGTTCCCCTGTCCGTTAACGCATAGTGAAGACATTCACCAAGGGCGTAGCGGTCGAAGACTTCCATGTCCTCAACGGCTATAAAAGAGAAGCAAGGGGCACAGGTAAAAGAGGCATGAGCTTTGACCAAATCTTAATATCTCTAGGCTCACCTACTCTATATTCACTTCTAAGTCTATCATTCCTCTCTTGCCTCTACACTCTCTAATTTGACCGTCGGCGGATCAATCTCAAGAATCAACCCCCAAATTTGAATTTTTATGTAGGTACATTTAAATGACGACTTCGTTTACCATCACTCCATCAACGCTCGACGAAGTTCTTTTCAGGCAATTCTAAAATCGACACTTCTCGGTCCTTGTCGGCGAGATCTCGACTTAAAAAAGAAATAATGCAAAACATATACAATCATTAACATGATATACACTTGATTATCTCCATGTAGTTTGCCCGTTTTTTCTCTACATAATTCATAGTTTGACGTACGATAAGTCGACGACAAAGATGTCAACGACTTTGTCAGCGGACTGTAGCCGTTGACATATGTATTTGTCAACGAATTTTGTATTTTTGTCAACGGTCTTTAGCCGCTGACATATGTCTTTTGTCTTGTAGTGTAGGTCCTTATATATATTATATGCGTCCAATAAATAGATATATGTATATATCAATTCACGAGTGTAGGAAAATTGGTTGAAGAGAAATCTGTCGTAGCCCGAGTGGACTTGCTCGGTGTGATCTCAAAGTCTTAAAATTAAGGTTTAGAATTTAAGATTTAAAATTTAGGACAAAAATGGGAGGCCCCAATGAAACATCTCAACCAAAAAAACTCTAAAATGACTGAGTCACCCGTATGATTACAATCTCACCAACCATATCACTCCTTGTCATGTAAAATTTTCTTAGGGTTCATGCATCTAACTATGATAAAAAAGTGCTTTTTAGATAGATGTAGGGAAAGGATCCAATGTGACATTATTTTGCTTACATACACTCACCTCCCTTGCTAAATGATTATTTATCAAAAATTTCTCAAACTTAAACAACCCAAAAAATATTCCTTTATTACCATTTTACCACTAACATTTTATCATTTTGCTTTCCAAACACAACCCCTTATCAATGTACATGGACATAGGTAACAATCATATCTACATTTGAATTATCTTAACCTCCTCTCACACACCAGACCATGAACTGCCACCAATATCTCTTGCACTGTAACTATATATGCTTCACACACACAACTTTTGGGGGCACTTATTAGGGGTAAAATGGCAAAAAATGAGATGGCATAGTACCTAAGTTAGATGCATTCGAGTAGGTTATTATCTTGGTGATCAGGGGTAAAGAGGCAAAGGATCTTGGCTTCTATAAGAAGAACAAGAGAGGCCTCACTTACCTCCTACCCGCATATCCTGTCATGATCTGTTCTTCTATCTGCCTGGTTTTGCTTAATTAACCACTCTTAACCCGGATAAACTCAAACCCCTGTTGTCAAAATGAGAATGTAAAAAAGATGGGACTTTTTTGGTAACCGGATAATTTATTTACAAACAAGTTATTTGGAGATAATATTTCCAATCACACAATTTTTTTATCTGATAAATAAATGGGTAAATTAATTGGGAGTCCCTAACAAATATTTGATTTATTTTCTAGTCTCTGACAAAGTTGTAACTCATTATAGTAAGTGTTATTTCTGGTTACAGTATACGTTAAATCATATTACAGTAAAAATCTCTTTATTACAGTCATAAATTTTTAATTAATTTTTCTTAAATAAAATTATTAAGACTGATAATTTTATCAGAGTTGAGTGGATGATACAGTTACGAAGATTCATCAACACTTACCAGAGATGAAATCTTGATAAACCATCTTCTTTGTCAAATCATTTTAACAAGACTTATTTGATTATCAAATAAATCCTGATAAATTTTTGTTAGCAAGCCAAATAACTCATTTTGCAATTTTATTTGCAAGTTACCAGAGGGCATCCCTAATAACTCCAGGTAATTTAAGAGTGAGAGAACCGTCTGGTAGGCTTACCCAAGCTTTAACAGGGGTTAGTCCAGAGGTAGTTGCAAAGTATTTTTTTTCATTTTTTTGGAGTTACCTTATATGAGGTTATTCTGCCTGTGTACCTTCTACTTAGTTGTCGAATTGAGAACTAAGAGTTATCAAGACTTATAAAAGAAGCTCATAGAGCTTAATCTATCTGCAAATAAACTATCAGGAGTAATTTAACATAGGTGAGGGCTCACAGTCATAAGAGAAATGTTACTTTTACTCTATATGGAGAAACTTTTGATCTGCCAACCACTCACTCTGCCTTTGTTCTATAGACCACCATTTTATATTATGATATTTCTAGAAACATCATGGGGACGGAGTATGTTGGCAAATAAAAATGGCATCACTAGGATAGTAGGATTCAGAATTAAGATTGGTCATATCGCGAAGATCGATTATGTTGGACTCTCCATGATACGATACGGTACGGTTCGTATTTTACCGATCGGTCTACCAAAAATATTTAGTCAGTCGACCATTTTATCTGACTTTGAAGACCAAAAAGATCTTGAGACTTGGACATTATTTTGATAGAAATCAATCGATCGATAAAAAGAAATCGATCGAACGATTTGAGACTTTGATATGTTGAATGTTTGAAAGTACTTAATTACTAGAAGAATCGGTCGACTAAGAAGACAAAACTAGTCGACCAATTTCACCGTATCGTGCCGACCGTGCTGAAAATTACAATGTCTCAAGTACAATACGATACGACTGTGCTGCTGCGACATGCAACGGCATAGCAAACTTTGTTCAAAACAGTGCTTATTTTCTTAGGTGTGGGCACCAACTCTGAAATGGGCTCTTTTTAAAATCCCTCAACAGTTTTTTATGTATTTATAAGATGACGTTTTTAACTTATACCAAAACAAATAACTTATTGCCTCTATCAGGGCATCTGACCTATTGAGTGGCTTCCCACGCTTACTTTTTGCTGGAAATTATTTCTTCAGGCACCAAAACGAAAAGAAACATTTCTTCGATGTTTAATATGTGAGTGTTCTTCTATAATTCATGGACAGTAGCAGCAAAAGCAAGGACCCAACACTCTTCTATCGATCCACATGAAATCTATAAGATTTGGAAATGCATAGAAAAAAAAACTTAAGAAATAGAAATAACGTGAGAAGGATGTTCTATTATCTCCCCAAAATTTCACTTGCCACAGCCCAGAAAGATATGGCATGGTACGCTATATCGGCTGGGCCCAATAGCATTAATGGGCTCTCTCTCTCTCTCCTCTCTCTCTCTCTCTCAGTCCGAGGGTCGCTGAGTTTAGTCAATAACAGATGGAGAAAGACTTTGTGCACTTTCAAAAATGTACAAAGTGCAAGCCACATGAGTTTTTTACCCATGTGGCACTATGCACATGGGCAAAAAACCCATGTGGCACCAAAAAATTGGTGTCACATGGATTTTTTACCCATGTGACTTGCACTTTGTACACTTTTGAAAGTACACAAAATCTTTATCCAATAGATGAGCCTTGATTCTCCCATTCTACCTCAGAACATGGAACTGGGACCCTCTCGGGTCAGTATCATGAGTGGGGGAATATTTTCATTTTAACCCCTGTGTAAAACACAGGGGTTAACATAAGGATTAAAATGAAAAAATCCCTCCAATACAGGGGTTAAAATGAAAAAATCCTCTCCACCCATGGTACTGACTTGCCCCCCCCCCCCATCTCTTAGGGAGCGTGGATCCTCTCGGCCCCCCGCAGGAGGGGGGGCCGGTCAGTACAAGAGGATGGGGGGGGGGGGGGGGTTTCATATACCCCTGTGTAAAACACCAAAAAAGAGATTATTTGAGGGGTGAAATGAAAAAAAAACCCCCACCTTTGTACTGACCGGCCCCCCCTCCTGCGCGAGCCGTAGAGGATCCGCACTCCCTCTTAGGGGGGCCGAGAGGATCCCAATTTCAGAACATGAGCTCTGATCTCGGGCTCCTCGGAGTTCGGACCATCAAAACTGTTCTGGGTTGGACTGGTCTCATGAGGAGCCATATCACATGCCTTCACATTTCTAGGCAGACTAAACGATGCTGTGGAGTTGTTTCCTCCCTGAGGGCCTCCACATTTCACATACTCCATTTCTGAGTAATAATTACTGGACACTTAGCACGTCATCGAGTGATTAGTTCTTAATACTTATTGGGCACTTAGCACACCCTCGAGTAATTAATTCACATAAAGATGAAAAGATAAAGACGTACCTAATGTACTGAGACTTTCACCAACACGGGATCTGAGGAAGAGATGATGTACGCAATTTTACTATTTTCGAAATCAAACGTGTGACCTCTTAAGTTACGCGGGGACAATTTTACCGTTGCTCCCAATCTGTCCGAATTCATGAAGATGATAAGATATCATATACCCACTGTCACTTCTTTATCTCATACTAGTTCTATGCCCCTGCGGAAAATTGTTAGATTTAAATTAATAAAATTTATAAATAATATACATGAGGATAATATTTTTTACTATTTATTAAAATAAATTTTAAAAAAATATATGAGTTTTTAAGAATGGAGACATGTTTAACAGGAAATAGAAGAGAGGGAAATTATATTAGCAAATTTTTATTAGTTTAAGAAGGGTGAGAGTGAGGTTGAGAGTTTTTTAAAAATTTAAATATATTTTAATAAAATTTAATAAGAGAGAAAGTTGGAGCGACAAAGTAAGAACATAATTATTTAGTTCATTTAAACTACCTGTATTTTTTATTTTTAGGGAGGACAATGTTATAGAGAGAATAAAATTATTCTGATGCAACCCGTAACAGTACCAAGACTTAATTATATTATATTAGTATAGATGAGCCAAGACATACGGACTAAATAACATGAGTGTACTCACCATTGTCAGCACTAGCTGCGCACCTAGGAATACGGCAAGTATTACTCTCCATTACTAGGTTGATGCTTCCCACATTGCAGGGTATATCTGTCTCAATTGAAAAAAATAAATAAATAAAAGAAGAAAGGGCCATCCACATGATTGATCTTTGTCATTAAGATCAGTGGACATACCATACCATACCGATGTCTGAAAGAGTCCAGCTCCCAGGCACAGACTGCACACTCACTGCTCCTTTTTTTTTCTTTATTTGTTTATAATTAAAATTTAGAATTTTTTTTGGGCCGAACCATACTGATACAGTACAATATATCCAGTGTCATCTCATGCCATGAAGAATACGGTACGCCCAGTATTTTGAATCCTTGATTAAGAGATAGTCCTTGCCACTTGTATACATAATCATCTCCACTGCCGTTAAACTAAAAAATTAACAGGGGAGCTCAATCTGAAAAGTGGACTTGTTTTCTCTCAGACGTAAATGACACCATGGTTTGCTGAATCGGAATCGGAAGGCGAATCGGGTTGCTACTGATTTGCCCCGATTTCCCCAGAACGGTCCGAATCGGACAGATTCGCATGGGTATATTATATATATAATATATCATATGATATATATATATTACATATATCATATTTCAGACACATTTATATTGATTAATTTCAGACACATTTATATTGATTAAATACATATATGTAATTATATCATATTTTAATGTATAACATATATTACAAATATGATATAATATGATATATATATATTATATATATAAAGGGAATCAGGGCGAATCAGGGATCGGATTTCCCCTGATTCGCACCGATTCGGGGGAATCGGGCCGATTCGCCCCGATTCGGCAAACCCTGAAGGACACTACGAACAATCATGAAAGCCATACCAGATAGCAGAAATCTGAGATGAATTGAACTTAGTAATAATGACTCCAGATCCCATACACAACAGGTGCAGGAAACTGTGGATACTCATTAGCTACACCAAAGGCAGGTGAACATAGCTCAGAAACTCCTGGCAATATAGATAACAAGTCAAAAGGACATGATACAAGGTGGCAAAAGATTTTACATAATAAACAACATTGAATTTCAACAAGGGCAAAAAATGACACTAGTATCCATCCTGGCGGTGCTCAAATTCAATAATATATAATGTATATTCATCAATCATCAATGGGATGAGAAGAGACGTACTACACTATCTGTAACCAAAAAAAGGGTGGGGAAAAAAAACACTCACACAGGCAAGACAGCCAGCATGGTGCCAACTGATCCTCTGCGACTCTATACAAATCAGCCACTGCATCATCATAAAAACCTTCGATTCAACGTTAAGCATAACTTCCCAGGATTCACCTCATCTTCTTATGCATGGCACATGGGAAGCACTACTGAATGAGGATATAGACAGAACTGCAGTTGTTGGGTTCATGCGATGTCAGCAGGGCAGCAGCTACACTCGCTCCCGTGGCTTGCATAATCACACACCAACAAACAACACCACCTTGTGAGGTCGAGGAATCTTGTGTTTCAGCAATTACTAGAAAAGTTCCTCTGAGTTCAACTTGTTCCAAGATTCCTGTTTGAAGTTTGAGAACGAATAGTGAGGTTGAGCAAATAAAATCAATAATGCTAAACTGTTAAAAGTATCCACATCTTTCAAAGCAGCCCCCCACATCCATTCAAGAATGACGAAATTCCACCATCATGCCATCCAGAGAAGAGATGATGTCCTGGTCAAAAACGTTTTTCAGCAAAATATCCTCATAAATCATCTTACATCCCATGTTATTCTATGCAGGTCTTTCTTTCTCCGACAAAATATTAAATGGCTAAGCACACTTTTCAAGGAGGTGGGAGATGTTGTCACCTGCAATGGCCAGACTGTTTGGCTGGGGAGGGGTTATTTAAGGTATTAGCCTTTTGCATTATATGTGCACACACACGTAACAAATATAGTGTCCTCATCCCTTTTGCCCCTCAACTTGAGTATGCATGGAAAAGCTTTGAAGTATAGGTTTCTGACAACGTCAACCACAAGCCATTTATACATACACAAAAGATGAGTGAACGAAATTTGTACACACCAGCTGCCCAGAAGAGAGGATGACGGGGGGGGGGGGGGGGGGGGGGGGGGGGAACGAAGGAAAATTATAGTAGTTCATATGCACAAGAATATGCACCAGTTGTACAATGCGGTGCATCTACTTTGCATGCACCACCCTCCAAGATTTGCTATCCTTTTGTGTTAAGTGATAGGCAACAGTGCTACGAAACTTTTCCTCAAGGCATTGTTTCTAACTATCTACATTTATCAAACTACAGTGCACCATTAAGTAGACAGAAGTTTGTGGCAATGGGAAGAAAAAATAGAGTCAGAGAAGAAAATCAATTCAATATGAGTTACCTTAAGGAGGTCAAACACCTGTTCGGCAACATACTTCTGTTGCACTGTTCCATTTACTACTTTATCAGGATGGACACACAGTGTTGCCTTCCTATAAACCTTTTTCACAGATGCAGCAGTTATTAGATCAGTTAAAGAAACTGGTTGCCAACCACTTTCAGGCCAGAGCACCTGGAGAACAATCCAATGAAGAAAGATGCAAGACGTAAGATATATAAGGTATATGTTGACAAATGACAGCAAAGACCGACTCCAAAACAACAAAGATTGAAAAGAAATTAATGAAAATTTTCATTAACTGTAACAAAATCAATCTCTCCCCAACCCTTTCCTTCATTGCAGAAAGAGATGTTTCTCAGTTCAAGAGGTCCAACCAGCAAGCAAACAAACTTATGGGGTACCTCACAGTAGAGCAAACAAAGATAGTTATGAAATTACCTCACTTGTGTTGTTTCAAGAAGCAGATACCTCAATGCTTAGGGGTCTCCCTAGGCACTGGACAGGGTCAAATGCACAGGTGATGCCTGCCGCCATTTTGAGTTGTTGCTCACCACAACACATCCTAAGCTAAAAATTTAGGATCCAAACATAATACATGATTAAATTTTATTTTACTTATTCCAACTTCTTTTTGTACTCCCAATTTTTGTCCGTACTCCCATGTTACCCATCTTTATTATAGGACCAAGGAATTTTGTATGAGATCTTGACATCATCTTGGAAGGCTGGAGTGAAACAGATCTTGAAGAGACGGGGAATAGGAGCCAAATATCATCAGAATTTTATACTAATTAGGAAATGACATTCAGCCATTCAATATGACTCAATTAACACAGTAGGATAAGAACAATATAAAAAATATATTCACACGACATAATTATTATTTTCTTAGATCTTACTACCATATTTCTGTGTGTATCATGAAGTGAATTTAGATGAGGCATAAGATGAACCTGATACAAACACAAGGATGACACTAGTTCTGGCCAAGAAACAGCTTTGAAGGAAATCAACATATAAATAAGTAAACAATTAGCTCGAGTCAAACAAGACCAGACAAAACCCTACATCAGACTGGAATCCAGCCCTCTTTGATTTAGTTCAAATAAGTATTAATCAATGGACAAAGCAATCCTTTGGTGCCACTTTGATTTCTGGATAGTTTATATAGGGATAGCCTAACTAGGTATAGGCTATCCAGGGATTTAAGCAATCCCACTTTGACACCCTTTTTCCCTAAATCCCCTCTGGATAGCCTATGTACCCTAGCCAAACCAAAATAACTTTTAACCATGGATTTATCCCCTCTTATTCCCCCCTTATCCCCCTCAAAGTGGCCGGAGAACAATTGTTTTAAGTCAGCCAAAAACTGCAGAAAAAAGGTTATTATTAAGGTATTGATTTATCAAAAAAGCATTTCACATTCATTTTCTGCCACATCACCATACAGATCAATAAGAAGGCCTCAAATAGGGTGGAATAAATGGGGAAAAAAAAGTAATGTGTATGCACTATACATTCCACACAAAATAAAACGCTTCATGTCTAAACTGGGTTAAAAAGAGTACAAAAAGGAAATTTGTGAGAAAAAGAATTTTCAATCCAGTCTATGGTGATGATGGCTGTAGTCATCTCTTCTTTTGGGTGCACGCAATGGATGCTCAAAAAAAATAACTGCAAAGCCAATAATAGACTATAGCATTTTAGATTTTTATGCACAGAGCAGATTGAGGAGGATCCTTCAGAAAAGAGCTCACTATGGCACATGATTGACATTATGGAACTCTGAAATAGGAAGAAGACATTTGTATATGCACTTTCTAATGAGAAGGAAATATCATTATGGCCAAACAGAACCGTGGCCATGGAAAATTCATCATTGGCAACCATGAGCATTTGACCAAGGCATATCAAGGGGTTGAACACCAACAGTCTTCAGTCCAGTATATGACTAATATGTGAAACACACTTTCCTTGGAGGGAAGTTCTAGGTGTAGAGAAGTTCAGGTACAAACTCTTTCTGTCGGCTACCCAAGGAGATGTATGTATAAAGCATTTCTCAAGTTTTCTTCCTTTTTCTAATTCAGCAAGCATCCTCTACAACATATGACAGGTAAATCCCACCTTGTGTTGGGAGAACATAAAAAAGCAATGATAGGAAAAGATAGTTGCATGAAAAAAGAAAATGAATGAAATTTTTTCCATATGATAGATGCATAAATGAATAAAGTAAATGATTTTCTGAAGAACACAGCAGATGAAGATGAAGAGACTCAGCCATAGACTCATATGAGTTCCAGTAAATGCACTACATAATGTGTTATTGATGCAGCAACCCACATATTGCAATGTTGATAACAAAGCCCGCAAGTTGCCTTCTTTTCCTGCTGCCCAGCGCCTTATCTCCATATTCAGCGTGTCAGAAATTCTCTGAAGAACAAGACAAAATAACTATAATTAAACTAAATGAGAAATGAAAGAAGAGAAAATAACAAGACACTTAGACCAAAGAAATAAAGAAACACAACAAACAAAATAAAACTCCACTTATCTGCACAAGAATCATGTAATAATATGTATGGTGGCACATGCAGTAAGAAAAAGATTTTTCATACTTACATCTCTTTCAGCTTGGTCTCTTTGCATTTGCATCTCACGCTCATTTTTCTCAGCCAAGGCTTTTGCCTGAAGATTAAAGACACAATGAAACAATCATATAAATCGAGTCAAGATGGTCTTATAGCAATTGATTCGCAGTGTGAGCAAATAAGAATGTTCAGATGTTTACATATTCCATAAAGAATAAAGGACAGTAATATGTGTCAACTTCCAAAAACATACCACACGCTCACGTGCCCTCTGCTCCCGTTCTAGTCTTGCTCTTCGTCTTTCTTCAGGTTCACCTTCAATTTCTTGAAATTCATCATTTGGTGAAGCTGCTTGGAGATTAATTGGTTGATTAGTTAAAGTGGTAAAAGATTGTCTAGACAAAACTAACAACTTGCAAAATATCTTTCTGTTGCATAAATTTTATTTACTTCCAAAAACAGATGTCAGGTCATCCATAATATTTGTTGTAGATGATGGCCTTTTCATGCTGGATGTTGAAACAGAAGATGTCCTCGCCTTGTTTTGGGACTGAGTATCAAAAGCAGATCCCTGGAAACACCAATAGAAGCAACAGATGATAGACCAGGTCAGTCACAAAATTCATGGGCTTCAGAACCAAATGCCAAAGCACAAGGTACTTGCCGAGGGGGCTGCTCTTTCCTTCGGTGCACTAGTCGCTCGAGCACCCATGCCAAAAAATGAGCTAAGATCATTTTCATTCTTTTGTTGTTTCTCCCTTGCCATAGAAGCAGCTCGTTCCCGAGCCTCTACAGCAGCCCTTTCACGAGCTTCTGCTGTAGCCCTTTCAACAGCAGCTCGCTGTGCTCTAGCCCGTGCTTCAGCCGCAGCTCTCTCAACAGCAGCTCTCTCAGCTTTTTCTCTGGCCCCCATAGCAGCTTTCTCCCTTGCAACTCTTTCCCTTGCTGCTGCCTCTGCTCTTTCTCTTTCTGCAGCTCTTTCTCTTGCTGCTCTCTCCCTTGCTTCTGCCTCTGCTCTTTCCCTTTCTGCAGCCAACTTTTCTGCTCTATCCCTGGCCTCAGCAGCAGCCCTCTCGCGTGCTTCAGACTGTACCCTCTGAACTGCAGCACGCTCTGCTTGTTCACGCGCAACCTTCTCAGCTCTTTGTCGAGCTTCAACAGCTGCTCTTTCTCGTGCTTCCCTGGTAGCCCTCTCAACTGCTTGTCTGCCATTTTCTCTTTCCCTTTCCCTCTCAAGTTCCAATTCTCTCATCTTCTCAAGTCTCCTTTGTTCCTTCTCTCTTTCACTCTGTTCTCTTTCACGATCCAGCCTTTCTTTTTCTTTCTCATCTTCATCTACTAGATGTTGTGGAGTTTCCTTGTTCTTGGAAGATTTCAAATCCCTTTCTCTTTCCCTTACTTCCCTGGCATGCTTAAACTTTGCTTCAGCTCTGTCCATTGCCTGCTTCATGGCAGCTGCAGATGCTGCTGCAGTTGAATTTGCCTCATTCTCTTCTTCACCAGCTTGTGCTTCATTGGCATAACCGTGAGGCTTGCCCATAGCAAATTCTTCAAGTTCATCTAATGAAGACACAGCAGATCTTGTTGGCAAATCATTATATGAACTGTGAAATTGATAGCTTTCAGTTGGTTGAGGGAATGAAGATTCAGAAACCTTTCTTCTGGTATTCAAACCACCTGGAGAAACTTTACTTTGACTAGTAAATGGTGCCTGTTTACTTCTGAAAGCAAGGGGAGGAGGGCGCCTTGATGGTGGTGGTGCACTTGTAGGTTGAGTGAAAAGAGGAATTTCAGAAACAGTGAGCCATACATCATCACCCATTACATGCTGTTCTTCAGGATTTTGGGTAGCATTGACCCCAGTACTTGCATCATATAGACTGACATTTGCATCAAAGTTTAGACCATTAATATGAACAGATTTAAATGACTCCGAAGATTTAGAAGGTTTCTCAAACATAGTTTGATGTGATCTGTCATCTGGCACCGTCCTCGGAAAGATGTTATCAAAGGATTTAGTTGAAGGTTCTCCCACCGACACTTTCCCAATAGTTTCTAGAGGGCTTCTGTCCTTGTTATCTTCGATATCAGATGAAAATGAGGGTAGTGATTTCATAAAACCATCAAATCCATTAATATCATCAAAAAGGACTCCAGCCTTAGCAGAAGAGCCATCAGACTTCAAGCTTCCAGAAGGTTTATTGATGTGCTCTAAGGGATCAGTAGACAAGCCTGAAGATGAATGTGCTTTTGCAGATGTCGATTCAAGAACTACAAAAGGATCTTCACCCAAAGTGACTCTGGTTTTAGTTGAAGAAACAGATGAATGTTGTTGGTTACCCTCTGACAGCCCACTGCCAATGTATACAGATATTTTGAAAATTAGAATGTAGAGATAAAAATGGAGAACAAAATTAAGCATTAGATATATATCTGAGTGGCATAACGCAATAGATTTACATGATACCAATATTTAAAAGAGAATATGCACTTGAGCATTCTCCAAGCACACATAAGCAACTATTAGCTACAGATACAAGCAATTAGGAGGCCATGTATACATGACTGTTAGATGACAAAACACAGACCCTCAGACTAGATCATCATCATCATTATGGTCATCTAAGGATTATCCCATCAATCTAGAGACAACTTCAGATGTGAAAGCCCAAGTTCCACTGGCTGGATAGAGTCTCAAAACCAGCTGTCAGCCTCAAGTAAATCCCCTCATCCGTTGTGGCAGATACTGACAAATGCCTAATAAAAGGCAGGAGCAGTCTATCAACTTTCCAGGTGGGAGGGAGAAGGAATGGGAGTCCCCTCAAGTTAATGGCAATATGGCATCAATAATCATGATGCATTGGAGACCATATATATGCAAAAAGGGGGATTATCAGTCAACCATAAACCATGAGAATAATACGAGAAAATGCATAACTAATACTAAGATGTTGACAGAACTGGACAAAAATATAACGAGAATCCTGCATAACAATAGCTGCCAAATTAGGACATCAAACATGACAGTGTTGGCAGAGTTAACATGTCGTGTACTCAGAAATGTACTGAAAAAGGAGTGCAATGTTAAAAGTAAATACTGCTGAAGGATGAATGTATCAATAGTGCAATGCTAAATAGGGATAGTGCTCCACGATGAATATATTGGTAGTGCAAGGCAAACAAACAAGTGTATTACTTATTTACATAGTGTTCAGTTGCATTAACAACAGAATAGGGTAGCAACATACAGTATATGGGCTCTATGTGTGTATGGTGTGGACTATGGTGGAGGCAAGAACTCATGGCACTATTCCTCCGTGTGGTGAGGTCCGCATGCTTATTGAGAAGTGGAAAAGACATTGGCCAACCAAAGGAGACCACACTATCTGGTGGCTCATCCTTCATGCTACTTTATGGATGCTTTGGGAGGAGAGAAACAACCGCATTTTCTCTAGGGTTGCTGAGGACACAGTCTCTTTTGTAGTGATCTGCAACGAAGTGAAGGGATGGACATCTGTTATTTGTAATGTGAAATTGTGAATCAGTCCAATTCTCCCCTTTTTGTTTTGTTGGGGGGTTAGAGATAGCCTACACAAGTGCTGGGGTCGGCAGTGTATAGGCAGGCTGGGTTGTTTTTTGGGCCTTTTGTGAGCCTATACTTGTACATTATTTACCTTTGTTCGTTTATATATATCAGTGGTACATCCACTTTTCAGAAGAAAAAAAATACATTATATGGGCTGTGGATGAATGGAAAGGAGACATCAGAAGAATGATGACCCCCTTTCCAAATAACTACACGACTTTCCCCATCAGTTTTCTTCCTCTATTTTCCTGAATTTCTCAGTAAGCCAAGCCATCAATAATTAGTCAAGTCTTCTTAGCATCCACCAAGATCAATTACCATTTACAAACAAAAGCTTTGGCCATTATTGGTCCATGGAAAGCCCCATTAACTATGAAAATCATACCCCTCATTTCGCAAGAGTTTTTCCACTGTCATAGTCGACATGCACGGTGGATTAGGACATGGCTGATCATGGGAAGTGATCCAACTGACAATTCATGAAACCATAATGAGAAAATGAAGACAATACAGTATAGTTTTCTACCACACTGCCATATGGAATTTCAGCAAAGAAGATGGCACAGATGGTTCCATGGATATTTTGAGGTCCATCAGCACACTAACTATATTTGTTTTTCCTATGAAAACAGCACCACATGATCACCAGTAAAAGCAAGATGAATTAATGAACTAGATTTTTATTTTTATTTTTATTTTTATTTTTATTTTTTTTGGGGGGGGGGGGGGGGGGGGTTAGAAAACTGGCCTATTACATTTCCTTAGAAAAATTCTGAAAATTTTCTTGTAAACCTGCTCCCAATGGGAGGTGAACCCTTGCCTTTTCCTGTTGTACGCTGATGAACAAGATGATCAGGCAGGTAAGTTGGGCAAAGATGGGGTGTGCAAGGGCAGAGGTGATTGAAGTCTCAGAGAAGGCAAAGCCAGTTGTTTGTCCATTCAAGCAGGTGGCAGCCAGGGATATGGTGTCAGATGGTCAGTTATTTTCCCAACACATTGAATGGCAGATGAATATGAAACTATCCCCAGACCCAAGGGTCTTAGGGAGAGAGTTACTTGGGTTCCTATTACCCACTGTGTGTCTGTGACCGAGGTGGGATCATTGGGATGTGGCAGCTGTTGGAGCATGGAGGCCATTCGCTACTCTGCAGTGTGCCATGAGGAGGTACATGTCAAGAGGCCTTGTGGTGGCTTCCAAAGTGGCTGTCAGAGAGCAAAGCTTGATAGATGTTCTTCTGAGGATGCTGGAGTGCATTTGGCAAGATGAAGTCTCCCACTGAAGCAGAAGATTAGTGGTACTCCAGCAGTGGCTCTAGAAATTTAGAAAAAAAGGGTACCCAACCATGTCATATAGGATGGGCAAGCATTTTTCACTTTCCACCTGATGGTGTTGGCAGCGTTCTTGTTCACAATGACAGGAGAACTGTCAGTGTATAGGCAGAGAGGTGAATTTTTCACCCGCCAATCTTTGATAGGACAAATAGGCAGAGAGGTGAACTGTGACCAGCTTTTTTTCTGGTTACCTTCAAAAACACAGGCAAAATCAGCTTGCCCTGGCACTATTTGAAGACCACCAAAACCAGCAGAATCAATCAAAATCAGCTGGTTTCAAGTAAATGGCAAGAATCGGTTGCTTTTGAACAGGAACCAACTATGACCAATTGCATCCCAAAATTTGGATTTTAATTCATTCCAGTTGTGGCCGATGCATGGCCTCTAAACTCTAGCATGTGGATGATAGAACTCTCTTTGTATGAAAGGAAGTTATTTGCAATGAACACATTCCCAGAGGAGGCGAATGGTAAGGTGAATTTTGGCAAAAGTATTGTGGTGAGGATGGAAAGGAAGAACTATGGAGTTTAAAATTGTCATGGTTCTAGGAGGCAGGGTGGCTATTACCACTACGATTAGAGACATATTTTTCTGCTTTTCCTAGCCTTGGGTTCTCCATGACAACTTCATTTAAGTTTATGCTTTGTCAACTCAGTGGCTCCATCAGGGTTCTAGAGTCCTTGTTGGACAGTTGGACTCTTCCCACCATTCATAAAGAATTTGTGTCAAACACCCTTAAGTGCAGAAGTGTCAAACACTTTGACAACAACACTGTAATCTGTACCTACAAGTGCATTAGGTGGACCGATCAAGCCCTCATTTGGAGTGGCACTGCAAACCCAAGTGTGCAACAAGTATCTCTCATTCTGCACATGAACTATATGTCCCTGTAACATGTTATTTACATAGAAATATATAGTTCTTGTGGATGCCATCTCCCTTGTCACACCCGATGCACACATGGCTGACTTCTTTGCATTTGGAAATGGAACAGATCCAGCAAAAATTGTGTCCCAGGACAACACACATAGATGGATGCCATTTAGTTTAGTTCAAATTGAGCAATGATAGGCCCACCTGGCTGGCTTCGCTATGAAGAGAAGAATTGGTTGTTTCTTCCTTCCCAAAGTGAAAGAGGTCTCCTAAATTAGAAGTGTCTCTGGCTATCTTATGTGCCAATCGGTTATAGGATCTACGAGTAAATTGAGCATTGTAGTGACTCAGATCCTTCTGCAAAGAGGTATACTTCAAGCTTTGGGATTTGAAAACACTTCAAATAAAGCTCCACATAAGTAATATCGCCATTTTTTCAATACATGGATCACTGCTACTAACTTCAAATCATGAATGGGAGAGTTCTCCTTGCTTTTCTTCAATTGCCTGATGCATAAGCCATTAAGCTTCTCATTCTACATAACAATACACCCTAAACTCTTCCTCGAAGAAGCAACACACGCCACAAATCCTTAGTTCCGCAAGGCAAAGTAAGGAAGGAGGGTGTGGTCAACCTCTTCAACTCTCGAAAGCTTCTCTCACAAGAACTCAACAATGAACAGGACACCTTTCTTTGTTAGCTTGGTCATGGGGACAGGCAATGAATGAGAACCCTTCAATAGACCTCCTACAACACCCAGCAAGACCAAGGAAACTTCTGATTCTACTAACATCCTTTGATGTCTCCCATTGCAACACAGCCTCCACCATGGTAGGGTCTCCCATTCAAATTTTCCAATGGTAGGTCCATATGCCTAGTTGTGCCACGGAAGGAAGAATCAGCCAATCCAGATGGGAATTGGCCATTCATGTCAAAATCACTGGGTGAAGATCCGACTCCAGAGGCCAGTGAACAAAATGAAGAAATTCCAGCAGAATCAGCTTATTCCTAGCCTTCACCCATTGAAATTTCCGAAAACAAAAAGTCCTGCTGGATTGGGCCAAACGGTCTAGAGCCTCCCGATCCAGCTTGGATCACTACAATCTCAGTGGATCAGGTCAATATTGTAACAACCTGGTTTTAGGTTTACTTTAACATCCCCCCCCCCCGAGCTCCAAGGCATTAGCCCCTGCCAACACTGGTCGTCATTGCACCTGCTGCTGCCAATCTGTGCTCAAAATGAATTTTTCTTTTCCATTGGTTGTGCTCATCTTTCCATGTTCTCCAACTGACAGGAAAATTGACACTACGCCCTAGAGCACCCAAAGAGCTTCATCCATATGAAAATTTTGGACAATGGTCCCCACCCCAATATCGTGGATTCCTAGTCCTTAGGGCATGTGTTCTGTCTTACCTTGGATCTCATCATCTCCAAACTAAGCAAAGGCTATGACATGGAGAAATGATATGGCAGATGGTATGCACATCACAGGGGAAGAGAAGTACCAAATCTAGAGAATGACTAAAAAGACTCCCTAAGAATGAAGATATGATATCCTACCACTCCATCACATGATCCACACTGCTACGTGCTTAGAAGGGCATCATTGGAGTGTTGAAATAGGTAATCAAAATGAATGTGACAACTTATTCATTAAAAGATTGACCAAGAAAAATAATTGCAAGGCCCTTTAACTTTCCACAATCAATTTTGGCTCTAGTAGGTTGACAACCATGCAGTCCATGTCTGAACTTTAATAAAACTCAGAGACATGCACTCATTGCACATTTTTCCACCTAACAGAAGCAGTATGTTATAATCTCTATTCTCTATGTTCACACATGAGTATCAAAAAGGGATCTAATGGAGTACATACAACAAGCACGCAGTTACCAACTTGACTTGACTAGCAGGTCTTTTGCATGTACCTAAGCCCATTATGTATGTGCATCAAATTGGCTCTCAATATGTCAACTGCATGGGGTGAGCCCTTATGGGAAGTGCTTGAGCGGAATCAGCCGATCCGGATCGGAATCGTCCGATTCCCAGCCAGAATCGGCCCGATCCAGATCAGATCAGCCCAGGCAATTCCTGAGCCGATCCTATCCTTTTTTCCATGTGCTTGACGCCAGTTAGAAGTCACAAGTGAGGATGATATGCTGGGAAGTAGGCCAAGGAGCTGATGACCTGAGATATTATGCAAGGAAGAGAATCTTCAGGCCCTTCAACCAGCCCAAACCACCAAGGAATGTTTAAGGCAACACTATTCTCACAAGTATAAGAGTATGAGGTAAGAGGCAGAATCAATTTAAGCAAGGTCATGATGACCAATTTAACAGACCACTGGTAGGACAAACTGAAATGTAAACTACCACCGTTACAGTCAAAGGAACAGCAGGCATTCAAGAAAATACAAAAATGGTTTGTGGACCGAACTTACATGAAAAAGCAATTGATATTGAAAACATAGCACCAAATTACTAGTTATTAGTGATTCATTGAGGTAAACAACAGTTCCAGAAGCTTCTCTTCAATCCACCTAGGTTGGAAGACCTATGAAGGGTTACCATACTTTCATTAGCAAGCAACCAGCACTATTGGATCGGACGGAGGGGAATTGGGCTTGTTGCAGCCTTGCAGGCTGTTGTTTATATGGCTATACAGTCAAGATACATACTTTACGGTTTTCAATGTGTCACTATGTTGACTTACTTTCTTTGAGGAAACCAAGGTAATGGTTTGACCAAAGCAATGAAGGATAAAATCTAGAGTTAAACCTTAATTATTTTCAGAGAAAGTCATGTAAGAAGACTTTGTCAACCCAGAGGGCTTTTTTACCCATAATCGCACACCACAGGTTTCTTATTGCTTATTGTAAATTCACTTTCTATTGCACGTAGTCCTCAAGTATCAATGTGTCACTGTGTGAGGAGCAAAATATTAAATATCCATTATTTAGTCTTTCGCTGCAAGGAAATTTGCTCTTTTAATTTCCTTCAAGTAAGATGCTTTAATTGTGATTTGTGACCATTAGGTCGCATAATTATATGTTATTTTCCTCCTTAAAGCCGGATATTATTTGACTATTTTGGAGATTTCTTGAATTCAAATGAAAGACTCTTCCTTCCACCCTCTTTCTGAATAACATTTCTCGCTTACACCCACCACATGCAGTCTCTTCCCTCCTCCAAGACCTAAAGTTCTGATTTAAACCTAGGAACTGAAAGCACTAGGCCCATGCTTTAATTCTAGTCAAGCGCGCAAGCAAACAGCACAAATAGAGTATTTTATCATCAAGAAAAGTAGAGGGTCCATCCTCTTTCACAGGACTTTAACAGACGAATTGACGACTGAGGTCTTAGCATTGGGTGGCTAGTAGATGGAGAAGAATGACATCAACCGTCAAAACTTCGCTGTAAAGGAGTTCTGAATTTTCTTTCTTTTACTATGCCATCTCCATAAAACTTCTCATTCGAAATTCCTTCAGACAATCAATCGCCCTCACATTTGGCTAGGGAACCATCAAGTAATGGACCATAAGAGTATTTGAAAAACTATTTCATATTGGCCAGATTTCAGGAGCACTGCGAACATGATTATAAAAGATGCAGCTTGCAGTCCTACGTCATGGCAAAGAGAAGACCTACCTCTTCTGCTTGGGAGGGCCGCTCCCACCAAACCCCGGTATCAACTCATCAAAGCCAGAAACGCCCTGTCCCCGAGATCTACCCTCATCGCTCGAACGCTTCGGCACCCCACTGAAGCCAGCAAGAAGGTCGTCTTCATAAGCTGTAGATGAATGCTTGGAGTGGGCACTTCCAGATCTCTTTTCATCAACAAAACTCCTACCTCCGCCGATGTCGGCCAAGAGGTCGTCGTCGTAGGGTGGGGAAGAACGGCCGGTGGCAGCCCCAGACTCCCTACTTCCACCCGACCTCCCCAAGGTGGACAGAAGATCGTCATCTCCGTACGTCGGAGACGCGTTGCCGGAGACGGCTCCAGGTCTCCCACTGTCGCCCGGCCCCCTCGACGCCGGCCGGGAGCCGCCGAGGCTGGCCAGGAGGTCATCCTCGTACGCGGGAGGGGAGATCACATCCTTACGCGCCGCCGCAGAGGCCGAGGAGCTCTTCTTCATCCCGGGGACCCCGCTGAAGATGTCGCCGTCATCGTCATCATACACCGGCTTGTCGTAGACGGGCATGGACGCGGAGAAGCCAGCGTCCACCGAGGGCGACGACTCCGTCTTCGCCGCCCCCATGGAGAAGAACGGGTCGGAGGCGAAGCCCGCGCTCGCGGAGGCGTACTTGGGAGGCTGCGCGCGGGCGCCCCCGCCGCCGAAGAAGATGTCGTCGCCATCGTCGCGGCGGCCGCCGCCGAGGAGATCGGCGGGGAAGCCCATACCCCCGCCGGTGGATCCGAAGCCGGAGGCCGATCCGAAGTCGCTACTCTTGGAGGCGGACATGGGGGCGGCCTTCCCCTGAGGCCGGAGGCCGAAGTCCCTGGACAGGAGTCCGGGGAATTCATCCATTCTAGGCTTCCAGGCCGATCACTTCCTCCTCCGGAGAGAGCCGCGACGGCGATGCCGGCGTCGGAGGACGTAGTGGCGCCGGTGCCAGCAACCGGGGAAGGGGAAGGGGGGAGAGGAGGAGATCCGGAGAGCGCAGAAGAAGAAGAAAAGAAGGAGGACCTTTTTTCCCTCTTTTTTTTTCCCCCACTTCTTGGCGTAGTTGTAAATTGTAATGTCTTAATATCACAAATGCCCATTTAAGTTTTGTATATTGTCATTAACCACTGAAATATTTATTAACTTCAACACCCGAAACGTGCTTAATTAGCACAGCCGGACACTTGGTGCGGTACCGGCCCGGAGGAATCAAGATTCCCAACGGCCAATAGACTAGGAATCTGATTTTAATCGACCAGGAATCTGATTTTCTGGCTTCTATTTGACGATCACTCTAGATTTCTTAATAGACTAAAATTTTCTGACGTGGCAGTAGAATTCTAACATATACGTATTTTTTTAATTATAAATAAAATTTTGCAAGTGGCAAAACAGGCGATACTTTTCTATGCACGTGTCATAAGATAGCAATTGCAATGCTCATGGCGGAAGTTTTATTTCAACAACATATTTTAAAAAAAATATTTTATTTTTGAGATAATTTTTTCCAAACCCATGTTCTCCAACAGAGCTTATGTGATATCCCTTTTGGATTTTTTAACTTAAATCGCCATAGTTTTCTTTATTGAAGGTATCAAATCTGGATGATAGTAATATTAGATAAGGTTTACCAAGGTAACTAATAGGTCATGTGATTATTTTTTTCTTATTTATTTATTATTAATTTTTTAATATGTCAAAATATATTGATGCAATACGTTTCGATCTATATCATATCAGAGAAATTTTGTATGATCGAGTCCCATGATACTGTTTACCTTGGTCATGTGATGAATTCCCAGTAAGTTCTACTTTACTAATATGCATGGGATTAAAAAAGAAATTAAGTGATGAAAGAAAAGGAAAGTAAAATAAATTTTCAGAAGGGCATTTGTACAAAATTGGATGCACAGTAGTAATTTTACCTCACTTCATTTGGAGTAGGGCTGCAAACGAACCAATACACTCAACAAGTAGCTCGAAACTCGGCTCGATAAAAACTCGATTCGGCTCGTTTATTAGATAAACGAGCCAAGCTTGAACAAAAATATAAGCTCGATTCATAAACGAGTAGAGCTTGAACAAAGATATGCTCGACTCGAATACGTTCGCGAACAGCTCGTTAAGATACTCGATAATATGCTTGTTAAAATACTCGATTAGTTACTCATTAATATACTCAGATTATATTAATTTCTTATTATAAATATGAAAATATGAGCCGAGTATGAGCAATGTCTACTCGACTCGTTTAAGCTCGTTTCATAAACGAGCCGAGTATGAGCAAATGTCTACTCGACTCGTTTAAACTCGTAAACAAATTTATTTAATTTTTTAATTATAAAATTTACAAATATAGTTGTTAAATATTTTAAACATTATACTAAAATAATTAAACAAGTAACCTATGAAGGATCTTGGGGTATGACCTTGAAATAAGATAAATTTGAGTCTTATAAACAATTAGGTTTTTACTTGTAAATTGAATTAGGCTTATATATATACATAATATGGATATATATATATAACTCGCAAATTCAATTGGGCTCGTTAAGATACTCGTTAAGAGCTCGAACTCGAGAGTATTTAAACGAACCAAGCTTGAACAACCATTTTCAATACTCGATAAAGTTCGAGCTCGACTCGAGCTCGATTAAAAATTAACGAACAGAGCTTGAGCAGCATAATACTCGGCTCGACTCGACTCGTTTGCAACCCTAATTTGGAGCCAGTCAACTGTCAATTAGCAGCAGCCGGCTGGGGGGGGGGGGTCGGGCCTGCCAAAAATTTCTATTATACATCCTCTGAGTTTCATATTTGTCTAGGTGCCCCTCCTGTAAATTTCTGAAAATTGTCATCCGCTATCTGTGTCATCCGAAAGATTTAGTGCACACTAAAATTATGCAAAAAAATATGACACACTTAACTAAAGTTGTGTCGTGTAGATAGAGGGCATTTAATGGCTCCCTTCCATCTCACTTTTTTTAAAAGTTCTTATGCACATGACACAATTTTAACGGGTGTGTCATATGTTTTACACATCAAGTGTGCACCAGGGTTCGCCCGTGCCGCCCGTACCGCGGCGGCACGGGCGAACCGCACCGAGCCCCAGGCACGGTCGGGTCACCCCTTGGGGGTGACCCGAGTGTGCCGCGGCGGCACGCCGCGGCACACAGCGGACCGGTACGATCCGGTCAGCTAACTTCGGTTTTTTATTTTTATTTTCGTACTTTTTTCGTATTCGATGTGTTTAAGGGATCTAAATGATGTCTAATTGAAATAAAATTTAAACATAAACTAATTAAGAGATGATCTAAATTATAGTATTTTATTATAATTTTTAAATTATTTTTTGTCAAGTAAAAATTATCCTTAAAAATTAATAAATTAACTTAATCTCAACATCTAGAGATCTAATGGTGTCTAATTGAGATGAAATTTCAAACATAATCTAATTAATAGGTGATACAAATTGTAATAATTTTAGTTTAATTTTTTAAATTAATTTTTTGTCAAGTAAAAACTGTCCCAAAATATATTAGGTCGACTTAATCTCAACATCTATGCATCAATAACTCATGATATTTATATTTTTAGAATCAATATATTTTTCTAGTAATTATGATGACTTCATATTTGACTTTATTTTCGAAACCAAATGTCGTCCCGTTGAAGTATGTGCACAGAGAGTTCGTCGTACCGCGACAAACTCTGTGTGCACTTAAGGGGTCTAATTAGTGTCTAATTGAGATAAAATTTCAAACATAAACTAATTAAGAGATAATACAATTATAGTAATTTTATTAATATCTGGTATTAATTAGCATTAATAAATGATAGCCCAATGTCATACTCAGAAGTGCGCGCTCCGACGGGACGACACCGGAAAATTGTAACGAAAATAAAATTTGAGAACACCATAATTTTCAAAAAAATATGGTGATATTAGAAATGTAAATATCCGAATTGTTGACGTACGGATTTCGATATTAAGCCGATGCAACTATTTTCCGGGCAAATTTTCACCCAGTGTAAAATAAATTCTAAAATTAAAATAAAATTACCATAATTTGTAAAACCATTACATTAGCTTATAGCTAAAATTTCAACACAAATGGACATTATTTGAATGGGTTTACAAGAGGATCTTCGGGCCAGCTAGTTTATGGGTTAATTACGTCAAGCATTTTCTGAGATCTTCGGGCTAACTGGTTTATGGGTTAATTACGTCAAATCATTCTTCTCCATCTGCTACAGGCGGCAGTGGTGGTGGTGGTGGTGTTGGTAGTGGTGGTAGTGGTGGTGGTGGTGGTAGCATGCGCTTTTCATTAGAGTCTGAGTTCTCGCATACTACCCAAGATAGTCGAGATCACGGTGCTCCACTAAGCTATTCAAAAAGGTATCAAGCAGATGAGAAAATACGACACATAGGTCCTGTGGACAGTAGTAGCTATCAAGGGATTGAATCCGATTTTGAGAGACTGAGCACATAGGACGACACAACATCTGAGGGTGCTAGTGGTCACAGTTTCTTTTCAGGACATACACAGTTGGATCCATATGGACAACATCATGAATATGGTGGCTATTATGCCTCTGGATACTAGTATGGTCACGATGGTTCTTATATGCAAACTCCAATCGTTCCACCACCAGGACCTACAATAGTACGACGTCAAGGAACACGTCAATATTTAGAATATCAGCATATGTACGAAAGATCTATATCAAAATTACATGTCTTATGCTGATTATTTGTGCTTCTTGGAGAGCACTTATAATGTGAGGTTGTTCGGAGATGGAAGTTATACCCCCTACTACGAAGGTTTGTGGACATACATGCTCAGCATGATGAGGAAGAGTAGGTAAGAACTTGTTAAATGTCTTTAGTGACATGTTAAGGAAGATGATGCTAATTTGTAATTTTCATGTAAAGAAAAATGATGAATATGAGGACGACGATATGAATATTGTATTTGGCTTGTATCATGATTATATCCTTAATATTTAGATGAACACTAATTGCTTGTGTCATGATCTTGGTATGATTGTATGTATGTTAGATGAATATTAAATGGTTGTGGTGGGTTGACTTAAATGAGTAAATAAATTTATTTATATATTTTCAACCTCTTTATGTGATGTTCTTATGTTTTATTCATTTTCTTTTGAAATTTACTCATTTCAAATATTAACTAAGTCACAAAATTAAAAAAATAAATCAAACATGTCATTTTCCCACCGTACCTCAGCGGTACGGTACGGTACGATACGTATCGTGCCACAAAAAATGCGGTACGGTCGATCCGGGCGGTACAACGAACCTTGGTGTGCACTAGTCTTTCTCTTTTTCTATTACGCATGTAAGATAGTAGTTGGCTGCCTTTGATGGGATCTAAATTCCAACAGAGCTTGGGCAATATATGCTATTTTCATGAATTGTAAACATATATTTGATATATCTAAATAGTTGGACCTATGTTGATTGTATGTTTGAAAATCTCGGACCTATCGTCAATTTAAACTTCATAAAAATATTATGACAAGATTGGACATTCTTTAAGAAAAAAGCAAGGTACCCGCAATTTAAACTTCATAAATATATGTTATTTTTAAGCCTGTTAATTTAATAACGAATCTGATCCGACTCCGTCTTTCGCGAACAGGTCAAAGTCTCACAAGAGATACCATTACTCGAGTTCGTGAGAACATAAAAGAAACCCACCAAACACACACAAGATCGTATTTATTGTACAATCTCACACATATTTACATGAAGTTTACATAGCCACTTCTCAACTAGAGTCGACAGAAAGTAATGTACAGCATCTTGGGGCATATCTTGAGGTGAGAACAAGAACAGAAAATTACACTGTCGGTGGCGTAGGTCTGTCTCCTCTACGGTGCGGCTCAGAACTAGAAGAGAGATGAGAACTCTCTTGTTCTCCTTCATTTGAAAGGGGGAAGTGTGGGTGTGAGTCTCACAAGTCACTGGCTCAGTAGGAAAATTTCCTCAAAAAAAATTGGTACTATATAAACTTGCGAGCAGCAGGAGTAATTCGGCTAAAAACTATACAATTAATAAAATTGTGCATGTAAGTAGGGGTGTCAACGGATCGGATCCGGTCAGATCCGGTGTGATCCGAACTCGGATCCAAAATCAAAACACATTTCGGATCAGGATTCGGATCAAGATCCAAAATTGAATTTCGGATTCGGGTCAAGATTAGAATCCGATTTTTCACCTCAGTCGCCGCCGTCATCGTCCTCCTCTTCGCCTCCCTCGCCTGCGTTGGATCGTCCACCTTCGAGAATCACAGTGGGGTGGGGGGGCTTCCGGCAGTGGCAGGTGGGTTGCGCAGGGCGGGGGGGGTGCTGGGGGGGGGGGGGGGGGGGGGGGTTCACAGGGGGGCTTCTAGCGGTGAAGAGGGTGGGGTTTCAAGGGGGGGGGGGGTTCACAAGGGGGGGTTCACAGGGGGAGGGGGGGCTTCTGGCGGTGAGGGGGATGGCGGAGGGGGGGTGGTGTTTGGGGGTCATAGAGGGAAGAGGGGGCAAGTCTGGGAGAGGAAAGAGAGAGTCGTGTGTGTAATTTAAAAAAAAAATAGTTAGTACTTGATTTTATTTTGGGAGAGATTTACATAGGATAGAATTTTTACTTAAAAAAAATTTACTTATCAATATGTTAAGATGTGTCCTTTTTTAAATTTAAGAGAAAAAATGTTTAAAAAATACAACCAAACACCCTATAATAGTTGTTTAGAATAACTTAGATGACCGAGGAACAAAAGTTTTGAGGTGCATTTCAAATGATTTTTCTATGTTCTAACAAATGACATCCAATGAGGAAGAAGCTAAATCCACGGGAAAATTTTTATTTTTGTAAAAAAAACCACCTTAGAAGTTTATTAGTGCATTTTTTACATAATTTTTAATCTCCTCATTCCTAACTACATTATAATATTTGCCTATACCACTATTATTAGAGAAATATTTATTATCAGCTAGATCGAATAACAAGGTTAGATAGATTATTTGTTAAATAATTTCATTAATTGAGAAAGAGAGGGGAAGGAGGGTCTCATAAGACCCTTAATCAATCGGATTGCTTGATAAATAATCCACATAAATTTTGTTGACAAATCAAACTCATAATAAGCATTTCTCTTGTCATTAATTAGTCCTAACTGACCTTTGGCCAAATTAAAGAAAGTCTAGAGTAACTTTAATATCTCATAATCTCTCTCTCTCTCTCTCTCTCTCTCTCTTCATTTTTCATCCCTATATTTCGTCTCTCTCTTAGCACAATATACCCATGAAACAATTTTTGTTTTAAAAAAGATACTTTCATCTAAAAACTTTATTTTGCAGATGAAAACAAAACATCCTCAGCATCTGAAACAAATATTAAGGATAATTATGACATTATATTAATATAAAATACTACCAAAATAATATAAATAAGAGTGACAATCTTTGCAACAAAACCTTAATCTTTTAAGTATATGAGTGGAGATGGACATCATGATCAGAAGGTTTAGCCGATTATTAATTTGGAGACGGTTGGATGTAATCATATACACATGAAAACTCAGAAAGATTTACCAACCCCCCCCCCCCCCCCCCAAACACCCACACACACAGTTAAGGAACCACCAAATGCCTGCCATCCATGTAAAGGTGGGTCTCAACACTTGATTAGCTTCAGACAGAAGAGATTTGCAACATGAAGGATGTTTGGAAAATAAGGAAAACCAAACCAGAAGTAATCAAAGGAGATGATAGCTATGATGATGATAGACAAAGATGCAATGTGAAATGATAACAGAGGACAAATGACAAAATCATGTGTTTAAGTTAATGCATTTATACACCACGATCCTAGAGTAATGGGCATATTTGAAAAACAAACATATAAAAACAATAGTAATCAGTCAAAAGAATATGCATTTAAGATGGGGGGAAAAAAGGGTTCATGTAAGGTCATATTTAAAAGAACAGCTACTTTAAAACCCATTTTTTCTCTCCCTCCGTGCTATTTCTAGGGTTTTTTTTGGAAATTTCTCATGAATATGCCAAAAATCTAACTCAAACAAGCCTTCAGAGAACATTGTGCCTCTACCGGCCTGAACACCCCCCAACCCCCCAACACACTTTTCTTTAGTATCTTTATAAGCCCTGGGCAGGTGAGATTTCATGTGGAAACAGTAGGACTTTGTGGGAGATTTTGATGGTTTGGATCACCCCATAATGTGTTCCCAAATATGCCCAAGCATAGTGTTCTATGGAATTCAGGGATTCCTATGACCCATTTGGGCTACCGCCATGTCTTCTTAGGTCTACTCCCCTTAAACATGAACGTATGCAACTACACCTCTCTACAGCTCCTGGCATCCTTAACAAGGAAAATATAGAACCTTCTCAATTAATATAAGCCTTTATGGCACAGACTCCACACTAGATTGGCCAACAATCAAGTAATATCAAGATGACGAATTTAACTTGGTGCACTGTTAGTGACATTTAACTTTTGGGTGGGGGGGGGGTTACATTTTTGGCACACAAAGTCACATTTAACAAACATATCTACATCTGTTCCTCACATTTCTTGTATGCAACACTTCCATATTTTTTCTTGTTCAGGGTGCAATCCTCACATTCAACCTCACACCACCAGCATGTAGACAAAATAATAGGCAGAAAAACACAAAAGAACAACAGATAAGAAAAACAGTGCGGTAGTTAACCTTAAGAACCATGTTCATGACTGCACAAAACGTAAGCTTTCCATTCTCCGAGTAAATTATCATCCTGACAACTTTGTAGAGTGTTAGAATCAATCCAGTAGTTTCTTAAATTTGATTCCAATGAGCTGGTGGTAGAGGACATAGAGGGTGCACCTATTGAAGGGCTCCTCTCAGAAATTTCCTTTCAGTGCATGTTATGGCATCGCAAAAAGAAAACATTTTAGATATCATAGACCTGCGATGCATGGATTCTTAAGAGTTTAATGCTGATTAACAACCAACTACTTCACATCTGAGCAATCCATCATCAAACCCCCAGCCAATATCACGGTTTCATGAAAGAAGCTGATATTTTGCACATCAATTTTGTTAACATTATTGAAAATACTTGGCATGCAGAGAACACACTGTATTGTTAGTCACCTCGATTTGAACGACATCTTAAATTGTAACAATCTTGGCAGTGCAAAACTTCAAATACAATCTGATATTTCTCGTGATTGAGAGCTCATCCAAAGTACTTTGTCTTGATCTTGATTTCACACTCACTGGCTCTTTTCTTCTGCTTTTCTTGGCTGATGAAAGGAAGGCGACAAAATTATGTTAGTATAAATGTTGGGGCTAAAAGCCCTAACTGAATGCTGTCCAATGCACTGAATGATCCCCGTTTTTTTTAGTGGATAGTACCACATGTATATATTAAAAGAAAGAGAATGTACAAGTATAGGTGGACCCAAACCCAAAATGAGACCAACCCCAAAACACCTATACTGAATGATCCCTGTTAATGACATTTACTTTAAATGATGATCGCTAAAGCTGAAGTTCTTGAACAAAAGTGAGAAGTAGTCTATCAACAACCACTAAATGACATTTTTGCTAACTGCATGAAATTTATCTAGTGACATAAGCAAACAAACGGGGAAACATGACACCTAAAAAAACAGGCACCAAAATCAAAAGTTCAATTGAAAATTGATAACCAGACTACAAATTTCTAAGTCATCTTGAATAAGATAAAACTGAAGAAGAAATCCAACAACAATATGAATGAAAAATTACAGAAGCAAGAATATCTTGTTGAGCAAGTAAATAATTGGATTTTGTTCTTTCGGACGAAAGAACCCTCAACTAAGATTGCCACAAATTCATATGCATACATGTTGGAATGCGGAAAAATTATGGTTATATTGGCAAAAATATCGCAAAGGAAAAGACATTCAATTTTCCTTTTTAGGAGTTGTGGGCGTGTCAGTCTGTTAAACAGAAAAAATTAAGAATTCGCCTGCGATGGAGAAATGGGGTGTCCGTTTACCGGACGATTGCGCCAATATCTGAGATATCTGTTCCGCATATGGATTATCAGACGGAGTGGGTTCGTATACTGGACCTTTCCCCACTGACCGAAGTCAGTGTTAATTCACATCGGCCTAAAGTCCGAACACCTTTGATTAACTGCTGGAGAGAAACTTTAAAATCATTTTCATGGTTTCTAATGAATAGTGCAGGCTCATTGTGAACTGTTGCTCATCATTAAAAGCAATTGAGAGAATTAGGATTTCTCAATAGACCGTGATAGTCATGGAGGAAAAATCCTATAATCTGGAGAATAAAGGTATGAACAAGGGCTACATGCCTTTCCGGAAGGTATAACAAAAGAACCTAGACCTCGAGACCATTTTTGGGTTTTTTTGAGTTCCAAGGGTGTTTTGGTAATCTTGGCCAAGTTAGTGGTTTGATACAAACATGAGACTGGCAAAAAGGGGTATGCTGCAATTCCCAACTTCCTGAGACTCTGAGGTCATGTTTGGAAGGTTCAGAGGCCATTAGACCATGTTTGAACTATAGGGGTATGGCTGACCAGACCCATGGGCTTAATATGGGCTTTGGGCTGGGGTAGGAAGTTTTGAATTGCCCAACAACCTTCGAGAGCACTAAGGTGCCATTTGGAAGGTTCGACAGTCAAATGGACATATTATAGACACATTTGTAGCAACATGGGTATGCATGAAATTTGCCACAGGACCACAAAAATGACGAACAATAATGACAATATTCCATTATATTCATCATTTGTACACATACAACTAGTGGTCGACAAATTGTTATCCATATGGGTTGGGTTCCGTACTAACATGGAGTACAAGGACATAGCCACAATTTGTGGAAACTGCAATTTGCAGGACTAGAAATGCCTGGTCTGTGAGGAGGGGTATTTTCGTAACTTCTAAGAGTTACACATGAGCCACCATCCATTAGACACACGGACGATACATGGCATGGGCTTATGAGGGTATACGTGTAAAGCCTAAGGGTATTTGGTAAATCCATACCCTTGATGGGCTTGCGCAACCCGCCCAACGCACGAGCACGAACCACGGTCCACAGGCCACGAGCATGAACCACGAACACTTGTGGATTTCTGAAAATCCTTCTTCAGAAATCTCTTCTTGTCTCCCCTTTTTTGACTCCGGGGGAGGGTATTTATAGAAAATGAGGGTGCCATGGGCTGTAGGGGGGCCAGCGGGTTCCAAACGCCCCAAAAAGAGGGTTTCGGACCCGCTAGGGGCCCAAATAGAGGGGGCCGAACCTGCTAGACACCCAGCGGGTTTGACCGGCCTCTTTTGAGGCTGGTCGAACTCAGTGGAGGTCCAGCGGGCCCCCTTGGACCCGCGTGGAGCCAACAGGCCCAAGAGAAGGGCTGCCGGGCCGGCGCGGCTCATCCATGGGGCCTGCCCCATGGGTGGGGCCTCCTCCTCCTCCATAAGAACCCCTGGGGGGGGGGAGGGAGGGGGGGTTGTCAAAACGGTGCGCAACCCCTGGGGAGATCCGGCACTTCTTCTGCGACTTGTTTGGCATATGTGATTGGAGGCTGGGGAGGGTTCTCTCGCGGTTGGAGATTGTCCGTTGCACCACGTCGGGAAGACTTGTGCTCGTCCGGATTGTGTGGTACGTATTGTTTCCCTTTGACGATTATGTAGTTGACGAAGGCTTTAACCACAAACATGTTGGTTTAGGGCAATGGCCCTGGATGTGGAAATTTCCCACAAGACAGGGATTCCGGCTCTAAAACCACGCTCCGCTCATCCAAGATGGCAAACAATGTAGTGATACACCATGGAGTGACAATTTGGCCATGCGCTGACGGTCAAGCACTTCTAGATTTGAATTGACGCAACGTAGTCGACGTCCATAGATGTCCCAATTGATTCGAGAAAATTCATGGGTGCAACAATACAACAGGAAACCAAATAGTTACAAGCATCAACGCGAGTAACTCCAATTAAAGGTGGCTGATATTGGACAACTACATGATGGCTTATGAGGTGACTCACTATCTCAAGGTAAGAAATAAAGAAGACTTGGTGCAGAAACTTGAATTTGAGAAAGCCTACAATAGGGTGCGTTGGAATTGTATTCACAACACCCCTGGAATGATGAGATTCAACAATAAGTGGTTAGAATGTGTGCTGAGTTGCATCACTACAGCGAGATTTTCCATTTTGATCAATGGGCAGCAAGCTGGTTATTTCAAAAGTTTATAGAGAACTGAGGCAAGGGGGCCCCATTTCACGTCTCATATTCTCTCTCATTGTTCAGGTTTTTAACTCCTTGTGGACGACTGCTGTATATAAAGGCCTTGTGGATGGGCATTTGATTGGTACGAATGATTGATGACTTTCTTATTTACAGTTAGCAGATATACCTTGATGTTTACTTCTTGACAACTGAATAAAATGAAGAACATTCATGACCTCTCACGTTGGTAGAAACTATAGCAGGTTCAAGTGTGAGCTATGAGAATCTAGGGTCAATGGTGTGAGAATGAAACTAGGGAGCTTGAAAATAGTTGAACCCATGCTCTTAGCGGGGTGGTTCAGCAATCCCGTGAAAATGGGAGCCCCTCTGCAGGGGCGCAAGTTCGAACTCGCGCCCTCGCCCTTGTTCCCCCTCCCATTTCCAACTTACCTACCAAAAAAACAAGATTGAAAATAGTCGCTGACATTCTCAGATGCAAAGTTACCAATTTTCCTATTAAATAGCTTGGATTCCACTGTCAGATGGACATATTAAGTCAAAAGAATGGAACCGTATAATCAGGAGGTTTGAAAATAAATAAATTGGAGAGTTGAAAGGATAATTATCTATCTATAAGCTGGTAGCAGGCTGGTGTTATCCATGGCTGTCCTTTCATCTCTTGCTACTATCATTTTTCAAATCTTAAGATTCCTCAATCCATGGCTAGAAGGATCGAGTATTAGGGCCTCCTGGCAGGTCGCAAACGAGAATGAGGAGGGCTACATCTCATTAAATGGCCCTCATTATGCAAATTGAAGTGTCAAGGTGGAGTAGCCTTAATTCCAATCCAAGTCTTTAATCAAGGCCATTTAAGAAAATTTCTATGGAGATTGGGTGTTTGACATGATAGGCTATCAGTAAAATTGTTAATCTGAAATATTTCAAGAAAAAAGGGAGATGGGGACTTCAACCCAACTTGTTGGAATTCAGTGTCATCTATATGGAAGAATATTTTGAAGGGAAAAGAAAGATTCCATGCTTCTACCACTCTAGTGCTGGGAATGGGTGATATTACTTTGTTTTAGGAGGATTGATGGTGTACAAGGGAGCCTTTTGCAAATCTGTTTACCAGAATATACACCATCCAAGAACAAAAAAGTCACCGTCCAGTTTATGTTCAGGGGAGGAGGGACCAGTAATTGGGTGATCCAACTGGTGAGAAATTTGTCCAAGGAGGAAGAGCAAGAATACGTACAGCTACAACAAAACTTATGTCACAGTACATTGTCTGGTCTCTGGATCAGCTTCGGTGGCAATGGGAGTGTGATGAATTTTCTCCGTCAAGTCATATACTAAATTTCTCACTGATGGAGTAAAGGTGTGGTGGTATAAGATGGTTTGGAATAATTGCTTACTGACCAAAATTCAATCATTTTTGTGGAAGCTCGTTTCTGAACCACCACCAACAACAGCGAGAGTTAAGACTTTGTTCACAATTCATAATTATAACTGCTCCTTCTGTGGACTGTTCGAAGAAGACTCTGACCATATTTCCTGTTTCTGCGGCATCATAAGAGTTATTTGGCAGGTTTCCTTCAAATGTACCCAAGTGAGAAGGGTCATGCCTAGTCAAGTTATCTAATTATTTAACTGGCAGTCTGCTAGTAGACTGAAGCATATCTCTGAAGAAGACTGGTCAATCTGCTTTGCCGCTATTCTACGGACTATTTAGTGCGGCAGAAATGAATGGAGGTTTAATAGTGATTACAATTCACTTTTTAATATCTTCAGGCGAGCAGTGAATTGGGCTATCAAATGGCATAAGATTCTTGGGAAATCCAGTCACTTGCTATTCCTTGGCTGTTGCCTTGGAGGAAGTTTATCTACCGACTTGATCTTCACCGTGCTAGCTTGGTATAGCAGAGATGGGGATGTTTTGTGCCTTACTTTATCACTTTTTCTTTTTTGATGCAGTCTGTTATTTCCTTGTTTTTCCTTTCATCCAATGACCTATGCATAGGAATGACACCTTTTCTGTATGTTATTCTTCTTAAATCAATGAATAGTAACCATTCTTGGTTACCTAGGGTCATAGGGTTTTTCTTAATTTAAGGAGAAATGCTAGCTACCCGGGCGCCCGGGTAGCCAGCACGACGTAGAATGGCAGCGCGGCCGACCTGATTGGTTGGCCGCGTGGGCCCCACGCCGCCCCACGCTGCGGTTTTGTGGGGCCCACACCGCGGCCGACCAATCAGGTCGGCCGCGCTGCCATTCCAGGTCGGCTTGTTACCCGGGCGCCCGGGTGTAACAAGCATTTCTCTAATTTAAGTGGCCAGGCTTTGCCACTGCGACAGAGCACCTCCAAAAAAAAATGGAAAGAAAGAAAAGACACTCGAGGATCCTTATCTTATGTTTGACTTACCATGAAAGGCTAAGCAAAAACAGATGTTTGGATAAAGTTATTTGGACAAATAGATAAGTTTTACATCAGAATGCAACACATTGCTGTGATATTCACACAAGATGTTTAACAGACTGCATAGGATGGAGGAAGGGTCATGCAGCCAATTGGGCAATCCTTGATTGACAAAAAGGACAACATATAGTAACAAACTTGGCAACAGAGGTCAAATCATTTTATCTATGTTCAACACCAATTAACAAAACTCTTTAATCACAAATCTGCAGTACCACAATAGATGTGAGAATTTAAAAAGAAATTCTTGCAAATAAGGGGGCAGTGGCTCCGGCGACTGAGGGAGTCAGTGGTGGTAGTGGGTGCCACAGAGGGGAGGAGGACCTTCCTCCCTTCTCCTTCTTGTCTGATGCCCTCTTCCAAGAGGCCCCAAGTCTTCGCCTTACTGTTCCTGTGATAGTTAGGGCTGCATGGGTCTGAGGAGGAGGAGGCCGTACCCATGGTTTGGCGCGCCGGATCGAGCCGGGCCGATCCCCCCGAATCGCATCGGATCAGGGAGGATCCGATGCGCGGCTCGCCCGATGCGCCCGGATCCCTTCAATAAGGGTTCTGGCCGAATCCAAGCGGATCGAACCGAATCGGTTCGATCCGCCCGAATCGGATCGGATCAGGAAAAACCCGATCCGGTCCGAATCGGGGATGCGCCAAACCTTGGCCGTACCAAACCCTCTGGCCTTAGCCCTCCCAGCCCCGTCACCGGTGTCGGAAGATTAAATGCGGCGTTGGAGTTGGTTGAAGAAGCCTTTCAAGGGGAGGACAGTGCCTCTGCAGATAAGGGGAAGCTTTCCAAGGGAGAGGTTATGGTATCCTATCCAAGGTCGAAAATATTATGGAAACACAAGCAAGTGAAACTGCTAGGCTGATTGGAGTCTCCGATGATGGCGTAGACAAAGGTTTGAAATCCACCCTACTTTTGATCAAGCATAGGTGGATGGCAGACATTCCTAGAAAGGCGAAATCCGATGCAGCTGTTAAGAAAAGATTTTCGACGCAGTTTGAAGCACTGATGGTTCGTGTTACTAGGAGAAGTTTCGTAGGGCTGCATGTCCTTCTTTTGTATGACGTCCGTTTTTTGGAAGATGTATAACAGGGGTGGGACTTTTAGTCAAGGTGTGGTTCTGTTTTGGGGTTGTTGGGTGTGATAAGTTGGGACTGTCAGTGTGGTTCTGGGTTTCCTTTTTTGCTCCCTTGGCAGAATTTGGTTTGCCATCTCTTGTTTCAGGGTAGTTTTCAGAGCTCTCCCCCTTCATGTATATACTTTTTTTTCTCCTTTATAATACCAGTCATGGTTTGCCGTGGCGGAGCGAATCGGTCCGATTTGGGTGAATCAGAGTGTATCACAGGATTCCCGATTCTCCCGATTCCCATGCGAATCGGCCCGATTCCCATGCGAATCGGCCCGATTCCCATGCGAATCGGCCTGATTCTCCCGAATCGGAGCGAATCAGAAAAAAACAGATTCGGGGCAAATCGGCGATGCGGCGAACCATGATACCAATGGTACCATCCACTTTTCAAAAAAAAATCTGCCTAATCTATTTGATTTTCAAAACCTTTCTCTTTAAGTTTGATTATATCAATCAAATATCCCTCTGGAATCAATCAGCTATCATTCTGAAATAGATCCTCACTCCTGACAATCAAGAGATGTTTAGAAAAAAGTGTATTCCAAAGAATACTCCTCATTTGAGAAAGAAATATTTTACTTATCCTTACACAATTAAAAGAACCCCCCCTCCCCTATTTTAGTTTTTGAAGATTAAAGAATTCGCAGTAGATGACTAGGGTTCCATTATTTGTTAGTCTATACTTACGAGATTAATGGCAACGATTTGTTTTAGAATGACGCCTGGTTCCAGGGAGATATTTAATATTATTGGACTATATTTGAAAATAAATTAAATTATAGGGATCTTCTGTAAAAATCCCAGCTAAAAATGCTCCCCCTTCTTCCCTGACATCCACATCAACTATCTATATGTAAAGGAATGAAAAAGATGGAGATGGAACATGCGTTGATTACCAGAAAAGAAACAACAAGCACTTAAAATGGGCTCATATTGGCTCAGGAAATAATTAGAAGCTCTCTTTAGATATGAACATTTCAGGGAAATAGCTAGCCTCACAGAACATCTGCATTGATACAGCAGGTGGCCCTTCATAAGGGCATGATTACGGGGAACAATAGCTAGCCTCCACATCCATCTGCAATCTGTGAATGGGGGGCACAAAGGGCATGAGGGACCAGCTCACTCTTATTTTATTTGTAACCATAAGATATACATTATCTGAAATTTAATGGCTATAGAGTAAGAGGAAACTTTTCCATCATGAAGTAATAGAAATTCTCTCTCTCTCTCTCTCTCTCTCTCTCTCTCTCTCTCTCTCTCTCTCTCTCAATCAATCTCTTCATTTCCCTAGATCTAGGGGATCTCAAAAAGTTTATTTCCCATCACATAGAGGTAGAGAAAGAAGATCTCTACACAAGCATTTGTTCAAAAGATACTTCACTAGAAATAGGCTGCCACTTATCTGGAGAGAGAGAGTTGTTCATTCTTGTGATCACATGATGGTTAGACAACATAAATCAGGTTCTTGTTAAGTAGCGTTTAAAGAAATATACAAAATTTTGGAAGTTAGAAGAAACACACAACACAATTTCTTTTATTTACCAAGTGAAAACTAATTCTTAAACCGTCATAGGGAATTCCCACCCCCCATTAAGAAAAATCTTACAACCTTCTAGATTCAGGAGCAGTAGAGGACCCAGACACCATTCCTGCCTTTTCATATAAATCGTCTCCCTCTAGTTTTATTCTCAGCAATGGTTCACTAAGATATTACTCCATCGACAAGAAAATTCCTGACAACAGATCATTTAGTACTTATTCCATTGCCAAGAAAAATAATAAGGCTGTGTATTGCCATGGGACTCGATAGGATAACATTCCTCGGTGCTACCTGCCAAAAAGAAAGGTAGACAGCATTGGGATCCCACTCCTCAAGCAAGAAGGAAAAAGGAGTTGTTGAACTTTCCTCTGGCTCTCCAACTTGGATAGAGTATCCAAGAGAACATATTTAAGGAAGGATGAATGAGACCAACAAAAGAGGAGATGATTTTAAGTCAGGTGAGAGAATATCAGATGGATAATGCAAGCAATAGAGAGTATGTGTGAGATTAGCTTATCTTATTTGTTTGGGTATGAGAAAGGTGAAGTAGGTCATATTCCAGAAAATGTTGAAGTAGTTCCATGGGAATAGGGCTGTTCAGTTCTTGGGTGAGCCAGAGAACCCGAACCAAACTGAACCGAAAATCTCGGTTCAGTTTGGTTCAAACTTCAAAGATATCTAAAGTTGGGTTAAGAATCCAAACCAACCCAACATTGATTTCATCCGGTTGGTTCGATTTCTCATTTGGGTAAACCGAGCTGGACCATTTAAACCAACATTGTTATTATCTGGTAATACTTTGCTGCCTGCTGGCTGGCCCTAGCTGGTCCTAAACGTGTCCATATTCATCTGTAAAGTGGGTATAGTACTATGAGAGATTTCAATTTTTTTAACAGAGGAAAGTGAAAGATTAGGAGGTGACAGTCTGATAAACCCTTTCCACTCATGTCACTGCCTAGTACCTTCTAAAAAGTGCTTTAGTATTGGCCCTTTGCCCTTTGATATGGACCTAATGGTTAAATTCAAATTCTATAAAGAAAAGGAGAACGTAGAAAGTACAAAAGGGAAGGGTGGGAGCCTGGTGCTGGCAGTCCATGGGAGCCATGCCACTCTCTCCGTTCTTCCTCTCATCTGGGAGTTGTGACTTCCAACATCATTCTTCATAAAAATATAAAAAAAATTCAAAAACTCAAAACAGAAATAATAAAAAAATCGAACTGAAGCAGCTTGGTTTGGTTCATTTCAGACTTTCAGTTCACCCCTATATATTAGGCCGGTTGGGTTCGATTTGCTTTTAGATTCAGGTCGATTTGGTTTGCCTCAAAAATGCAATAACCCAGAACGAACCGACCCGTGAACAGCCCTCCTTTGGAATAGGGATATGAATTTCTCTGGTTGAAAATCTTGTTGAAGACTTGAAGGTCAGACTATCATAGGATTAAAAGTGTCATCGACCAGACTGACTGCCTTCTACAAATATGTACCATGAACACCAGAGGACCCAGACACAATTTCTTGGATTTTTCACAAAAACCACATCTGTCTACTTTTATTCTCGGCAAAGGATTGATGAAATATTATTCCATTGAGAAGAAAAACTTTTCAGCAACAGATCTCTGAGATATTAATCCATTAAGAAGAAAAACAATCAGGCCCTGTATTTCTACAGGGATAAGAAGGGGAATAGGGGTAGGAATCTCATCTCTGGTTAGTAAGGTTGTTGAGGGTTCGATTGCAATAGGTATATGTTCATGAACACTGGAGGACCCAGAAACCATTTCCTGCCTTCTTCTTAAAAATCACTTCCTTCTGGTTTCATTCTCAGGAAAGGATCACTAAGATATTATTACATTGGCAAGACAAACAACACGACCCTGAATTGCTACAAGATATAAAAAAGGAGAATAAGGATAACAGTCATGTTTCTGGTTGTTGAGGGTGGATTAGGTTAGGATTAAATGTCATTATCAGGACTAACGTGATCTCTCTAATGTTGCAAGCTCCTACAACCATCAAAGTCAATGTCTCAGGTGCAAGCATTGGTGACACATGAGTAAGCATTTGAAGGACTGATCCTCATCACACTACAGTCCACGATTGGGCATACCGTAGCAAACTGGTGGGGTATGCCCGTGCCACACCATGCCTAGGAGAACCCGGTTCTCAGGCATGGGTGGCACACTTGACGGATCAGAAATGGGCCAACCACGCGGTTCGGCTGCAGTACCAGATAGTTCCTTAAAAATCTACTTCCCTTTCTCCCCCCACCCAAAGGACAATCGTTTTCAAAGTAGTCAAAGCCAGACGACAGAAGCACAGCTGGCGATATTCCTTCTCTCCCATCTGGCGATTCTGGCCCCCATTTCCACCTTTTGCTTATTTTGTTTCATTTTCTTTACTTTTTTGTAGATTTCTATTGAAGAACTAGTTTGCATTGATTTGAGGGTGTTTTCAAGTCTTATTTGAGTCAATTTAAGCCTCTCCATTTTTAAAGGTGATGTTTGTGCTAGATTAAGGCATGGGATTGAAGTAAAAACTTGTTGCAATTGGTTAGAAACCATTTGCAACAAAGTTTGCCATAGATTTAGGGTGATTTTTAGTTAGATCTAGTTTTGTGGTTTGATTTTTCATTTTTGCAAAATGGATGGTACTACATTTTTTTTTTTTTTTTGAGAAGTGGATAGTACCACAGATATTATAAAAGGAAAAAAGGATGTACACGTGAAGGGGATAGCTCCCAAAACTCCCCCAAAACAAAAAAATGGCAAGCCGTAGCATATCATGGGAGCAAAGAGAAGAAAAGTAAAACACCCTTAGCAAATCACTACCAACAGCCCAAAGGCCAACAGACCCACAACAAAAACACTCCTCTACTAAGAACGCCACCCACAACATACATCTTTCCATAGACCACAAAGCCACCCAAAAGGAAAAGACAAGCAACCCTCCAATACACCTTCTGGATTCGCAAATCACTTGTGCCTTAATTCTTCAAAAGTCCTTACTTGGCAGCCACGTCAGACTTCACCTTTCTAGCAATATCCACCAACCACCTACGCTTAATCAGTAGCAATGTGGATTTCAAACCTTTGCCCATGCCTTCATCCGAGACACCAATCAATCTAGCAGTTTCGATCGCTTGAGTTTCCATGTAATTCTCAACTTTGGACAATATATCCATTACTTCTCCTTTGGAGAGTTACCATTATCCAGTGGAATAAAATCCACCCCTGAAAAGCTTCCTCTACTTGATCCAACGCCATCTAAAGATCCTCCAATATCGGGGGCAGTGCAAGAAGAACTAAGGCCACTGCATCCCCCTCTTCAGGCACAACATTCACCTCTGATGCAGGGATAGGAAGGTGAGAGACGGGGGTATCCAGGAAAAGATCCTCAGACAGAAAAGCAAAGGGAAGAAGGGGATTCTCCTCCTCTCCGCTGCAGCACCCCATACCTCCTGTCTGATCCTCGTAATCGCCGGAGCCACCTCTGCTAGACTCGCGTCCAGCCTCCTCCTCCTCCCCACCGCGGATGGTACCACATAATATATTGATTAAGAAAGTAATGTACAAGTGTAGAGGTAAGAAACAACAAAAACCTCTATACAAGAAGGTCCCTCCCCAACCTCACAAACAAAACCTCACCTCCCCAAGCACAAAAAAGAGAGGGGACTGAGGACTCTCTATATTTCCCAATAGTTTAGCTCATAACATAACACTGTTCCTAGCTAGATGGAAAACCGCGTCTTCTGGCCTTGACTCCTCTTGCAAATTCTGATGTTTCTTTCGTTCAAGACAGTAAAGAGTAGGATGCAAAATGAGCCACCACACACTACCCAATCGCCCCTGCTTGGAAACCATCTACTCCAGCCCAATAAGAGTTGCTGAACTCCTTGGAAAGAAGGGATAGGAAGGCGGAGACACTGACCGATTTCAGCCCAAAGACCTTTAGTGAAGAAGCAAGTCGTGAATAAATGATCAAAATTCTCTTCCTCCTCCCCACAAAGATAGCAAAGAGATGGTATATCTGGGAGAAACATTGAGAGCTTATCATAAGTGGGCAACCTCTCGTGAGAAACCCTCCAGATGAAGTTCTTGACCTTCAGGGGGCTCTTGGGGACCCAAATCTGAGCCGTCACCTCATGTCTCAGGTCCCCGTCAACAAGCATGAAATATGCCGATTTAACCGAGAAACACCCAGATTTCTCCCATCTCCAAGACCACAGGCCCCTGGCTGCGAACAACCTGAAAAGGGCAAGCAAGGTGAACAGCTGCATAAGGTGTGTAGTCTCCTCCGAAAAGTTGGCACCCATGTCCCACCAGAGGGTTGTCCTAAAAAAAATCTACGACCGTGGCTGATGGAGAGGATGCAATGGCGAATAAGTCAGGGAACACATGTGCCAGCATGGAATCCCCACACCAACTGTCTCTCCAAAAGGAACACCTCAGCCCATCATCCAAGGAGATCTTGACACTCACCTTGACAAAATCCAAACATTGAAGAATCCCCTTCCGAACCAGGGAACATTTGTACAATGGAGGTGATGCCAAGTCCCACCCTCTAGAAGCCCCAAGGTATTTGTGCTGCATGATATTGTGCCACAAACCCCCTTCTTCTGCCCCGAGTTCCACCACCATTTGCATAAAAGGGCCAGGTAGTGGTTTGATTAAATCCAAATTTAGAAAAATAATTTTAATATTTTTAGTAATCTTAGAATTATTCAAATGTTGTAGATAAATTGTAGAAGCTTAGATTTACCATTTTATACCATTATATTGCATGAATCTTGGATTTGAAATTTCATTGATTGTAAATTATATAATATTATTTAAATATTTATTTTACGTATTTAATAACTTGTTAGGGTTTAGTGATGTGGTTTCAATTTTCAAATGCTATGCAAATTGTTAATTGCTACAAATACTTTGACAATGGCATTTCAATTGTTCAATATTTTAGATGCCTCCACAGAAAGCGCATATGGATGACATAGTTTGGCAAAACGGAAGGATGTTGGAGGGAAAAAGATATTGATGGCAACACAATTATTGCAACATAGAGTATCATGGGGGAGATGTCTCTCAGTTGAAGAAGCATTTGGTAGGAGGCGTAGGTGCTAGATACAATGAGGTCCTAGGTTGTCCTAGTGTTCAATATGAAATTAAAGTTGAGATGACACAACATTTAAGGCAGGTGAGGGCACAAAAAAAGGGCGCAAAATGTTCAGGAAAGTGGACAAGAGCAGTCCAGCGAGGCAGGCTCCATCTATGTCCAGAGATCCTCCACCACCAGTCCCCTCCTCTTCCCCCTCCTCATCATCCTCCAGAGCAATAGTCGTTGATGCGGTAAGACAGTTCTTTGTAGAGTTCAACATCCCGGCTGATGCAGTTCATTCACCATCATTTGCGGACATGATTAGAGTATTGTCTACAGATCTAGATCCATGTCTATCGTTACCCACCTGAGTAGACATTGAGTTCGGGGTTAAGGAGCCACAAGAGCACATTGATTTAGATTTCTTTTCATCTGACACTGGCTCTGCTGGTTGAAAGGTTGATTTAGTTCTTCTAACTTATATGTGTGCATGTGGATTTCCTTTAATTACATTGCAAACATTTAGACATTTTGGAATTATGTTTGCTTCTATCTGATGGATATTTTGGAGTCTTGGACATTGTGATGCTTATGGAAGTTCACAATTATATGTGTTATGGTATCTCATTCACAAGCCGATTGAGTTATATGTGCATTTTCATTTCCTTTCATGTGATTGTGATGCCTATAGAAGCTTGGAAAACGCAGGGTGGTTGTATCTTATTCACATGCCAATTGAGTTAGACATGCATTTTCATTTCCTTTCATGTGATTCAAGTGATTATGATGCTTAGAAGTTTGGAAAACATAAGGTTGTATCTTATTCACAGGCCGATTGAGTTGTACGTGCATTTTCATTTGTTTTCATCACATTATCATTGTGAATTGCTTAGAAGTTTGGAAAACACAGGTTTTTTTGAATCTTATTCACGGGCCGATTGAGTTAGATCTGCATTTTATTTCCTTTCATGTGATTGTGATGCTTATAGAAGTTTGGATAACACATGATTTTTGTATCTTATTCACAGGCCGATTGATGAAGGGATACATGGGCTTTTACTACATTGTGAATTAAAATTATTCCTTTTACTACATTACATGAGAATTTACCTACAACATTAAACAACAACATTATTTGAATTCTGCAAAAAAAAATCTGATAAAAATAAAGAAAATAGGTGTTTTGGGCCAAACTGGCCCTAACCGGATGGTATGGTACGGTGAATAGCGCACTGTCCCATGAAAAGGTCGTTCGGTCAGGTTTTATGCTCCGATGAACAGTGCTACAGTGCATTGAAGACCACTGGTCTCACCATGGCACAGTAGCGAACACACCCCTAGGGGGGGAAAAAGTCAGTTCCTTTCTATGTTTCAGATTTCTCTCTGCCCACGTACATGAGTTGGTGATCTCTGGAAATTGTATAAGATGATGATTTAGTCAAAAAGGAGAAAGAAGAGTAACTACACTCAGTTTCCCCTATTATTTTCATGTTACTTCAATGTTTGTTTGTCTAAATTTTGAAAGATGAAGTGACAAATGGAGTTGACTTGGTTCAAGATATGTATGAAGGTGCTACTACTAGTGTGAGAATTATTGCTAAAGAGACTTGTGAATTTAGTCACTACAGGTTTGCATCAATGTTTTGCACTAAGTCTGTATCTCTTTGCTCTGGCTATGGATGAAGCAACAAAACAATTGCATGATGATATTCCTTGGTGTATGTTATTTGCAGATGATATTTTCTTAATTGATGAGAGTATTGATAGTTTAAATGTTAAGTTAGAAAGTTAGAGGCATGCCTTGGAGTCTAAAGGTTTTAAAATTAGTAGGAGCAACTCATATTTTTTGCATTGTGATTATAGTAATGTGAGGGTGTTACAAGAAAATATAGTTCTAATTGATGGACAAAACATTCCTAAGAGTATTTAGGGTCTATCATTCAAGAGAATGGAGAGATTTATGATGATGTTGCACACAAGATTAAGACAGGTTGGTTAAAATAAAGAAGTGCATCAGGAGTCTTCTGTGATCATCGTATACCCGTGAAACTTAAAAGGAAGTTTTATAGAACGACTGTGAGTCTTGCATTGTTATATGGTACCGAGTGTTGGACAGTACGAAATGAACACATTAACAAAATGTGTAGCATAGATGGGGATGTTGAGATAAATGTGTGGCAAGACTAAAAAAGATAAGATTGAGAATAACTGTTTTTGTGAGGACTTGGAGATAGCTTCAATTGATAGTAAAATGAGAGAAAACAAACTCAGGCGGTTTGGGCACGTGCACTATCACCCTAACTCGGCATCGATTAAAAGATGTGATCAAATCTTAATAGATGCTAGTAAAAGAGCTCGGGTGTTAAACTTGAGTTAGTCTTGGTCTTCTGACTTCCCGTTTTCCTCACGTTCTGGTGCATTGTTCTGTTGTAACTATATTCCAAGTTCATCACATACTATTGTAACAATATCATTATATGTGCAACTAGACATTTTCTGGGTTGGAGGTTGATTGACCCAACTCTTCCTCTCGCACTCTACATTTTTACTTAGTATCAGAGCTTGCATGTGTGAGGAGAGACTACATATTTTCCCTTCTTGCTTCTCTGCCTTAGTTCCTCATCTCTTGCAGTCATGTCTTCTTCTGGAGATCTGCATTTGGGAGACAAGGGAGACAAGACCAAATACAACCCAAGGAGCAAACATGAGGGAAATCTCGTCGACCGCTATTGGGTGTATGGACTATTCATCTTCATACTAACATCCATCGGATAGCCCAGGTGTGAGTCTTGCCTCTGATAAACTCAAGGGTGACAATTTTCCTTCGTGGAGATGGAATGCTAAGGTCACTCTAGCCGCCAAAAACAAAGCTTTGCTTTGTTGATGGCACCTTAGTTAGGCCAGACTCTCCACCCAGTCTTGTTATGGGCTAGGAAAGATGTAACAACATGGTTATTTCATGGTTACTCAACAGTGTCGACTGTGATATTGCTATGGTGTTAGTTATGTGGACACGGCAAGAGAGATCTAGTTAGATCTAGAAGAAAGATTCTCACAGCGTATGGCCCTAGAATCTATGAATTGAGGAGATCCATTGCTCTTCTTAGACAAGAGCAGATTCCTATATCAGCATATTACACTGGCATGAAGACTCTACGAGATGAATTAGTGTCCTACTCTAAAATCCCTTCTTGTACGTGTGGGGCAAATAAGGAGTGGCCCAGTGTATATAACGACATTTTCTGGGTTGGAGGTTGATTGACCCAACTCTTCCTCTCGCTCTCTACATTTTTACATCGAGGAAGACTTAAAATGAGATGGTGCGATGTTATTAGGAAGACATTGGCTTCTTGGGTTTAAACATGAATATAGCACTTGATAGAAATCTTGGCAGAAAGGCTCCAAATAATGGGACAAGGCTCTAATGATGATGACGACGAAGTGACAAATGGAATTATCGCAGGAGGATGGAGATGCGGGAGAACTGGGACGCATGACGCTGGAGAAAAAGAGAGGGTAATAGGTATGAAAAAGAATGCCATCACATATGCCATCTCTACATCAGATTCTTGAAGTCGGCAAAAGGAGAGCTGAGACCTTCATATAGAGGAGAGTGTTTCTCTATTTTCTCATTTGTTCCTTCTTTTGGGCAAGAATGAGCATGAAAGGAAGTGATCTTGTAAGGAAGAAGAGAACAAAGGAAAGAGCGCGAGTTTGAATTTATAACCATTTGTACAAAGAAATTGAATTTAAATTTAATATGATCCCATTCTTCTGGGTATATGTTATGATTTATATGCATTTATTTGTTTCTTAATTGTAAATGTAATATGTGGAACAGAGGGCTGAATAAAGCATAACAATTGGATTTATAACCAAAAAAATGAATGGAAAAGAATAAATAGTCAAAGGCCTCGTAGTAAGTCATTACTCAGAGATATCTTCATTTCCATCAAGTAGAAAGGTCAACCTGTCATTTGACAACTCCTATTGTACTTCTTATCCATAATTTACAACAGTGACTTGGGTTTGTGGTTTGTTTTTCACACTTTATTCTTGAAACAAGAATTTCTACTCCAAATACGTGACGGAATAAGCATAAGGATAGCCATTCACATGTCATAAATAATGTCAACCCATCAACAAAGAGGAGGGATAAAAAGAAAGAAGTTAACATGCGAAATGGCGAAACAATCCTAGCGCACACACATTACGTCAATAGAAATCATGACGAAGCAGAACAGTTCAAAAGAGGCGCCACCCTTCTTACCCTTCACATTTACATCAAATCCTCGTTCAAATGCCTAAAAGAGAGAAGAGAAGAGACACACAGAGAGAGAGAGAGAGACGGCCAGATGAGAGGGAAAAAAGTGGGCGAAAAATGAGAAAATGGGTCAGCCAGGTAGAAACAGAAAGATGAGCGACAGGAGCAAATAGTTCACCTTGGTCCCGGGAAAGGTCATGTGGAGCTCCTCCTCGGGGATGACGACGGGCCATCGCTCGCCGGCCTCGCGGAACATCTGCTCCGTCTCTAGCATTCGGCCGCTCGAGAGGATGCGCTCGCGGAGGGTCTGAGCGGAGGTGGAGGTGGCGTCGACGACCTCCTCGACGCCGTTGACGTAGGTGATGGTGATCTGCGGGGGGTGGTCGTCCGTCCGGCGCTTCACCGTCACCTGGCAGGCCCCGGAGCCGGCATCCTTGTGGCGAGCCGCGTTGCACTGCGCCAGGAACTCCATGCAGCACGCCGTCCGCGGGTCCAGCGCATTGAACTCTATTCGCACCCGCGACAGGAACTTTAGCATCCTCTCTCTCTCTCTCTACAGTCCTCTCTCTGCTCTCTCTTCTCCCCCACTGCACCCCTCTGCAACTACTGCCCTCCCCCTGCCTCCTAGGGCTCCCACTGGACCGGGAGCCTCCAGGCCGACGGTTCGACCTTTAGGCCGGGCGGTCCACTTGTGTTACCATTTTTCATAGGAAATACTTAAAACTTTTACGGAGGATCTACTATAGTACTATCATATTAATATTTGCTATCATATAATGACGAGACCTGTCACGTCCCGAGAATTACGCAGCGGATATTAGTTCGAAGAATTCGAGTCGATATTTCGAGACGTGGACAGTCGGCAAATAAGTCTCTAACTAGCACGCATTAATTGTGAATCAACACAACATCATAATAGGACCCGAATATTGAACTCAACTAATCTTTTATTCAATCTCAACTCATTGTATTCCAAATGGATACTAGTACAAGACTAAGACTCAATAAAAAGAAAAGTACATTTATTCCTCACTTCCTACTGCATTAATCTAACACTCGAAGCAAGTTACTATAACTAGACTCATGCTTGGAACGCTCTTCACTCGGACGCATTCCCATCCTCGACTTGCTCTTCCTCTTGAACGTCATAGTCACCTAGATTGGATAAAAGTAGGGGATGAGCAAACTAGCCCAGTAGGATTTATATCTCAATGTGCGGGCAATGATATAAGTGATTAACAATCTAGAACTAGGTAAGCACGATGAATGTCATGATATGCATGTACGAATAAAACTCATTAAAATAAAATACATGAAAATAAGCTAGATGGAGTGAACAAGATAGAACAAGATTTGGGAATAAGATAACAAGATAGAACTAGCAATAGATCACTTGTACGAGCACGCAAGATTTCACTTGATGTCAATAGCTTTCAAAAACGCAAGATATCACTAATTGCAATAAATGCAGGATGGTCATATCACGCAAGCAAACAAGCAAGAATGTACGAGCACAATCAAGTAACACTAATCAGGCACGTAGACACTAATGTACACCGAGAAATGATCCATCAAGAATGTACACCATGACACGTGTATGTGGTATTGTATCTTTCATTCAACAAGCAAGCAGGACTCTCAGCGCAGATGCAACGCCAGTAATCATTATACCCCATGGTTAACAGTATATCTATGACTCGCCGTCATTGGGGCTAGATTGGAGCCCTTGGACACACGCCGTGCCCTGTCAGCATCTCATGTAAATTTTTTTTAAATGTAGATACCCACAGTCATTAATAATGGCCAATGAGAGTTTCAATAAGTAAGCATGCGTAATGTCATGTTCGTGATGATGGTGGGAACAAGTAATAAGTAATTGAACATGATTTTATGATAACAATAGTCGAGAGATAATTTCGGTTGCATAACGGTACGATTTGTACTTTGGTTAAATCTTTACATTAATGGCTTTAGTCTAGATGGTCAATCACACTTACGAGAACAAAGAGAGAAAGGAAGTGCACGCTATCTCCAGGGAACTTCAATGGTACAACCAACTAGTCGGCCATGTGGGAATCCATGGTCAGAGGAGATTTACGGAGGCCTTGGTGAAAAGGTCGCTAGTCTACCGATTCGGAATGACCAGTAGAGAGTTTCCAATTTCTCACGAAAAGGGTTGTCTAACAATGCGAGTGTGTAGTGCGGTACGCGTGTCTCAATTCACAAACTCGGGGAAAAAAAACACTTTAACATGATAGCAGGAAGTGAAACTATGCCCTTTACTAAACATGAATTGCGAGATTTTAGGATAACAATTTATCATTTTAAGAAGCTAGAACAGTCCAAAGAGTTAATCAAAAGTCACCTGCATAGTCACGTCATTTAAGAGAGCCATTAGAATAATGTTCATGTACTTAAAGCCTTTTAAATGAGTTAAACACTTTTAAGCCATGAAAATAGCCACCATGCACTAATCAGACCCAAAACACGTGAAATACACACTAAATATTACATTAACCAGACCTCGGGTATAGTGGTTAGGTTTGCAAGACAGTAAGTGGGGTTTTTTGCAAAAATTCTGAGATCACGACAGGGGCTTATAAGGAAGGCGACAGGAGTGTCAGGCACGGGGTCAGGTCGCGACAGGCCACAGCAAGGGTTGCGACAGGTCGGGACCAGAAGGCGACAGGGGGTTGTGAGGAACGCGACGGGGCGGTCAGATCAGACAGCACGATCGCGACGGATCGACTCGTCACAATCAGATAGCAACGCTGCGGCTGTCGCTACGAGACCTCTGAACGCGACCTATCGGGCCGTCGCGTTCACAGACTCTGCGCCAGACTCTGACAGAGCAAGGACATGTTCCTGGATTGCGGTCCAGAACTTTCATAAATTGACACAGGGTGCTTCCGAAATAGAGAACAAATTGTACAGTATATGAAAAATAACAAAACCAATTTTAAAACAACCTAGACATATGAGGGTACTTCCAGAAAATTGGAATTAGAAAATAAGAATGGTTTCGCTAGTCTTTGATCAAGTCGAACACAACATCAGACCAAGTGTAACCTGAAACCGTAGTTTTGTGCAACAATCCTGTTACTATGCTTATAACTCTCTAACTAATGATATTTAGACAAAACATTCAACATGAAACCTGGCGAGGACAACTAGTAGAATAACTTTCATGTCAGGAGTTTACTCTAGTTCGGTCTAGAATCATATGAAATGTGCCGAGAATGGGAAAAGCCCTAACAGTGCACGGCTTTGGCAAAACGCTTATAATTCAAAATATACTCAATGAAATTCGATGAAACCAGAGGGCAATAAAAGATAACTTGATGCTCTACACATTTGGTAAAGGAGATGTTAAGATTTGACCCGAGAAAACCTACCTTTTGGGTTGATGAAGTCTCGTTCTTCCAGAAAACCCGTGTTCAGACCACTTGGAGGAGAACGCTTAATACTCTGTGTATACTACATGGAATTTGGGCATTCCACTTGGGTTAAGAAGTAGACTCGACCCTCTTTCCAGGGGTATAAGCCTTGCACGATGGGATTTAGGTTTGGCCTACATTTGATTGGCTTCAAGAAGGTGGTTGGTACAGGTCGTAGCAGATGAACGGGGGAAGAAGATGAGCTTGATATGCTTGATCTCCTACTCTCCAGCCACCAAGAGCTCCTCCACACGACCCCAGCAAGTTCTAAACTCGTCCCTAGGGTTTGGGTGAAGAGTATTTAAGCAACCATGGTGTTTAGGAGTCCTAATATGACTAGGAAAGAAGGGTTGTGGGATTGACATGTTGGTTTCCTATTTTTGATGATTTCTTCCTCCCTTGAGTGTGTGAGACTTTAGGAAACCTCCCACCATAGTTAGACACGAATTTGGGTCGCCATAAATGCATGATTGCATCCCAATTCAACTCTAATTGCCTCTTTTTAATTTCAACTTATTTATGGTTACGAATTTCTATGTATTTTCTTGTTTCATTTGATTTTTGGGCCATATGTGGTCCATTGGCCCAATTATAATATTGGGTCATTAATATATAATGTTATAAGCCTTTCTAACATCTTTATTTAATTTATGATCACGTCGCATTTTCGTGTTAACGGTTTTCCGACTTGTTTCCTAATTCGAATAATTGGTCACCATGTGATGATCACTGGTTAATTGGATTTTTCGTCGCAAGAATTCTTTCTTGGAACCCTTAAGGATAATGTGTGGGGTTGATTTCCTATTTTCACGAATTTTTCCTATGTGATTTAGCACATACGATAATGATACGTATGTTTTAAACACCTTGATATTATGGAAATTATTTATTTCTATTTATTCGAATTTTTATATAGTTAAAATTTCCAGGGTGCTACAAGACCCATCCACTCCACCCCCACATGTCGAAGGGTAGGGGTGTCAATTGGGCCGGGCCGGCTCGGAGGCCAGAAAGTCCGGCTCGGTTTTAACCGGACTTGGGCCGAAAAAAATGAGCCCGCTACAAATTTTTGGTCCGGCTCGGAAAAAGTAGGGCCGGGCTTGGGCTTTGTGTGGCCCGGCTCGGTCGGCCCGTTCGACTCAGAAAAAATAAAAATAAAATAATTATATTAAATATAAAATTTATATTTAGAAAAGAGAATTATATTTATTTTTTTTCTATAATAAACCTACTCAAAAATATAATATTTTATAAATTAAATGTTAATATAGATATAAGTAAAATGTATATTATTTTTTTATATAAATATATTATAGTAGATATATTAAAATTACATATTATATAAATAAAATAATAATTTTCTTATGTTTTTCGGACCGGGCCGGGCTGGGCCGGATTTTTTCTGGGCCTGGGCCGGGCCACCCATACCGGGCCTACCCCGGGACTGGGCCGGGCCTAGCAAGGCCCGGTCCAGGCCCAGCCCATTGACACCCCTATCGAAGGGTCCTAACACTGTGTGAGAGTGAATACCCAACAAATACTTATTCTTGTAGAACAACATGCAACAAATTGTACCACCATTAGGGCTGTCAATAAGTCGGATCAGTTCGACAGATCCACAGGTCTAGTCTGATTTTAAGTAGAGTTATAAGATTCTTTTCAGCCCACGAATTTTTAATCAGACCTAAAAATTTAGTTCGATTAAGTTCATGGGTCAGACTCGAGTTTTGAGTTCGATCTGATAGATTAGTTTAGTTTGTTCTCTTTTATTTTTTCTCCTATCAAATTTAAATTTTATTTATTTAAAATTATGTTATTTTACTTACTAAAATTTTTAAAAACTCTTGTGTCAAACAAATTAAATAATTAAAATAAAACTCTACTTAATTAAGTGAGATTATAAATCTATATCATTTAAATATAATATTTTTATTAATTTAATTTTTATTTAAATATTCAAATCAAATTGGGTCTTCATCGAATTTTATATTTTTATAAAAGTGCGACATAACTTGGGCTGGACTTTCATATTGATAAGACGAATTTGAAATATACTCACCTAAATTCGGCTCGATCCCGGTTCATTGACAGCCCTAACCTTGATATGAGAGCAATTAGAAAAATATCTATTATGTGTGAGTAATTAAGTCGTTCTCTTCTTTATAACACAAGTTGTCGGGTCTTAACCGAATTAGAGGGAACCCAAGAGATAGGTTAAGTTATTCTTTGCTCTCGAATAGGCAAAACTGGACACTTTTTCGGGTCATTCCTTGTGCAACTGTGGAAGGCGACTGGTAGATAAGTATATTTATTAAGGGTCCATTTGGTTGCAGATAAATATTTTTTTTGAAAAATAATTTTTATGAAATAATTTTTACATAAAAATAAAAATATAATTATATATTTAATTCTTAAGTAAATATTGTTTCTGATTATTTATGTAAATAGAAGATTAAAAAAGGTAAAAAAATCATCCACATTAAATATAAACTTTTACTATAGAATTGAATGGAGGTATATGAGATATTATGGTCCACTCCAATGAGAGGAGGCCACATACCTCTAATGGACTATTCATCAAAAATTTATTTTACTTTATTTTATTTTTTATTATTTAAAAAAACTAGTGGAAAATAAATAATTTTGACAAAGACAATTTAAATTATGAGAAATAAAATAAAATAATAACTTGAATGAATAGTGTTCTACTAATATTTTAATAAAAAATAAAAAATCAAAACAACTAATGAAAAATAATTATATTTGACAAAGATGACTTAAATGAAGGGAAAAAAATAATCTGAATGAATAGTGCTAAGAAAGTTGGCTCTGTGTGGATTAACGAAAGAAGGAGAATATGCACACGGGAAAATGACTTCTAAACTTTTGCCGATGATGTCAAAATCTGGGATTTTTAAGATGATATTTTACATATTTTAATTTTTAAGGATATAAAAAGACTAAAAAAATATAATTTTTCTTCAAAAAAAATGCCTGAGTCAAATTTTACTATTAAACAAACAGACCTAAGAAACCCGAACTCTTCACTTGGAGTTCTTAATCAAGTAGACGGGGGAGTTTAACTAGATTTTTATGCCCGTCTGTCCAACCAAATCAGCATCGCTCTTATCTGTGAAAATAAGAGTCGATTAAGCTATTCTCACTGGTTCTCAAACTGACCCGTTTTCTCTGGTAACATGGAAAAAAAATAAAATTATGTTTGATATTTAGATAGATTGAGAATAGAATATAATTTTACTGATTTTTTTAAATTTTGAAGATAATTTTACTCTATCTCCAATCTATTCAAATACCAAACATATATAATGAGAGGTGGAGTATTACTGTCCACTCTAGACAATATATGTAAGTAGGATTCATATAAATATGATATATATAAGTTTTACTTAGATATATCTGAAACACAGACAATAATAATACCCTTAGTAGGAATCCTCATATATAACCATACCAATTGCATGCTCCAATGGCTGAAAATATTTTGCACATCAACTTATTATCTAACAAATCAGAGAGTAAAGACGAGAGGGACTCCTTGATATTATATAACCAAACATTTGAAAAAACCCAGTCTCAACTTATCTGTTATACCATGCATATTTGATAACCAGATAAGTTCTATTAATAGGTTAGATAATCCATTTCGTAATTTAGAAATCTAGGTATGTTACTTGTGAGTTATGGGGGAGGCATTCCGATAACTCCAGGTCATAGACGGACCTAGAGAAGAACCAATGAAGTCACGTGACTCTACTGAAAATTTAAAATTTTATTAATGAGTTAATTTTTTTATTAAATTAATTTAGTTAAAAAATTTTCTAAAGAGAGTGACCATACTAATTTTTTTTTTTGGATCCGTCTATGCTCCAGGTAACTTATTAGTGGGAGAATCCTCTGGTAGCCCTGCCATCCCTCTAACAGGGGTTGGTCCACGAACAATTGCAAACTCTACTTATAGCCGGTCTTAAATTTGGGTGAGGAAGGAGAAGGGTTTGTATTAAGATGATAGTTAACAATAAAAATAATATCTAATTTTTACATAAAATTTTTATCTAAATATTTATTCTAACACTTAATAGAAATCTCTGACGAAAAAAAAAATACATATAATCGACCTCAAAAAATGGGATAAGATTTTGATGATCATGACGTGGGGTTATCTTATATGAGGTTACTTTAAAGCTGACCTTCTTTCTTTTCCTTTTTGTTTTTTTTTTCTCTCTTTAATTTCTATCTCGTGCTTCTTTTTTCATCTAGGGAAATGTTTAATGTTCGGGTGCTCGACTGACGCTGCCCCCAGTGAACAGCACCCTGCTGTCCGCGCCCAGACAGCTGTCTAATGGGGCAGTGTCAACTCGGACGCCCGAGCAAATCTCACGTCCGAACACCCGAGCATGTAGTGCTCTTCCATTTATATATGAGACATACCTAGTCGGAGCATAGTGACGCGTGAAGGAGCCGTGCTCCTCCACAGCATGTCATGTGGAGGGGCACGGCCCCCGGTGTATTTAATATATCTTTTAGTTTTTTAATTTATTTTTTATCCTCAAACAATATATATATAAATATCTATCTAATACACATAAACACTTATTTAGTACACACAAATATTTATTTAGTACACACAAATAATATAAGAATATATATAAATAATATTTTTAAAAGTACATTAAATATATTGACGGGTAGTAAGTAGAGTTCATATATCAGTTAAGAGCAGTACTTCTTGTATATTTAAATATACACTATTATGTTGCTCTTCCTGAACCCGTCTGTGGTTGGCTTGTCCATATTGTGTACTCTTCAAAATTTTAATGAGAATTATTTTGTGTCTATATCTTTATCACCATACACAAATCAGTCACATAGATGTTCAATAAACCACATCATACTTACTACACACTTAGATATGCAACAAGTACTGTTGCTAGTTACTCCCTTTCTTTTGGATGTTGGTAGATAAAGATTTTTTTCTTCTTTTTTTTTGTGTATTACAGAGAAACAAAAATAAGTAGTGATGTGAAGATGTGCGGTAGATGTGGAGATGATATATATGATGACTATAAAAAATTATTCTCAATAAAAGGGAAATTTTTTATTTTCAAAAAAAATCCAAGAAAATATAAACACTTAATTAGGGGTTGTCAAAAAGTGAATATTCTACTCTCAAAGGTTTGTAAAATAAAAAGGTAACGATGTGACCGTTCGGATCGTAATTTGATGGATTTGGTGGCCAATGTGTGGTCTATTGGTAGTGTTTGTGTTGATTTTAGCAAGTTGTGTGGGGTTGAGGGCCGAAAATCTAGGCTATAGGTGCTATAATTGTGATCCGTTAGGGCGACATACAAACACAATGTTATGAGAAGTATTATTCAGTGATATTATTATAGTGTATTTGAATATTATTTATGTAAATAAAATAATATGGTCATACACATGGGTACATATCATTAAAATATTTGTATGTATGATATTCATGAGTTTTAGTTATCACCAAAACAAATGATAAATATAAGAGTGGTTCAACAAGCATGACATGAAAAACACGCGAAATCTTGTTGTAGATTCAACGAACATCTCAACAGCTATTTCTCGGAAGGCAAAGATAAAAGGAGTTAATTGAGTTCGTGAGATGATAGAGTTCTGAATGAAGAAATCTAAGTATTATGTAGAATGCAAAAAGCTGAAAGAGAAAACATTCCACTCCAATTTGTGCAAAGCCTTCCTGATAGAGCGTTCAATCTCTCTCTCATGTGCCTCCTACTTCATATCATTTTTGAAGAGAAAGAGTTGAGTGTTGTTATTGCATCTCTCAGACTTGTCTCAGATAAAGCCACTTCATTGTGAGTTTGGTTTAGGGACCCTTAGATATATTATTGAGATACAGATTGTGCTTTTTTGCTTGAAGAGAAGACTTGTTATGCAAGTATTGTTCCTCTTGTGTAGAAGGGAAGACTTACGGTGTGTTAGGTGGTTTGTCCAGCTGAGGGACTGTACTTAGTATTCCCCTTGTGTAGAAGGAAAGACGAGCTGGGAGTTGGGTGTTGTTCCCCTTGTGTAGAAGGGAAGATCAATGGGGAGTTGGGTGTTGTATGTCTATAGGGGGGACTGCACCTTGGTTAGTGAAATCTCAAGAATTTGTTTGGGGACTAGACGTATGACTTCTATTTGAGAATGGCTAAACTAGGATAAATTTCATGTGTTCTTTGTAGTCACCCTATTCACACACCCCCTTTAGGTGATTCCTGCTTTGCTGCTGAGGGCCAACACTTATGTTCGTGGCTATGAGACTGAAATATTTTTTCTTGTGTTGACTTGTCCAGGTCCGATACTGGCATTATGAACCAGTAATCATGACCTGAGTGGTAGCGTCGTTCCTTCCGACTCAGGGTTTTGATTTTACTTGTAATGTGTGATGTGGAGCTTGAAAGGGGACTTTATGTTGGTACTTCTCAATTGTAGCTTTCTCTATTTGCTTTTCAGTGATTTATTTTCAATACTTGTCCGACTTTAGTGATCCTTAAAGTAACAGTTTATCTTTCAGTAATTGCATTGCTATTCTTATTTCTATTGATTATGAATCTCCTTTCATTAGTATAGTTGCTTAGCTGTCGTTGATAATGAGTTTATTTTTGTTAATTAAGATCATGTTTTAATTTCTATTATTTGCAAATTCTTTTGAATGGTTGCATGTGAGCCGACCGGTGAGATTGTTTGTTGCTCTTGACACCCTTTTGTTACATGTGGTTTATGTACATTGTTTTGGGGAGTTTTCTACCGAGTTTGTGACTTTGTGAGGCTCACACCCTTACACATTTTTTCAGGTGTTTTGGCAGACGTGATTTTTAGAGGCGGATTTATACCACTAGCAGTAGTGTGAGCCTTTGCTCTTGTTGTACATCTCGAGACATTCCCAGACTGTTGTACTTTTATTTTAAACATATATTAATATATTAGGATAATGTAATTTTATATAATTAAATATAAAATCATGTACTTTTCATATTTCTTTACTAGTGTGGTTGTCTTTTATATTATTACTGGATGGACACGTGTGCGATATCTCTCGTGAGACTTTGATCTATTTGCGAGAGACAGATCTAAATATATTAAAAATGAGGGCCTAAATTTTATTAGTGTCGGCGTTGCCAACACCGTCCAACACTTGATCGTTCGATCACCAATTTATTGATGTCGCAAATTAGTAATTATTATAAAAATATAATTATTTTAATTAAAAAGCCCTTTCAAATACGATGACTGGAGGGTCATCGGATGGATCGAACGGAACTACGGACGATGGCTGGAGCAGGTGTGAGAGCGGTCGGATGCTTTTAGCCTCACTTTGGTAATGGATTGGAGTTTGAGTTAACTCCAACCCATGGCTAAAGTTATTCAAGGTTAACTCAATTTTTGCTTTGTGAGTGGGTTAGAAAAAGTTGAGTTAACTCTGTTCCGGGGGTGTGGGTTAGAAAAAGTTGAGTTAACTCAAAGTTAACTCAAATCTAACTGAGTTAACTTTTTTTGGTTGCCAAAGTCCATTTTGAGTTAACTCTGAGTTAACTTTGAGTTAACTCTGAGTTAATCCTTTACCAAAGTGAGGCTTAGTGACTTGATTTGAAGTCTCCATTCCCATGTTATATCTTTTGAAAAAAATAGAGATATCCGTGTGAACCGTAGTAGTGAGAGGCCATGACTTAGGAAGAAGAAATATTTAAAAATTATTTGGAGTGGGGGGTATTCATCCAACATGGCGGCGGTCTAAAATACCGACTCCAACTCCTAAAGTGGACAATAAATAATTCTCTGAAGGGAAAAAGATGGAGAAGAGGAAGGAGTTCTTCCTTTGCCCAACCACCCACCCATCATATATATATATATATATATATATATATATATCTCTCTCTCTCTCTCTCTCCCAATCCCCATGCTATTCTTTCATCTATTTCACAATAATATAGGCTGTTAGGTCATTTTTGAAATCGGGTTTTTGTAAGTAAGATTTATCTCTCAATTATGATAGTATTGGAAGTGCTTCATTTATATTTGATATTGAAATAAGTCGAAAATAGAACAAAGATATTTTTAAAATTTTAAATATATTTTTAATAAAAAATATTAATTATTTGAATGACTGAATAATTAGTGGATGTGGAAGCATCGCACGGCCGACTTGATTGGTCGGCCGCTACGTGGGCCTACATGATCGACCAATCAATCGGCTACACAATGCTTCCACATCATCCGATTTATTCAACCACTCGAATAACTAGTATTTTTAGTCCTCAATTTATTCTCACTCCATTTTGATACCAAACGGGAACAAGATTAACGCAGGGATTTATTTACTTGTCAAAAAAAACGCACGGATTTATTTTGTAAAAGCATAAGGGCACAATTTGACATATTCAAGATTTTAGGGATTAATTTGCAAATAGAAAAGATCACGGGTGGTCAAAGTTCATATGTTTAAATACCAGACAAAAAGCCGCGATTCCCGGAAACTCGCGCTCTCTTCGCTGCTCGAGTCTGCTCTGGGGCGCTTGGCGCATCTCTCTCTCTCTCTCTCTCTCTCTCTGCGGCATTTCCTCAGTAACCTGCAATGCACGGCATGGGCTCCACACGCTTCCGCCGCTCTCCTACCCCCGCCGCTTCGGCATTCCCACCCCGCCGCGCGCCCCCGGCGTCCTCGACCCTCTGCATCCCCTGCATCCCCCGTGACCACCGCCTCCACCACCGCCCGCCCGCGCCCGCCGCCACCACCACCACTACCATCCGGGCCGTGGACGCCGCCCAGCCCTTCGACTACGAGGCCAAGGCGTCCACCCGTCTCGAGCAGTCCTCCCGCCTCAAGATAGCCGTCGTCGGCTTCGGCAACTTCGGTCAGTTCCTCTCCCACACCTTCGTCCGGCAGGGCCACGCGGTGCTTGCTCATTCCCGCTCCGACTACTCCGACGCCGCCCGCTCCTCGGCTGCGCCTTCTTCGCAGATCCCCACGACCTTTGCGAGGCCCACCCCGATGTCGTCCTCATCTGCACCTCCATCCTCTCCGTCCGCGCCGTCCTCGGCTCCCTCCCCCTCCACCGCCTCCGCCGAAACACCCTCTTCGCGGACGTCCTCTCCGTCAAGGAGTTCCCTCGCACCCTCCTGATGCAGACCCTCCCGCCGGACTTCGACATTGTCTGCACCCACCCGATGTTCGGCCCGGAGAGCGGGAAGGACGGCTGGGCGGGGCTCCCCTTCGTGTACGAGAAGGTGCGAGTAGGCCGCGGCGAGGACCGGGAACGGCGGTGCGCTAGATTCCTGGATATCTTTGCCAAGGAAGGGTGTCGGATGGTGGAGATGTCGTGCGCGGATCACGACAGGTACGCCGCAGAGACCCAGTTCGTGACGCACACGGTGGGGAGGATGCTGTCGAAGCTGGAGCTGGAGTCGCGCCCCATCAACACCAAGGGGTACGAGACACTGCTGCAGCTGGTGGAGAACACCTGCAAGGATAGCTTCGACCTGTACAACGGTCTGTTCATGTATAACAAGAATTCCACTGAGCTGTTGGACAGGATGGAGGTCGCGTTCGATTCGTTGAAGAAGGAGCTGTTCGGGCAGCTGCATAATATACTAAGGAAGCAGTTGTTCGACGATGAAAACTTGACCTCCTGAATCCGTAGGATGAAAAAAGGGGTAATCTCTCGATGTGCCTTCTGCTGCCATTCCTACGAGCTCCTGTGGGGGGATAGTCCTTCCTTCTGCTATTTTCTTGTGGCCGATGTTGTTTCTTCCCCCAAATAGTGATAGTATGCATCGGGGATCGAATGTCTTAGACGTGAAAATTTGCTTCTGCTAGAAATGAGGGAGGGGTTTTGCCCTCGTCAATCGAGTTGTTTATTGTTCATCCACCTCATGTAGTCGTTAATGAGATCTGGATCATGAATCTTCCGAGTGTCAAACCTGTCTCATTTTCTTGTTATATTGTGGTGCTGGAGCAGTGGAGCGAACAACTCATCCCTTCCCTGAAGGGGTGAGCGATTTATATATATATAGGGAAATGATGGGGTGCGGCGATGCGGCCCCGCCGCACCCCATCGGGCGGCATTGGATCGCCATCCAACGGCGCCCTGCATTGCACGCGCCTCAGGCGCTGCTGGATGGCGATCCAATGGCACCCGCTGGGGTGCGGTGGGGCCGCACCGCCGCACCCCAGCACTCCTCATATATATATATATAAATGATCTTGTTATATCAACCAAGGAAGTTGCAATTTTTTGATCGGCTCATCTTGGTGTCCCCACACTTTGATTATGAAAACACATCTCAGTGAAAGGTCTCAAGGTCCTGAACACAGCAGTGGAAATGAAAGATGCAAGTGAAGGGGCTCCAAAGTAATTCTGCTGTCCCTCCATGTCATGCATTTGCAAATGCAGGTGGACAGCCCACGTCACATTCACCATGATTGGTAGGGCTCGATCTGCCAAGCTTCCCAAGTTCATAGGTTGGAAGGTACACCTGCACAACATGCAACATGGTACTCAGTGTCCTCCTCTGATCTGAAGGTGTCAGAGACTCAGAATAAAACTGAAGAACATGCGATGCCAGTCAGCCTGGTGAAACCACGAATTTGTGTTCTTGCTTCAAGGAATGGCTCGCAGTTTAATTATATTCTTTTTTGTTTGCCCTCCTGAAATGCTCATTGGCATATTGTGGTGTACATCATGGAATAGCCAGCTATAATTATATCAACTTTTTATGGTCAATAATGATTTCCGTCTACTGTCCTCCTCTTGCCACGTGAGCGAATGGTCAGCTCCAGTTACATTTTCATGTGGAACAGGACAGGGTCTCTGGTGCACAGGTGTTGCTTGATAGAATTCAATTTGAGACTGTATCAACATTTGACTTGAATATATCCCTAGTAACATTTTGTGCTCGTATGGATTTCCACCAACAGATTTCTTTTGTCTTCCATAGATGATGTCACTTCTTTATGTTTATTGTTTAATGTGAGTAGTTCCTATGAAGCCCTTTATAGTTGACTCATTGTTTTAAATCTACTACTAGGAGCATTTATGTTTTTGTTTAATGTTTGTGATTTTTCCCTCTAAGTCTGTCTTTTTGAGTGGGGGGGGGGGGACATGAACATGCTATTATATTTGTCATTGTCTTTCTGAAAATCTGAAACCCGAAACATTTGTTTTTATTTTTGGTTCTTTCATTTGCTTTATCTGCCCCTCTATTTTTAGCATTGTACAAGCAGCGGTAGATCAATATGTTCTCTTTTATTTCTTTAGTTTCTTCAGGAAGAAACAAATTCAAGGGAAAAATATGTTAGAGGGAAATTTCTCCAAGAAACACTTAGTACATAAGGCTTATGGTGGAGCAAACAACTTTTACCAAATTACACTTAAAGGTATACAAGGATTCCATAATAGACTTTGCCTTTGCTTCCTGCTACCAAAACCGGGAACTTCGTAAAGTAAGCCATGCACTAACCTTTCGGACTTTTCACCTAGTGAATGCTAGACCTTTTTTTTTCTTCTAAGTATTAGGCCTTGCTGATTGCTTGGAGTCACTGTCGTAGCTCATGTGTTTCCAAATACCAAAGTTATGAACTTTATGTGTTGTTCACAATTCTGCTTTTTCCTTGATTTCGAACCTTATGATCTCTATCTTTTTTTGTAGTCCAGTTAGCCCTGTACAAGACTCAGATAAGTTTGGTCCATCCAGTTGGATGCAATTTTTGGCATTCAGGTAATTGATCTCTTGGTACTGTGATAGTTTCAATATCTCGCGTTGCAGCAAACTTTGAAAACAATTCATAATGGAGGGCATGTTGGTACTGTGATTTGTATGGTTTGTAAACTACTAGTGTTTTTTTTTAATCACATTTCCCTCCTTTTTACTCTTCTAGTTAGTGTTACTATGGCTTCACTTTCTTGCACTTGTACTGTCAAATTCGATAATAGGTGTCCAAAGGCCAGTGCAGTTTCCATCTGAAGGTGCATCTTAACAATAAAGTTTTAAAGAGATCTGCTGCTGTTAATTTTTCATGTGCGTGTGTGTTTTGAAGGAACCTAAACAAGGAGAAGCCCTGTCCCCACCTCTGACACAACCAACGCTCCCCTGCTCACTGTGTTGGGATGTGCCCTCTCTCTCATTCCTTGGGGGGATATGGACCTTGCTGACTGGCCAAGCTGTGCAAGGATGAGCTGTAAACACTTTTGGCTTCCACTGGTTTCTTGTTGTTTCCTCGACTCCTTTGTCCATAGTAAAGCTAAATGATGTGCATTACTATGAAAGAATACTCTTGCTGCATGGTCTATATATTTAAAGGGATCTGTGGATGACCTTAAATGCTTGTCTTCCTTCTTGACTGACATCAGGATACAACTCAATGGATGGTGTGGATGTGGAAATAATGCATGGGTCTCATAGTGATTGAAAAGTCGGCTCCGTTGGCGACTAGGTGGTCCAAGTAGTCGACTTCGGGTCCCCAGCGGCCTAGGTAGATCCTGACTCTGACTCGGACTATTTCTGCAATATTTATTTACAATATTTTGTTTCTGTAAATCACTTTTATGCCCCTGTTTAAGTTACATGTTTGATTGTACTCCAGTTACCCATTTTGTCTTTTCCTTCCTCTAATTGCAAAATATACATGACATCTTTCCACAAATGGGACTCCAACTTCAACGACAGTGCGGAGGCTTCAATCTAGTCTTTATTCCAATCAGATTATTTTTCATGATGCTTATGCCTTTAGATATGACATGTATGTACTTTCAACATTATCAATTAGCAAGAAGCATGCATAAGAAATAAAAAAAAACCTTAAAAAACAATCAACTTGGACTTGAGGCACTTGACTAGGGGTGAACACGGTCCGGTTCACCCCTTTTTTTAAGGAACCGAACCGAACTGAAATACTGTAGCAAACCGAACCGAACCGAACTGAACCGGTTCGGTTCGGTTTGAACCGAAATTTAAAAAAAAAACAGGAAACGCGCGTTGCAGGTTTTGTACCTGCGCCAAAGGTCACGCCTCCTGCGCCAACCAACCAGGCTACAATGTCTTTTGTAATTATATATAGTATCATTTTTTTTATATATATTCTGTTTGAACTGAAATTTCAAAAAAAAAAAACCCAGCGAACATCAGATTGCAGGTTTCGAACCCAGGTCCTCCAATGGAGGGCGGAGGTCGCGCCCCCCACTATAGCAACTGGGGTACAAAGCGCTTTGTGTAAATATGTGGTGTTATTTAATTATATATATATATATTCGGTTCATTTCGGTTTCTGAACACCAAACCGAACCGAACTCATGAAGTCTTCAAACTGAACCGAACTGAACCGAACCGACCGGTTCGGTTCGGTTTTTCGGGTTGGACCAAATAATGAACAGCCCTACACTTGACTCACCTCCTAGACAATCGGACTAGTCAGTGAGTGTATGACTCGGACAGCCTCGTCGGAAGAGTGAGGTGACTGGTCGATCAAATGCCCAGACGATGGCCTAGGGCCTTTGAGGCGACAAAATATATGCTCTCTTATTCACAAAATGACTAAATACATGCATGAAAACCTATTAATTGCCTACATTTATTCATTCAACCATGCCTAGCCCTAAACTGGGGGCTGGGGTGAGAGAAGTGAACCAAGATGACTGCCTTTGGCAGCCTGGTCAACCACCAAGATCGCCTAGGTGATTTGGGCCGAAGTGAGGTGCTGGCACTTTTTAACCCAAAAAAGAAGCCAAATTGCACACTCCCCCCAAAATTTTACCAACGAAAATTTGTGCGTCACATGCCATCCTCAGGCGAACTGCTGGTGACCAGCCCAGTGTTTAAAAGGAAATTGGGTTCGTAAACAGCCTAGGAATGGGCTGGCGGCCGGCCTGCTCCCCTCCGGTGGACCATCTCAGCCCGTATATGCCACTTTTTTGTATCTATCTACTGCCAACTCAAGGAGATGCAAAAGAATACGGGTAGATATAAATACGAGATTTATAAAGGTTCAAAATAATATATATATATTTAAAAGTGTGTGCATAATCGTGGGATGCAGAGGGTGAATCGTACACATAAACCCCAAAGGGCCTAAACTGTAATCTACCATTGTACATCTTAGATCTTAGGTTCAAATCTCCATCTCTGCATTTACCCTTAAAAAACGGGTTTGTAAGCGATTTTAAGAGACAATGTATCCAAACAAATGGATTGTTTTCTGTCTTTTTTTGGGGTCAAATTTTTAGTTAAAATATTAACTTATTACATCATCTAGTAGGAGTTAAATCTTTGACCTTGATCTCTTCCTAATATATATGGAGGACTACCACTAAACTACCATTTTAATACCCCTATATGTTAACTTTCACATCCGATTGAAATCTCCATATGTCCTACGTTCCTTGTCTTACTTTAGCCACTTATCTTGTTTAATATGTTCTTACTTGGGATGGTTACTTCGTAAAATCTGCTAAGTTTATAAGGAAGAGATATAGAATATACTCATGTTCAAGGAAGCAAGTTTATAAGGAAAAGATATATTGCAAGAAAACAAGTTTATATATAATAAAAAGTTTACTGCTCAGAGAATTATTTTCTTGAAAATACTTCTGTTTGCGTGTTTGCTTTTCTCCTTTTTATTTTTTATTTTCACCAAGCCTCGAAAGCAGGTTCCACCAACAATGAGCAGCTAGCCATCTAGGAAGTAGTAACCTAAACAAGGAGAAGCCCTGTCCCCACCTCTGACACAACCAACGCTCCCCTTCTCACTGTGTTGGGATGTGCCCTCTCTCTCATTCCTTGGAGGGCTATGGACCTTGCTGACTGGCCAAGCGGTGCAAGGATGAGCTGTAAACACTTTTGGCTTCCACTGGGTTCTTGTTGTTTCCTCGACTCCCTTGTCCATAGTAAAGCTAAATGATGTGCATTACTATGAAAGAATACTCTTGCTGCATGGTCCATATATTTAAAGGGATCTGTAGATGACCTTAAATGCTTGTCTTCCTTCTTGACTGACATCAGGATACAACTCAATGGATGGTGTGGATGTGGCAAAAATGCATGGGTCTCATAGTGATTGAAAAGTCGGCTCCGTTGGTGACTAGGTGGTCCAAGTAGTCGACTTCGGGTCCCCAGCGGCCAAGGTAGATCCTGACTCAGACTATTTCTGCAATATTTATTTGGACTATTTCTGCAATATTTATTTACAATATTTGGTTTCTGTAAATCACTTTTATGCCCCTGTTTAAGTTACATGTTTGATTGTACTCCAGTTACCCATTGTCTTTTCCTTCCTCTAATTGCAAAATATACATGACATCTTTCCACAAATGGGACTCCAACTTCAACGACAGTGCGGAGGCTTCAATCTAGTCTTTATTCCAATCAGATTATTTTTCATGATGCTTATGCCTTTAGATATGACATGTATGTGCTCTCAACATTATCAATTAGCAAGAAGCATGCATAAGAAAAGAAAAGAAAAACCTTAAAAAACAACCAACTTGGACTTGAGGCACTTGACTCACCCCCTAGACAATCGGACTAGTCAGTGAGTGTATGACTCGGACAGCCTAGTTGGAAGGGTGAGGTGACTGGTCGATCAAATGCCCAGGCGATGGCCTAGGACCTTTGAGGCGACAAAATATATGCTCTCTTATTCACAAAATGACTAAATACATGCATGAAAACCTATTAATTGCCTACATTTATTCATCCAACCATGCCTAGCCCAGTTTTGGGGGCTGGGGGTGAGAGAAGTGGACCAAGATGACTGCCTTTGGCAGCCTGGTCAACCACCAAGATCGCCTAGGCGATTTGGGCCGAAGTGAGGTGCTGGCACTTTATAACCCAAAAAAGAAGCCAAATTGCACACTCCCCCCAAAATTTTACCAACAAAAGTTTGTGGGTCACATGCCATCCTCAGGCGAACTGCTGGTGACCAGCCCAGTGTTTAAAAGGAAATTGGGTTCGTAAACAGCCTAGGAATGGGCTGGCGGCCGGCCTGCTCCCCCTCCGGTGGACCATCTCAGCCCGTATATGTCACTTTTTTGGATCTATCTACCGCCAACTCAAGGAGGTGCAAAAGAATACGGGTAGATATAAATATGAGATTTATAAGGTTCAAAATAATAATTTTTTTTATAAAAAAAGTGTATGCATAATCGTGAGGTGCAGAGGGTGAATTGGACACATAAACCCTAAACTCTAATCCACCATTGTACACCTTAGATCTTAGGTTCAAATCTCCATCTCTGCCTTTACCCTAAAAAAAAAAAAGGTTTGTAAGGGATTTTAAGAGACAATGTATCCAAACAAATGGATTGTTTTCCCTGTCTTTTTTTGGGGTCAAAATTTTTAGTTAAAATGTTAACTTATTACATCATCTAGTAGGAGTTAAACCTTTGACATCATCCTCGATTTTTTTTATTTTTATTTTGTAATTATTATTGGTGAGAGTTGAACCCTTGATCTTTTCCTAATATATATGGAGGACTACCACTAAAGTACCCTTTAAATACCCCTATCTGTTAACTTTCACATCCGATTGAAACCTCCATATGTCCTACGTTCCTTCTCTTACTTTAGCCACTTATCTTGTTTAATATGTTCTTGCTTGGGATGGTTACTTCGTAAAATCTGCTAAGTTGTTCTACTATTCTTGTTTATCACGTGATCGTCACATGCACTTTGAGTTTGTCAGCAGAAGCAAAGTTTCCACTCAACATTGAACGGAAGACGACACACCCCCGGGTAAATCACTTGGGTAGTTTGTGCGGGGGTTCCAGTTGGGAAAAAAAAGTTAGCAACTCCATATAGCAACTGGGATTCGTAGTGTATGAAAGTAACCCATATAGACCCCAAAAAACTTGGTGGGGAAATGAGAAAAGGGGGAGGGGTATCGTGTCCGCATCTGAGTGGCCTGCCGTTGAATTCTAAATGGGCCTGAGGAGAATATTTGTTTATCTTCAAGGTCCCTTGAGTTTGATATAGAATATACCAACTTCCAAGGAAGTAAGTTCATAAGGAAAAGATATATTGCAAGACAACAAGTTTATATATAATAAAAAGTTTACTGCTCAGAGAATTATTTTCTTGAAAATACTTCTGTTCGTGTGTTTGCTTTTCTCTTTTTTATTTTTTTATTTTCATCAAGCCCCGAAAGCAGGTTCCACCAACAATGAGCAGCTAGCCATCTAGTAAGTAGTTACTCTCCGCACACCCCCCCACCCCAACATTGTGTTCCATCCTTTCAGAAAATATGAAATACTGGACATATATATTTCGTTTGATACGCATCCTCACATGAAAGTGAAATCTATTGCTACATGGTGAGATGAATTTTCACCGCCATATGAGAATACTAGATAGATATCCACCTCATACATATATAAAGTCGTTTCTCAAAACGACATTCACCATCTCTCTCAAATGGATGCTAAAATCAGAACTTTAAAAGCAGTGAATGGCAAATACTTTGTAGTGGTATTTATCAAATAGTAAAGGAACAATTAATTAGAAATTTTTTTACTGTAATAAGGTCGTATATTGTAATTAGATATAACACTTATTGTATTGAGTTATAACTCTGTTAGAGATTAGAAAATAAATCAAATATCTATTAAAGACTCTTAATTAATTTGCCCAATAGTAAACTAAAATTGAGTTTTTTTACCTAAAAACTTGCACACACAGGGGTGTTCTTGAGGGAATTAAACTGTCCCCTAAACTCCTAAAGCCTTCTAGTGCGTGTCAGAAAAAATAGGCAGTCCAATACCCTTATATATGCTCTTGATATGCTAATAATGCCGACTAATATTTTCCACGGTCAAAGAAAAACAAGCTTAAGAAAGACATGATGCACATAAAGAAGAGCGAAAACCTTTCGCCTGACGCATTAGAAAATCAAAGCACGGCTTTTATTCTCATTCTGACCAATCCAAGGGTTAGACAGAGGTCACCGTCCCCCCTCAAACATATAAATGGAACTCACATTGATAACATTCACACGGACCTCACGTTTGCAAAACAAGGCTGTTCATAATACGGTTCAACCCGAAAAATCGAATTGAACCGACTAATTTGGTTCGATTTGGTTTGAGAAGTGCCACGGTTCAGTTCGATTTTGCAGAGTAAAACCAAATGAACCAAAAATATATAATAAATATATTTTAATAATAAATATAACATAAAAACGTGTAGTCTAGATTTTTTTTTTTGTTTTCGGTTCAAACCGAATCGGTTCGATTCGATTTGAACAAAATTTCGCTTCGATTCGATTTCCTCCAAAAAGAGATCTATAAACCGAATCGAACTGTGAACAGCCCTACCTATGTCCACTTACCTCATCTATGTGAATCTGAGGTGAACGTTAACCGTCCCTCCCAATGCAAAGCACAGTTTTTATTCTAATCCTGACCAATCTAAGGGTTAAATAGAGAGGGCCAGTGTCCGCCTCTCACATGCAGATGTGACTCACATTGAAATGACATTCACATGAAATCTCACCTATGTCACGGGCCTCATCTATGTGGAGAGATGTTGCGAGCCCGGGAGCGCGATTTGCCCCAGCGGCCGAGCTGGCGCTGCCCAATGGAACAGCACCCCTGCTGCGGGCCCACGCAGCAGGGGCACTGCCAAACGAAGCAGTGCCAGCTCGACCGCTCGGGCATTAAACATTGAGTTACACTTGGTGCAAACTCCCCGTGGGAGTTTGCATCCACGTGGGTGCAAACCACACCCCCATTGGGGGTGGGTTTGGCCCCACCTCAGCTCCCCCCAATGGGGAGCTGAGTTTGTTGCAAACCGCCACATGACTTACCCTTAAACATTTCCCCACCTATGTGAATCTAGATCGGACATTAACCGTCGGTCCCAGTGCAAAGCACAGCTTTTATTCTAATCCTCACCAATCCAAGGGCTAGAAAGAGACAGTCACCGAAGTGTTGTTCACGGACCACACCTATGTCACCTATACGAGTCTAAAGCAGACATGAACCGTCCGTCCCAAAGGCGAATAGAACCTTCCTCTAGAAGGAGACACCCTGGAAAAAAAAAAGAAAAAACGTGCCTTTGTTGGAGGAGCGCCATCAGATGAAACGGAACAGTCGACTGTTTGCTGCTGGGGTTTGATTCCTGTGATCATTTGACGAGCGGGAACAGAGTACTGAACTAATTGTTTGTCTCTCATACATGAGACAGTGAAAACAATGGAGGCAAGCAAGATAACCGAATGGAAAGGCCAACATCTTCTCTCTAAAATTTCATCTATGAAAAAAGCAGAAATATATGGAAGGAATGAAAAAAAGGATACATTAAAAGGCCGCCTGATTGATCTCACCAGTGCTGGGAAAATCAAGATCAACTACGAGACCTCTGTTTAGGCTGATATTATCATCAATCTTATCATCATCATCTAAGAGAGAGAGAGAGAGCAGACAAAACGACTTTTGGCTCCACCGGCAAATACTCCTCCCTCCTGCCCGGGTGAGTGGTGAGGCAGCAGAGAGCAGGACCCGGTGGGGGCCAAAGTCTGGAACTACAAGCGTGGTGGAGAGCTAGCTAACACGACAGAACATTTGGGAAAAAGGGATGTGGTGGGGGAGTATAATGAAAAATGTGAAGACAAGTTTTTAATTAAAAAAAGGGAGATATGTTGATATGGCTGCTGTCGCAAATCCCGTCATAACAAACCTGCCATTTCTCTTTCTTTCACTCATGCCTGCGGTTCGCTTCAGAGGAGCTTGAAGAGGATGCCTCCATGGGTGGCGAAGAAGGGAGCGAACACAAGTGACTCGACGGCCATGAGCTTGATCAAGATGTTGAGGGATGGCCCCGATGTGTCCTTGAGCGGATCCCCGATGGTGTCACCGATCACAGCGGCTTTGTGTGGGTCAGAACCTTTGGGACCCAGAGACCTCGCGTGCTCGGAAGCGCCAGCCTGATCGACACAACAGAAACGGTAGTTAGTTTGTACACAAATTCAGGAGGTCGCATCCAAACGGTGTCATGTACGAGAAAAATTTACTATCCAACCCAGACACATGAGATGTAAGGCCGCGGACGTCACATCCACGGACCCTGCCCACGTGTCCGGGAGGGATAGTTGCTTACTTGCCCCAGACAGGTGGGTTTGGGCCCCCACGAACATCACATCACATCCACACGGGTGCGGCACACAATAACCGATCGCCCCAGAAGCGTATGGTAAGTCCTAGTTATGTATATAAATGGAACTAGGGTTGCAAACGAATCCAGTTCGGAATCGAAAATATAGATTCCGATAACCGAAATATGATTTCGATTCTAATTCTGATAATATCGGAATGGTTAATTCCGATAACATTACCGAAACCGAAATTCTAATAAAGTAAGATGTTTACCATAGTTTTTTTTTAATTTTATAAATAATTTATCAGAATAACCGATACCGATTCCGATTATTTTTCAATTCCGATTTCGATAGTTTATCGAAATATCTGATACCGATTCCGATAAACATTACCGGAACCGAAATTCCAATAAGATAAGGTGTTTACCATAGTTTTCTTTTAATTTTATGGATAATTTATCAGAATAATCGATACCGATTCCGATTATTTTTCAATTCCGATTCCGATTTCGATAGCTTATCGGATAGTTTATCGGAATATCCGATACCGATTCCAATAAACTATCGGTATCAATTTTCAATTCCGAAATCGATAATTTTCATCGGAATCGGATCAGAATATCGGATTATCGGGTTCCATTTACACCCCTAAATGAAACAGCATGAGAGATAACAGAGTATGTACAATATAAAATTACCTCGATGTACTTCTTGGCATTGTCCCAAGCACCACCAGTGTTTGACGCAGAGATGGCAATCTTCGCGAAGCAAAATAAAATACTATTATTAATAAGCATACAAATATTATTCCATAAGCAAATGGGTATAATGGAACATTTAAGGCTACGATAGAATTTCACTCCAAGTTACTAAAGCACTTGCCTGGACGCCAGAAACAAGAGCACCGGCAAGAACACCCGACAGAGTTTCCACGCCGAACAAGGTACCGACAATGAGGGGGGTGAGCATGACGAGAGCGCCAGGGGGGATCATCTCTTTAATAGACGCATCAGTTGAGATCTTAACGCAGGTAGCATAGTCAGGCTTTGCAGTTCCTTCCATGATCCCGGGTATGGTGTTGAACTGCCTGCGGACTTCCTCCACCATTTTTAGTGCGGCGCTTCCCACACTCTTCATCGTCATGGCAGAAAACCAGTAAGGAAGCATAGCACCGACGATCAATCCAATGAAAACCTTTGGTGTGAGGACATCCACTGTGGATATAGCAGCACGGCTCACAAATGCACCGAAAAGAGCCAGTGAGACCAGGGCGGCTGAACCGATGGCGAAACCCTACACAGGGAGTAATTATTAGACTTATCAGAACATCAAGAAACAACGCCGCTGGGTTTGTGGAAAGAGAAAACATGGAGGTGTTTTTTTGGGGGGGGGGGGAGACACATTGCATGTTTGATGTTAACCTATATATAGAGACGTGAGTCCATGACAACCCCAACATAAGAAAATTCCAATAGCTAAGGTGTGTGTTCCACGTTTGGTACCTTTCCAATGGCAGCTGTCGTGTTGCCTGCAGCATCAAGAGCATCAGTTCTCTCACGAATTCTGTGGCTCATGCCAGCCATCTCAGCTATGCCTCCAGCATTGTCACTGATAGGGCCATATGCATCAATTGCCAATCCCGTGGCAATCGTACTTAGCATTCCAAGTGCAGCAACTGCAATACCATACATAGCTGCAAGACTGAAACTAACGAAGATGCTGACAGCAATAGCAAAAATTGGAATGATGACCGATTTGTAGCCCAGGGCTAGCCCGAAAATAACGTTAGTGGCAGCTCCAGTGCGGCAGGAATCAGCAACATCTTGCACGGGGCTGCAGATGTGAATAAGAAATGGAACATCAGCACAGATAAGAAAGTCTATACTTAATAGCTACTAGCTTTGAAAGGCCAAAAGATAACAAGACTAGAAGAGTTGAAAAGTACGTACCTGTAAGCATTACTTGTGTAATATTCAGTCACAAATCCAATGACGAGGCCAGCCCACAGACCAATTGCGACGCAGAAGAACAACTCCCTGTCAACAAAACTCAACATTAGATAACATGCCAACTGACTAATCCCTATGCTCTGAACCTGAAAACAAAAACGCAAGTCTTACCAGTTCTTCACAGTTTTCTGTACTCCAAAGCTGAAGATGGTGAATGTTGATGGAAGAGCAATCCAGCTAACAATTGCAATCCCAACAGTCATAAGGGCAGTGGAGATTATAAGTTGCTTTTTGAGTGCAGGCTCAATTTCTTTCACAGACTTAATCTCGAAAAAGTCAGTTGCAAAAAGGGTAGTAATGAGACAAACAATGATGCCCATGGAACTAATGAGCAAGGGATAGAACATTGCTGTGAGATTGTGCTCAATTCCAAAAGAAGAAATTGAGGCAACAACTAATGCTGCACATGATGACTCTGCATATGAACCAAAAAGATCAGACCCCATCCCAGCAATATCACCCACATTGTCACCAACATTGTCAGCAATCACCTGTCAGAGAAAAACAGGTTAATCATTTTCCATCAGCTTCATAAGAAAATGCTCCAGTGGTGGTTCTACTGTTATTTTAGTAAAAATTACAATACAAAAGTAACAAATTTAAGTAAAAAAGCGGCATAGTCCCTACAGCTGGATTTCTTGGATCATCCTCGGGAATGTTCCTCTCAACTTTGCCAACAAGATCAGCACCAACATCGGCAGCTTTTGTGTAAATACCCCCACCAACTCTACCAAAAAGAGCCATGGAAGACCCGCCGAGCCCATAACCAGTAATAGCCTCAAAAAGGCCTTCCCAATCATCTCCATAGTACAACTTGAATAAGTTAATGGCAATGTACAGCACCAAGAGACCATTTGCAGCCAGCAAAAAGCCCATGACTGCACCAGAGCGGAAAGCTGTAATAAAAGCCTTGCCAACACCTTTCCTAGCCTCCAAAGTTGTCCTTGCATTTGCATATGTAGCTATTTTCATCCCAAGGAAGCCAGAAACCAAAGAGGTCACAGCACCAAGCAGAAAAGAGATGGTGCTGAATATTGCATTAGCAAGAGCTGGTTTGCAGGTCTGATCCTTGCTGTAGACGCAGGGCTGGCTCTTTGTGCTGAATCCCTCCACGGAACCAAGGAAAAGGAAGATGAGGACAGCAAAGGCCACCATAAAGATTCCAACATACTGATATTCCGTGAGAAGGAACGAGGTGGCCCCTGTTAACACATTTAATAAATTGAATATTAGAGATTACAATCATATGAAAATTCATAAGCCCCTACCAAAAAAAGCATAGAAGACAGAATAGCATCTCAAATCATTTGAAAATTTGACTTCAACATTCTCAATAAAGAGGACAGATTAAAGTTTACTACAAAAAAGGAAAGTAAACAAAAATAAACTCCTTCCAGCTGATGAGATCAACCATCATCTATACCAGAACGCTGGGTCTCCTTTCAAATTTTCATATATTTTTTATCTGAAGATAAAACAACAAATTATAAAGAAAAATCATTTCAGTTAAAAGTAGTTTAAAGAGAAATATGGAACTAAGTCCAGATCATCTGAACTGGGACGACTTTTAACTCCATTAGAAATGCTGCAATAGAACTAGACTAATAAAAGTGGAAGGGCAAAGTGAAAGAACGGAGAAGAAAAAATTTTATCTTTACAAATGTAAATTAAAACTAGATATTTACATTTACTAAAAGTATTTTTAAAAATACAGAAGCGTAAGCTAATACCATTCCTGAGGTTTTTCTTATGAAAGCAAATACAACAATTTTATAAACTAGAAAAAAAAGGGGAAGGTACAGGAATAGAGTCAATAAGGGACCTCAAGACCCCTATATGAAGGAGTTGAGTCCAAAGAAAGACGACCATCCTACCAACCCAAAATGAAATAATGTTTTAGTGCCCACTCTATACAATATCCTGGTCCGCACCCTCACTTTGACAGGGTCAAAAGACGACCCCCCCCTCAAAAAAAAAAAAAAAAAAACTTCAGTGTAGCCCTGTCCCTAAAAAATCTGGTCGTTTTTTTCCCTACAATAGCCCCAAAAGCTGCATGTATAATTAGCCACCAGCCTGTGCAATCTTCCTTGAGATTCCCCATGATGCCAATGTATTCTTTAAAGGCATTCTATAGAATCCAACTTAGTTCATCGATTAAAACTCAAGAGAATTCTAAAACATCCATGTTATATAGACTTTAAAAATTAGCCACCAGATAGATGCAAGTAAAGTTAGCTACAAGACCTCGCCACCTCTTTGAGATTCCTGTGAGGATGAAATATTCTAGGGAGGTGTTTTACAAGATCCACACACTGAGAATTCTAAGAAATACACGCATTAGTGAATTTTCATTTAAAGTCCTAATACAGCTTTGCTCATATGTAGCATACATATCATCAACACGTTACTTCCGACAATGCCATTTACACTGGAAGGATACTGTCGATGGAAGGCCATGAGATCCTAGGACCATTCATAAAACCAACCGGGAGAATACTACCGACCGTCGAAAACAGTGCTTGCTCTGCCTCACTGTGATCTAACACTAAAAATAAACAACTCGCACGTCTGCTGGGTGTGTGCGTGTGGGCGCCAACTTGCGCGTGGGCACGCCTGCATGCCCATGTGATGCGGTGCTGGAGTTCAAATATTTCCAAAACGGGGAAGACGGAAATATTAGTCACAGGAACTGGCATAGAGACTGTGGGGTAGATAAATTCTAGAATGGAGAAGCAAACAGAATGAGAGCGGAAAACACCAGTTATCGCCGTGGCATTTACTGCCTAGTACTCCAGCTCACAGTCGCACCTCAGTTCATTAAAATAAAACAAGACACAGGGGATCCGAGCGAATCTGAGAAAAAGAGTAATCCCTCAGATCCCGTGGACTCGCAGATCCCTTCTGCGTTCCTCAACGTGAGTTCAAAGACACTTCGCCTCCAGAAACCAGCTTCTTGGTTATGAAGCGACCAGGAGATGAACAAGAAGAATGAGAAAATGAGAAGAAACGCAGAGGGAAACCACTGCGGGGTCAATAAAATCCGACCTCGAGAAGAGAGAGAAACGCGGAAACCAGACCACCGCGACACGAGATCTGAAGCGACACTAGGCAGATCCAAGCACGGAAACCCCAGATCCGGCGGGAAACGAAGCACCAGGCAACATATGAACGAACTCAAACTTCCGTTGATCCATCACAACATGGAGAAGAGAGAGAAGAAGCAAAAACGGAACAGAGTAGGGAGGAGAAGGGAGGCGGGGACCTTCGGAGATGGCGTTCTGGATGTCGGCGCACTTGGCGACGACGTTGTGCTCGTTGAGGCCTTCCTCCTCCTCGATGAGGTAGTCCCCGTAGCCGTTCTTGTTGCTGGCGGAACCGGAGGGCTGCGCGGCGCCCGGGGTCAGCTTGACCTTGGAGACGAGGACCCACTGGACGAGGGCGAAGGCGATCCCGACCACGGCGGCGACGGGGATCAGGACCTCCGTGAGGAGATCGGAGAGGATCGCCGCTCCCATTGCTGCGGTCTGGGGATGCGGCGGCGGCGGCGGCGGCGGAGCGGGGAGGGGTCTCCTCCTAGGGATTCCGCCTTGGGAGATGGGGAGAGGAGGAGTTCCGCGAAAGCGTCGCTAACGAGTTCTCCGGGAGCTCGCCTTGGTGGGTCTTTTATAGTGGCACGGGAGCTCTGTCGCTCGAGGGTTATTGTGTGTGTATGAGAGAGAGAGAGAGATGGACATGGCGGAGTCCTGCCTGCATAGTCACATTTATGTTTACCCCCTCGCAACTAAGAGAATTGTGGATGACCCTTACCATTAATCTATTTGTCCAAATACTCACTTGTAAAGAATATTTTGCTATAATTTCGACCATTTTTATTATTTTATTGAATTAAAATATATCATTTTTTTTTTGCTTATTCTCACCATCTTGCACACAGATATTGGGAAACGTGGCAAAATTTATCACGTCATAAATAGGGAAAAAATCATCTCACTTGAGCATATGCCACCATGGCATGATGGCATCTTAGTTACCCACAGCAATAACTTCTCATCTTTATCATTTGGAAGCTGCTTTTTTGACCGAGAGGGATGTGAGTAAAAGATGGCATCAAATGAGGAGGGCAACGTTGGACCAATACATTTTTTTTTGATAACGAGGAAATCCCGCCCCGTGTGGTTTTGTGGGCTCAAGGATTGGTGTTCGTGAACTCCAAGGTTAGAACTTGGCAGCTCCTACTTTCCGTGTACCTGTATTACCCTTACCCCGCTTGACCGAAAAAACCCCGGATCTACACACCTCGAAGATTGCATGTAAATCAAGTAAATCCCCCCCAGGAATCGAACTCGGGACCTCCTGCTTTTTAAGCAACGTTGGACCAATACACTCCTCACTGAGTTGGAAGTCTCACCAAATCAAAACTTTTGGGGACTCACATGATAGCTCTATCTCTTTTTTTCAAATTTGATGCCATGCCAAGTGGGAAGCCGTTTGTGGATTTGAAATATATATATATATATATATATATATATATATAGATATATATAATACTTACTATATTTACATATGCATTAAATGATGAGATACTAGGTCCAGTCACATATATATATATATGATTAGTTTCTATAAAAATAATAATAAATATTTTTATTAAAAAAAATAAAAATTTTTATTATCACATCTTATCTTATATCTTATCATTGGTATATCAATCAAGTATTTCATCACTTACTGCACACTTAAGTTTGTTGTATGTTCCACGTCATCATTGACTATACACATCAAGGTTGATCGTACCGCACGTACCAGTCGACTCGGATTTTCTCTGACACGATTTGACTCGATTTATATCGTATCGATTGGTCGACCGAAAATATTAAAATACTCGAGTCTACCATTTTTTGTCTCTCTTTGAAGTCTAAACTAATTATAGAATCTAGATGTCAAATTACCATCCCCATAAAAAATCGATCGACTGATCAAAAGAAATTGATCAACCGATTTTATACTTTAGCCTGCTGGACACTTGGAGGCGCTCGCTAAATGAATCGATCGACCGATAAAATGAAATCGACGGTATCAGAACTTGTGAATGTTCTGACACATGTCGGATCGACCGTACCATTTCGGTACGGTATGACCAACTATGATACATATACATCAATCTCGCGCCCTCTCCTCACTTTTTCCTCCCCTAATCAACTTATCTATAAAAAAAATACATCAAACATTATTTAAAAAAAAAACTATTGTATTTCTCCATATTTCTAAGAAGAGAAATACTACTTACATCCATCCAATGGCACATGTCCCACCTAATCGGAATATTTATATTTTTAAAATACTCATACATCATTTTTCATAGACAAATCATTTTTACAGTCACAACGTGGGTCTGCATAAAAGGGAGAGAGAGAGAGAGAGAGAGAGAGAGAGAGAGAGAGAGAGAGAGAGAGAGAGAGAGAGAGAGAGAGAGGTCCGGGCCTTACACTTATGGTCTAATGACGTCCAATATAGATAGTAAAATTACTGTTTTAGATAGGAAATAATATTTCTCTTATAAAATAAATTTTTTTGTACAAATAATGATTTATCAAAGATATATATGAAAACAAAATCCAGCTTTTTTCAGCCGGGGGGTTTTCAAGTAAAAAAGAGCCTATGATGTGGGCGGATGGCTGTCCAAGGGAAGGTTTTACTGCTTCCGCCGTTTACCAAACCCAAAATCTAATAATTGCCATAAATTGTGATTTTTCCCCTCTTTCTATTTCTCTCCTCATTTTTTTAAATTTCCTTTTAAAAATATTTATTATTATTTATCTGGTTGTTGGGCAGACAGGCTTTCGTAGCCGGGCATATTCGGATAAGCCTGCCGCGTCGGTTAAACGCAAAGCCCTCCTGAAAAAGGATGAGGAGTCACACCGGTTGGACGGACGAGATTGGATAAGATTTTAACCTTTAACGGCCCCGATGGACGTTTTGCGGATGACGTAACGCGGTCCTCCTCTACCACTCCTCATCGGCTGCCGTGCTGCCCGCGAACGCCAGCACAGCGGATAACGTTACGTGTCGTGTCCTTCCAATTTTCGAAAATTTTCGCGTTCTGATACGTTTTTTTTTTTATCCGCTTTCGAGGACGCGTGTCGGGTCACTTTCCGGTGAGCACACTTCCCGTCACTAAAGGCTGTCGGTACTCGGTACCGATGTTCGGATTCTTCGGAATAGGCTGTGCCGCGGTGGTGTTGTGTGTTGGGGACACCTCCCATCTCTCTCTCTCTCTTTTTGATAACGAGGAAATCTGGCCCCGTGTGGTTTTGTGGACTCAAGGATTGGTGTTCGTGAACTCCAAGGTCAGGACTTGGCAGCTCCTACTTTCCGTATACCCGTATTGCCCTTACCCCACTTGACCAGAAAAACTCCGGATTTACACACCTCGAGGATTGCATGTAAATCAGGTAAATCCCCCCAGGAATCGAACTCGGGACCTCTTGCTTTTAAGCAAGAGTTCTAACCGATCGACCCAACCGGGGTCTTCTCTCTCTCTCTCTCTCTCTCTATATATATATATATATATATATATATATATATATATATATATATAACGGGTGGGGGTGGGGGAGTTTGGTGAATAAATATGGAGATTTATTGGAGGGTAAAATTACTTTTTTTATATTTTAATGTTATTTGTCTTTTTAAATTTTTTTAGACATTTTGGTGCATGCTAAAATGACGTAGAATGCTGATTTTAAGTATATAGAATTAAATATCTGGTTCTAATATCATTGATTCTAAAACATTTAACTCCGATTTTATGTTATTTTCTACTAAAAAAATAGTTTGCGACACTCGAAACAAAGAGGAAGATATTGTCACGTTAATTTGCAGCATTCAAAAAATAGAAAAAATATGTTACTAGTATTTTAGGATAATTTTCCGCCACCTCAAAAGATCTTTTTGGAGACAAAGAATGCTTGTCGCGTATTTGTATAGTAAAAAAATGATGTGACAATTGCATATGGTATAATAATTGGTTCATATGAAATAAGAAAAATCTAAATGAGACATCTCAGAGTAAAGAATATTAAGTTTTATCTGATATTGTGGTTCATTTGTATTAGACTACACAATATAAATACATTATCAGGTCTAATTAACAGAATAAATTCACGTGCTTAACCCATTTATTGTCAATTAGGATCTTGTTATGAATGAGATCCTATTCAGATCTATTGGAACTAGTCCCTCCTCTCTATAAATATATATGTGAGACTCTCCATCATATCACACAAATTACAAATATATAGAGAGAGTAAATCAGAAGGAGATTGTCTGGATTACGCGTCTCCTTTCTTGATATCCATGCACGTTGATAGTCTTTCGGACGTCGTCTTCCTCCTCGCACATAAGATGACTTTCGTATCAAATATACATCCCGACCAAAAAAATCCATATAATTATCATCTTATTATCAAATATGAAGTGCTTGTGGCCGTCAGTTTTCGTTGTTGGATATTTAGTTGTGATGACAAGATATTCTCCTCTTTTTTTATCTAGTAATAACGACTGTTCTTTACAGTTCCAATTTGTCTTTTTTTTTTCTAGAGGGTAGGCATGGTTTGTTTGCACTTTTTGTAGGGGCCAACCTTTTTTATGCATGGCATTGCTCTCTGAGGTGGGGGCATGGAGTTGGGCAGGGTAAAGGACATGGGTTGGTGGGCATCAAAGGAAAAAAAAGGAGAAGGGGGAGGGGGTCCAAGGGTCCAATTTCCTACTAGTTGCAGCCTTTTTGTTTTGTTTTGTTCTTTGTGTAGGTGAATTGGCATTTTCTTACACGCCATCATTCATCCTACGCACATGTACGTATTGGTATAGAATGTTTCGGAATGGACGGATGTTATTTATCTTAGAGAAATGCATGTTGTTATAGAACCTCTAAATTAACATTTTTCGCAGAGAAAAAAATTATTAAACTGATAAAAACTCTTGATTAGAAGAAGGAGGTCTCAAGTTTGATTTTTGAGGGATCTTACTTAATCTACATGTGATTTTCGAAGTGTGTAGTTAGGTTTGAAATTTTTTCGATCAAGTGAGATAAGAGTAATATAGATACATGAAAAGTAGGGGCTGTCAGATTCTGATATTAGAATTCACGAACATTAATTTCTGAGCTCACAAAATTAAGGGTGTGCAAAATATGGTCTAAATCGAAAAATCGAACCGAACCGAACTGGTCAGTTCGGTTCGGTTTCACAGACCTCCTTGTTCAGTTCAATTTTTGGTTGAGAAATTGAAATGAATCGAATATATATATATAGTTATATAAATAATATAATTATATAAAAAACCAACGATAGCGCAGTGGAAGGAGACGTCCCGCGCCCTTCGCACGCGCGGAAACTCGCGACCACCGGAAAAAGCTCATTTTTGCCACTTTTTTTTCCCAAAAATTCCAAAAAAATGCCAGAAAATGACAATTTATTCTAGAAAAACTTGATTTCGGTTTGAACCGAACTGATTCGGTTCGGTTCACCGAATGAGTTCGGTTCGATTCGATTTCTCTCAAAAATAGAAAAATCGAACCGAACCGTTGTACACCCCTACACAAAATCACATAAGATGAGGGTTCCTTGTTACAAAAAAAAAGAGAGAGAAAATTTTATTGTTCTCCCTATCCATCTATCTTTTACTTATCTCTAAACACAAAAGTTAGTTCCCACAACATATAGATGATTACGAGATTCACTCTACTTATGTTTAAAATGAATAGGAGATAGACATCGACAAACGAGTCGTAAGTCTTTTTCTTTCTCACATGTGAAAATGTGAAAGTATGAAATGAGATGTTGGGAGTGCCAAAGTACTGAGTAACAACAGGTGCAAACCTTATTTTGTCTCACCAAAATAAACATGGGAAAGGATAAAAATGTTATTTATTTATATACCTTATTTTGTATTTTTTGAATTTTGATTTTTTTTTATGAAGATAGTTAGCATAAGGGGGGAAAAGCCTGAAATCTTATTAATATCATGCTAGTAATTCAATGATGGACTTTTGAGGGCCCATGCTTACATAAAGGGTACATGATATTGCCAAACTGATGAACATAGATGTAGATCGCAAGATCTGATATTTAATTATTTCCTTCATTTATTTCAACGTCATGAATTTTTTCTTTCGAGAAGAAATTTTCTAGGAATCTCGCCACTTATGAGTCCGTTCAAACTTGTAAAACCTCCAATTATGCACAATGTAGGCAACTGAAAAATGTTTACTATTTATCCAAAAAATAAATAAAGAACAGTCTATTAAGAAAAAAATTGTTCATAAAAATACCCTAAAAAAGGGAAAAAAAAAGTTAGTCAAGAACCATTCAATTATGGTCTTTAATCTTTACACAATTTTGACATGTTCAACTATATGTGTGAAAACACAAATACAATAATAGTAAATCTATAAATGTTAATGTAACAATTGTTCATAAGTAAGAGCCCAAATAAAACTAAGAATGCAAAATGAGAAATATTTAATTCAAGAGGACGTGTGACGTGGCACTCGTGTGGCACACACTAATTGGTCTACAGGGGATCAGACACATGCCGACTCTACTCATGATCACTCGTGCCACACATAAGAGACATGTCATTTCTCATGCAAAGTTATAAACCTCTCCCTACAAAAGATTAAAGTAAGAAAAAAGAAGGGAAATGTAAATTTTCTGTCTAGACGAGCGGCAAAATCGAACTTATTTCACCGTCTTGAGACACAAGATTTAAAAGATCAACATTTTATGCGGGCTTTCTAAATTAGGAGAATTAATTCTAAATCTTTGACAGGGACTTAACATTATTTTTAGGTCATTGTCAGATTTTTTAGAACCTGAAATTCCTTACTTTTTGATAGACTTATTTTTAGGTCCCTAAACATTAACTCCTCTCATATGCACTTTTTCAATACCAATTCTACCCCTACCTTATATAACTAGGTAAGTAAGTAATAAGAATATATCATAATAGTAGGTAAATATATAAGTGTGTAGTTACATAATAACGTAACTATACACAGTGGCGGAGCGAGCGAGGCCCCCCCCCCTATTTTTTGCAGAAAATTTTCTTTTATTATTATTTTTACATAAACTTTCTCCTTATGATGGGCATGTGAAGATTTTTTTTAACTTTATTAATTGCCTCCCTTGCGTTGAGTACCCACGAACAATTATCTTATTAATTGCCCCCTTCTAAATATTTATGGGCCCGCCACTTCTATACATAGTTATATAAGAGTAGTAGTAGATAAGTATGTGAGTACGTAGTTACATAATTACGTAACTATGTAAATTTACTTATGTAAGAGAAATAGTAGATATGTAGGTAAGTGTGTAAGTAATTACATAATTACGTAACTATGTAAGTTACTTATTTACATACATACATGCTTACATACATATTTACATTGGATGTATGTATGTAAGTAAATAAGTAAGTAAGTAATTTACATAGTTATGTAATTATGTAACTACGTATTTACACACTTATCTACTACTTCTCTTACATAAGTACGTAACTTACATAGTTACGTAATTATGTAACTACGTATTTACATACTTATCTACTACTCTTACATAACTATAGAACTTACATAATTACATAATTATATAACTACACACTTACATATTATTAGGGGTGTAAACGGAACCCGATAATCCGATATTCCGACCCGATACCAATAAAAATTATCGGTTTCGGAATCGGAAAAATGATACCGATAGCTTATCGGAATCGGTATCGGATATTCCGATAAGCTATCGGAATCGGAATCGGAATCGAAAAAATAATCGGAATCGGTATAGGTATCGGTTATTCCGATAAATTATCATAAACTCAAGGTAAAATTATGATAAACATCTTACCTTATCGGAATTTCGGTTCCGGTAATATTATCGGAATCGAAACGGAATCGGAATTAACTATTCTTATCGGAATCGGAATCGGACCCATATTTCGGTTATCGGAATCGGTATCGGAATCTGTGTTTCCGGTTCCGAACCCGACCCGTTTACAGCCCTACATATTATGCATGTATGTATGGATGGATGTATGCATGCGTGTGCATGCATGTATATATGTATGTATGTACGTATGTAAGTAAGTAAATAAGTAAGTAGCAACTTACATAGTTACGTAATTATGTAACTACGTACTTACACATTTACTTACTATTTTTTTTACATAATTATATAACTTACATATATAGCTACGTAATTATGTAACTTACGTATTTACCTACAACTACTCTTACATAGTTACTTAATTATGTAACTATGTACTTACGTAATTATGTAACTATGTACTTACGTATTTACCTACTACTACTTACATAGTTATATAATGTGATGGTAGAATTAATATTGAAAAAATACAAATGGGAGGAGTTAATGTTCAGAGACCTAAAAATTAGTCCCTCAAAAAGTAAAAATTTTCACTTTTTAAATTCTGAAAAACTCGATAAAGACTTGAAAATAATATCGAGTCCCGTCTAGGACCTAGAATTAATTCTCTCTTCCAAATTATATATCTAGAGACTTGAACCTAACATTTTCCAAAAAGAAATCCACATGAGAAAGAGTCCATCTGCTACGACTCTATCACAAGAAATATGTTGTTAATTAAACTAGGTAAAAAGCAAGGGAAGCTTCTCCAAAAGGTTGATGACGTGAGAGAACGGGTAAGGGAGCTTACCATATCAGCACCACACCGTGTCAATGACACGTGCGACGGAGCTGATGTGAACACGCCGATGATAGAGTTGATGACGGTGCGCATAGCTTGCACCATCACCATCTTAATTAAGTTAAAGGATAGTTTCGTTTCATACTTCGCCAACCAAACTTCTTGGTCTATATCTCAATTTAGTAATATTTGTTGCATGTGTTGGTGTCCATAGCATGGTTAAGTATGATAGATACATTTTTATATGATCTGGTAGCATATAAAGATAACTACGAATAAAATAAGGTGAAAATTTACCATTATATCTTATTTTTCCTTTTTTTGTCAATCTTGTATGATTCGATTACGAAAAAGTGACTATAATTATTACTATATTGTGGCCTATTCTATATAGGAAGATAAAGTACCCACTCATTCAAAAGTGTAATATCATTTGGGAATGCAAAGTTTAGCAAGAATGATAGTTCAATCTTCGGAAGCATTTCCATGAAGATTTAAAATTTGTAAGGTGTTACTATAATCTTGAGTTCGAAACAAATTTTCAGATATATATCATTTTAGGGGTCTTTTGATAATTTTTACAATAATTTTTTTACTATCTGAAACTGTCAGCCTAATTCTAATGAAAGTTATTTTTTTGAGTTCAAAACTAAATAGTTAAGTTGCAGATGTTAAAAGCTAATTACAATTTTTTTTTATATAAAAAAGTGCCAAGAAATAATTACTTGAATTGACAACTTATGAGTTTGAGTCTCCTCAATTCTTCTTAGATTTTTTACTATCTTGAAATTGGAAGGATTTTCTCCTAGAACAAACTAAATGGAGGGGCCCCTCTATAATTGTCTTCTTCTTCTTCTTCCTCTCTTGATTGCAGGATGACATGTTCTAAAGCCAATCTCCCCCTCTTTGAGGTTTTTGGCTTTGATGGATACCAGAAGATGGGTTTGATATCCTTCTCTGTTGGGGTTGGGGGTGTTTGGAATTGCTTGCAAAATTGGCCCTCTCATTATTGTGGGGGAGGGAAATAATGCAGCTCTTTAATGATGTGGGCAGGTTTCTTTTGTTTTTGTGTAGGTGGATGTAACCCCAAATTCATACATAGATTCTTTGGATGTCATTGGGATTGAGTGTTTTTGAAAGGGATATATCTAATTATTGAGTCTTGTTCAAGATTAATCATATCATTAGATCAGACTAAATCATGACCGTATAAGATAGCATGGACTATACTGTACCGTACCATACCGCACCGCCCCAATTTGGATGGTCTAACCCAAAGAAGGGAGAGAAAGCTAGAATTGGCCCTCTCAATATTGTGGGGGAGGGGAATAAAACAGCTCTTTGTTGACGAGGGAAGGTTACTTTTGTTTTCGTGTAGGTGGATTTAAACCCAAATTCATACATAGATTTTTTTATTAATGTCACTACTATTGAACGTTTTTGAAAGGTGTATATCTATTTATTGAGTCCTAGTCAAGATTACTCATATCGTCAAATTGGATCAAATCATGATCATATGAGACATTATGGATCATACCCTACCACATCGCACATCAACTCAGGCAATCTAGCCCAAGTAAGGGAGAGAAAACTACCCCCCCCCCCCCCCCCCCCCACTGTAACAGTGCCCTTGTTGTGCCCCTACAGCCCTCTTGCCCTTGTCCGCTCCTACCATCGGTTGCAACAGTCGTTGAGTCACTAAGAGTCACAAAAGTGGCTTGACTGTCACCTTCCTCTAGTAAGCGCACAACCACAAACCTCTAGCCTCATCTCGATATAGTCGTGCCCTTCAACATCTATGCTATCTACATCTATCTCCACGGGGTCCCATAAGAGTCAGAGCAAGGTCCGAGGGATCGCCTACAAGAAGAAGTGGCCGCAATATCTAGATGCCCCTACAGTCTTCGACCTTCAATGCTGCCTCTTCCTTCTCTCTCATGTCGGCTGGTCCTATCGACACTATCGTTGGATCCATTGGATTAGTTGAAGGAGACGTTCAAAGAAGAGAGAGAGAAAGAGAGAGATGGACGAAAAGAACCATAGAAAAGTAGTAGTCAAAGAGAGGAACAAGGATGTCGTGCTGACACACTAGACATGGTATGGCTAACTTGGTGCTTGTCCGGAAAAGAATTGTCCTTTCTTTTCATCAAGAGTAATATTTGCTACACATTTAGAAGTGCTGCTAATTAATGATGATGTGGCAAATATTAATTCATATAGGGATGATAATATTTGTGATAAGACATCTCCGTATCAAAAATTTACATAATTATCTCCTCTATATCATGTTTTAAGTCTCATTTATATGTATGATCTAATCATATGGAAGTGTGTCCGCCGCACCGCAGCACTCTTTGTTGTACACTTAGATGTATAATAAGTATCAATATAATCTGCATATATAAATTATTAGGACATTTAAAATTAGAGAACTTCTTGGTGCAGACCCCCAATTACACCCCCCATTGGGGGTAGGTTAACCCTAGTGGGGGGTTGTGGATGTCGCTTTTGGAGTTCGTTTTTAGGCGATGGCTCTGAGGCGGTCCATAAAGAGGGGGATATGAAAACGGGGTAAAAAAGAAAACGTGATCGCCAGGCACGCGAGGGTGCCAAATGGAGGCGCACGGCGAGGGGTGCGGAATGGAATGGGTGATCGCGAGCGTACCTTTTTAGCGAGGAGATGGCGCGGGGGATGATGTGGGTCTTTTCTTCTTCTACGAACACGGCCGGCCGCGGTAGAAGGCATTTTTCATTTGATTATCCTTGCAAAAAAGACAAATAAAAATAATGATTAGCCGAATAAGGCGGGTAGTACCGAATCCCGAACAGATAAATGAAACAAGTAAAATGGGGAGGACTCACCGGATGATGGTTTTAAACCCCTAAAGAATAGGTGTGTGTGTGTGTGTGCGCTTGCATGCATGTGTGTGTAAAAGAAAAGGAGGGCAACGTGGGGCCCGGAGGAGATAAATGAAAAGAAAAGAAAGGGGAAGGGGGGTGCTTCCCCAAATGTTGGTGCGAGGTGATGGGCCGTTGCCGGAATTTATGGAAGACGCGGAGGAAGACACTCCCGCCTCGCACGTGCAATTAATGGAAGGAGACAATGGTGCCGGACTTTGTGGAAGAAGAATGGATTGACGTAGGTGATGGCTCGGAGTCGAGGCGGGAATTCGGCAATCGACAGGGCTTCGCCGCTATCGTTGCCCCCCCCGAACAAATGACTCTCGGGTCCAATTTATAGGCAACAGATTTTTGAATCGCATCCAAATAGAAAAATGCCTGAAATAGTCTTCCTTCCTAAATTACACTCCTTGGTCTTGGACTCCTCTGTTGGTTCTCATATTTTTGAGAGATTTGCTCATGTAATGGGAAGAATCTCCGCTCAACAGGTCGCCTCTCTTCCTTCCAAAGATTCATTTTCAGAGAATTTCATCTAGGTCACATCACCTCTGCAGTTCTTGCTCCTCTGATGTCAGAATGTGAGCGGCTTTCTCCAAAAGATTGGGCAAAGCATTACAATCAATCTGCTCTTCAATTGGAATCCTTGAATAGTTCTTTGGTTAGGGCCGGAAAGCCCCCTCTATCTGCTGAATCTTTCATGGATTTGAATTCCATCAATCCAGTTCAAGAACTGTATGTTCAATGGGTTGAGCGGTACTCAGCTTTTATTTCTTTGAAAAAGGACCTGCAGGACCATTAGATTTTCTATCCTGTAACCCTTGCTCAATTCCTTCAGCGTGCCAGTTTTAGAACGAGCAGCTATTACATATTCACTCTTGATAAGGATCAGTATGTGCTTTTCTTGGAAGATCAACGGCAGCTTTACATTGGGCGCATGATTCCTGATCTGGGTGCATCTTTTTCAATAGAATCTGGCATTTTCCATCAACTTTTTGAAGATCGGGAGATTAGGGCTTGTGAATTTATTTCCCAGCATGCCTCTCTTCTTTCTCCCAATGTTTATCTCCATGTACCTCTTCAAAAAACAATGAAATCCTTCTCTTTGATGTCATCTGTCTTTTCTCTCTATCTTTGTCTCAGTAGTCTTTCTTTTTGCTTAATGACAAAAAGGGGGAGAAATATAGTGTTTTTGAAATACATTTCCTACATTTCCTTTTCAGAAAATTCTACTTAGATTCATTGTTATGTTTTGTCATCACCAAAAAGGAGGAGATTGATGATCAGATCATCCCCATGAAATTAGTTATCCATTTTGGTGATTAACAAAACAAAGACAATGTGCAATTCTAACGTACTTTCCATAAGTTTTGAGCACAAGAAAGAAAACAAGGAAAAACAAGCTAAGCTGGTATGTATTCTTCTTACAATGTCAATTTTAGTTCAAAGCATGAAATTTATCTAAGTTCACAACGACTTTCTATTTGCTACCATGATTTTATTAAAGCATAATGATTTCAGTAGAGTTATAACGATTTCCTTATCTCTATAACGGTTTCATACTCATAAGGATTTGTTTAATCCTTATCGGATTGGGTCCTATAATGATTTCGTAAGTATCTTATCGATTTCGGATTCACAACGGTTTGGATTCAATGAAATCGATCTCAGAATGATTCGCAAAGTAATCATAACGATTTGCTAAGTGATCACAACGAAATCTATCTCAGAACGATTCGCAAAGTGATCGCAATGATTTGCTAAGTGATCGTAACGATTTGCTAAGAGATCTCAACGATTTTGTCTCATAACGATTCGCTAAGAGATCGCAACGATTTCGTCTCATAACGATTCGCTAAGAGATCGCAACGAATTCGTCTAATAACGATTTGGTCACCAGAACGATTTGTCAAGCTTCATAACGATTTGATAGCCAGAACGATTTGTTAAGTCTCACAATGATTTCTTAAGTGAGAACAACGATTCACCCTCACAACGATTTCTTAAGAGGGTACAATGATTTGGTTATAACGATTTACTCGCATCGATTTGCTCATAACGATTTAGTTATAAAGACTTGCTTGTACCGATTTGGTTATTGTGTCGTAACAATTTCTATCCAAAACGATTTGGTTATGAATGCACAACGATTGGCTTATAAATGAGCAACGATTCATATGGACAACGACTCTTCATATAATGATTTCATAAGTCACGCTCGTAACGATTTCTGGATTATAACGACTTGATATTTCAAATAGTTTGAAAAGTCAAAAAGGTCTTCTCGTGTTTCTCTCACATCCATGCATTTATTACAACTGAGCATATCACTGCAATGCCTGCGCAGATATTTTCTATTCTTATGCTTATGATAGAAACATCTTTTTAGAAGAAGAGAATGGAACTTCCATTTCTATATAAAATCATTCTAATGTTGACTGACAACAAGAGACAGCTTAGTTGTCTATGTTTTAGCATTAAATGTGTGCAGGTTTACGGCAGCACATCTGTATTCAACGTTGAATAAAGAAGATCCTCTCTTCTTATGTGCATAAAAAGCAAGAGACCGTTGAACTGAAAGCTCCACAACACCATGCAGTCTAATGAACACCAGAGCTTAGAGACAACAGATACTTCAATGTTCATTTTTCAAATGGAAGATATATATATAGAAGATTGAAGCTCCAGAATATACAGACGAGATAGAACAATCTTCTACAAGCTTTCTGCGCGCATCTAAAAGAGCCAAGCCTCTCTCCTTTGCTATGTCTAGCTCTTAGCTCTCTGCATTCATTGTGTTAGCTTTGAGAGCCCTTTGTGTATTGAGAGTATTCTGTAGACACGCGAATTTGGCTCCACCGTGGGCAAATATCATATTGCACCATAACGCCACAAATGGCCTTCATTTTGCCTTGCAAGAGTATTTTCTCAATATTTCTGGATCTCACCCATTCTTTCTTGATTAAGGCACAACTTCATTGATTCGCGTCCATACAGTGGACACCTTTTAAACGTTCCGGTCATGGTGGACGCGGTTTAGGTCATTAAATGCAGCAGTCAAAGCCAACGCGTTTAAGAGCCCTTTTTCGTCACATGTTTTAATTGGAAACGCGTCCTGCCGCCCCGCCGCGATTTAAAGTAAAAAGGCTATGGTCCTGGGAGTAGCCACGCCTGAGAGCCTACGACGTGTAATCATGAGAAAACCTTGTAATCGTGTCCGTGTCAATGGACGCGATTCAGCAGATAGCGCATTTACGAGCGATTGCCTCGGGACCATGCAATTTGTAATCGCGTCCGGGCGGCCCGCCGCGATTCAAGTCGCGGCGGCCTGGCCTGACGCGATTCAGAGATTTGACTGGCAACAATTCCCCGTGCGTATGTCCCATCTGTTTGACTTTCTTAATCGCGTCCTGTCACCCGGATGCGATTCAATTCATAATCGCGGCTTCCTGTTTGGACGCGATTCAAGAATCTGTTGCCTATAAGTATGACCCGAGGCGTCATTTGTTCAAGAGGATTCCACGAAGCGGCGAACCCCTGCCGGATCATCGCCTTGACTCCGAGCCATTCCTCGCCGACCCATTCTTCTTCCTCGGAGTCCGGCACTGTCGTCTCCTTCCATTCCACGGGCGAGGCAGGGATCGTCTTCCTGCCCGTCCTCCCTTCAACCGGCAACGACCCATCAAGCCGCACCAACGTTTAGGGGAAGCACCCCCTCCCCTCTCTCTTTCTCTGCACCCCCTCCCCTCTCTCTTTCTCTTTTATTTGTACTTCCACTCCCTCCGGGGCATGAACAACGGGTATGGTAATGTAAATTGCGCATACATTCGCAAATATCAGAGCAACTAATGAACCATAATTGCAATAAACTCATCATTTTATTGATAATTCATCTAAACTATTACAACCACTAATTCAGAACCAAACATAGTGCTCAATAACATCTTCACATTGAAAATGATAACTAAGCGACTAACTAACTGGACTCTATGATACTAAGGACATTCCATCGCTATAACTCCAGGCCGCTCATCACTCCAGTCCATTCCCGTTGATGTGTGTAAGGTCATCATCCGACTTACCTGAAAACACAATAACAAATAACGAAGGGTGAGCGATAACGCTCAGTAGGACTTAATATCTCGTATAAACAAGCATGCTTTAAGTGATTAATGTCTTGTAAAGTATGTCAACTAGAGAGAACAATCAAGTATAGTCAAGAGAGTAATAGTAAAAGATAACAAGTGAACGGTAATATATTTCAAAAGATTATTGCAAAACTAGGATGATAAAGAACTGGTCATGTAACGAGATAGCGTGTAACGAGATAGCGTGTATGGTTGCACAACAGTGCACTAGTCACGATAGCAAGTAACGTGTGTTTGGTTGATCATTTTATCAACCGAGAAAGTCTAGTATTGTGATTGATTGATTGATTGTCTTAGATTAAATCTTGATAGTTATGCGTTTGGTGTATGACATCACCTGATCATTAGACCCTCGCGAGTTAAAGCCTTTCGGGTGCTCCTCCCAAGGACCAGATCGGGCCCTTATAATATTGCCTAGCATAGTCATGTTTTTTTATCTTAGACAATCACAAAATGGCCAAGAGAGTACCAAGAATAGATGAGAGTAGTAGATGAACTAGACGAGAGTGTAGAGAGAACGTGAACAGATGAGAGTATCGAGATAGTAGATGAGATAGTGACATATATGTAAAATGATGCGAAACACACGATAGTAACGGTTGCACGGCACCAAGTCAGATACCGGCAGTCTGGTGGAAGTCACAACCGCCCACTAGCCGTGCTATGAACACAGGCTAGATGGTCCAGCGTGATCGCAAGATAAGGAGAGAACACTAAGGCCATGGATCGTACTGATCCATAAGGTGTAACGGGTTTTAGGGTACAACCAGCTCGTTGACTAAGGACATGCGCCAAAGCTAAGAAGACTTACGGAGGTCTTGACAAAGATTCCCTAGTCCAGTCGAGAGTATTCCCGGTGGAGAGGTGGTCCAAGTCAAGGGAAAGTGTGTGAAAATGGGTCCGTCGTGCCTCGAGTGCTCGAAGGCCGAGGGAAAACGGTAACGGTATTTAAAATGCGCGAATAAAAACGGAAACAATTGTATTTAACAAAATAGGAAAATTTAGTCATTTATTTCGATAATTTACCGAATATATTATTGCATAATTTATCAAGGTCAAATGGCAATTTATAATGTTATGTGTGTGCAAGTGTAAAGAAATCTTGAGGATATGACAAGTCGTGCTCACGGCTTTTAAATTAACAAGAATTATTTAAATATTATTAAATAAAAAAATTCAGGTCGATTATTAAGCTTAACATTACATGGTTTAACTTGTATAAGGGTTATATGACAAATAAAATAGGGGTATATGCATAATATAAGGTTCTGGCCGAAATTGTCAAGAGGCGACAAGGTGACCTGTCGCGATCAAGTCGCGACAGGGCGCTAGGTCGCGTTAATCCCAATATCGCGATAGGGTTTCCCGTCGTGGTCCAGGTCGCGACGGGGCAGCCTAGCGCGACGGGCGAACCGGCCGGCCTGGCCCGGTTCGGGGTTGGGAACGCGGCGGCAAGGCCCGTCGGGTTCATGAAGCGACGTGGAGGCCGACTGCGACCCTCTTGTTATCGCGGCGTATCGTGCCGCCGCGATATCATGGGCGGTCTGGGTTTTCCCCTTTTTCCTAGGGCGAGTCCTCTGTGATACAGGGACGTTCTAAATTTCATATAAAATAGTACGGTGATCCAAAAAGTACGAAACCAGTTTTAAACGAAATTAGACATGTATATCTATCAACATGTATGATTAATTTGAAAATAGACAAGGTTTAGACATGCATTGATCAGGTTACTTTTCGGTGACCTAAACATGCGTAGTCAGGGTTCAACGAATTAATTAGAGATGTATACATGATGAAAAATTACGAAACTAGAAGCGTTTGAAAGCTAACACGATTTAGTATTTTAGAGAATTTTATCAAAGTAGGACATCAAGTGTGCATGAAATTTAAAGCTAAACATTAAGGGTCGGGTACATGCAATAGACAGGGAATCAAGGATTTTATTCTCCCTCATGGGAGGTCTAAATTGAGCAAGACCAAGGGCGTTTGAAAGATAATGAGATGTAGTATATCTGAAAATTTTATCAAGGCATGAGAGCAAGTACACGTTGGGGATTATAGAAAACACAAGACCTCAGTTCATGGTAACAGCAAGACTTCATGAATTAAATTCGCCCAAATGGGTGAACAAAATACCACGAAGCCATAGGGCTTTTGAAGAGGTACATGAAGGCTACATAGGGTAATTATTTCACGATTTTAGCTTGAAAGATTGCCTACCTTTTTCGTTGAGTAAGAAAAACCCTAGTTTGGATGGCGAAAATCAGAAAATCCAAGCTCCAAGCCTCCTCCTTTCCTTGCTCTCCACATCCTCAGCCTCCTCCTTCGTTCTCCAGAGTTCCAAGAACGAAAATGGGGCTTGGTTGACACTAATTAGAGGTCTATTAAGTTGCTTAAGAGTCCTAATGACTTAAAACTCTTCCCTTCCCTTTAAACTCTGAATTTTCACATTTATCTCCCTATTCTCTTGCATTTATCCACCTAATAAGATGGGGAGAGGTCCAATTTCATGGGTAATAGGTTAGGATAGGCTTAGGACTCTTTTTAAGATATTTACATCTTACTTTAGTATTTATCTTACCCTCATTTAATTTATTTATTAATTAACTCCGAATTTTTTATTTATCCCCCCTTTACTATCATTATTCCACATATTTGGCTTGAGGAGAACTTAAATTTTGGGGCTAATAGATTTGGGTATGTCTAGGATTCTTTCTAAAATAATTAAGAGTTATATTAGTGCTTTAGTGACCCCTTTTTAATTAAGAGATAATATAATTACGAATTTCCTTATTTAATATGAGTCTCCTATATTTTATCCATATTTTCTCTTATCAAAAGTCTTCTTTTAGATTAAGATAGAGTCATATTGAGTTGGACTAGGGTTATGACTCTTTTTAAGATAATTTAGGAGTTAAAATAGTCATTATCCTACCCCTTTTCATTTATTAATAATTTTAGGTACGACTTTTGACTTAATTAACTCCCATCCAAATTGGGCTTTTCACATTTGGGCCCATCATTTCATACTTGGACCACTTGTACAACCTATTTTCTAATTTAATTATTTTTATCCTAATTTAAATCTATTTATCATATTTATTCTATTGATTTCTTCTTTAAATTCAGTGTAATATTATTTATTCTAATATTTCTAACCTTTATCCATCATTCGGACTCTGACTTTTTACCCAGTAACTTAGATACAACTTAAATGTAGGACTTATACACTTAGTTTTACTTAATGGTTTTAATTATCCTTTATTAACTAATTTATTCATGGGCCAAGATTGTCTGTTGGTCTAATTATCCTAATGGGCTATCAACCCATATTATTTAAAGTCTAACTACATGGTTATTTTAATTTATAGCCCATTCTGGCTCATAAAATAATGGGTTCTCCGACTTATTCCTTAATTACGATAACAAGTCACATAAATTTTTAAACTTAGTCCAAATGAATTTTTTATATCCCAATTCAATGATGGATCATTAGAGAGTATTATTTAAAGTATAATTATTATTTTTACGGAATTTTTATATAGGTTTATATGCACGTGATAATAATGCGTACCTTTTTAACTGGTTGAATTTATTAATCGATAAAATTTCAATTTATCTATAATTTTTAATTAATGAATTTTCCGAGATACTACACACACCCCTATTTTAGGGGTGTAAAAGCCACCACAAGGTGTGTCCTTCCCCATGTCATTCTTTCACTTAATGTATTTTTAGAATTTGCATACTATACATCCGTCTAATCCCCTTCTCTTCTTTTTCTTTATCTTTTTCGCAGGGTAATCAACCGAGGAAAACACCCTCTACCGCGGCCGGCCGTATTAGTAGAGGAAGATAGGGCCCACGTCATCCCCCGCGCAATCTCCCCGCTCCAAAAAAGGTACGCTCGCGATCACTTCTTCCATCTCGCACCCTTCGCCGTGCATCTCCCTTCGGCACCTTTGCGTGCCTGGCGATCACGATCTTTTTATTTTATTGTCTTTTCCGCTTTCCACTCCATATCAAACACACGCACATATCCACTATTCGTTTCCCCCCTCTTTGTGCGCGCCGCGAAAAGCATCGTCTACATATTCCTCATTGTAGAATCCTTCCTCTCAGTATGTGCTTCAGATCGAGTGCTAGTCTATAAGCTTGATCTAGGGGCATATCTTCTCTTAACACATTCTTGTGTTTGTTTCCCTTCGTATAGAAGGAAGACCTGGGGGTTCCAGGGTGTTTGTTTCCTCTTCTGGTTTGAAGAGAAGACCTGGGGGTTCCAGGGTGTTGTTCCCTTCGTGTGAAGGAAGACCAGCTGGGGTGCTGGGTGCTGTAGCGTCCTTAAGGGGGACTGTACCCTTGTTAGTGGAATCCTGAGTTGTTGCTCAGGGACTGGACGTAGGACTCCTGTGGAAAGAAAACCTGAACCAAGATAAACCCTTGTATAGTGTGATTGATTGCTTTGTGTGTCTGTTTACTTTCACTAACTCTAACAATCATCGAAGTGTGTCTTGTGAACGTTTTTGTTTACAGGTTCTAGTTGACCAATTTTTTAAGAATCTCATTCACCCCCCCCCTCTGGGCTTGATAGCTGGGCAACACAAGTTCCATTATAATCGGTATAAACTTTTGTACTCTAATGGGAACAATGCTTCTTCAATAATCAATGTGCACACATATCGTATGACGAAGTACAGGCTCACATATGACGAAGTGAACTTCTTCACTAATCGGTATGAAATTTTTTCCACTAATCGATAAAAGGCTTCTTCAGCAGTCGGTATAAAATTTTTTCTCTAATTGATATAAGATTTTTTGTCCAATCGATAGAAACTTGTTCTATAATCGATATAACACTTAAGTCTCTAATCGATACACATTGAACTGTAATCGATATGAACTTTTAGTGCATATTTTTAAAGTGATATAAATTATCTTATTTCTTATACACAAATATTTTAAAAATATTATTAAATATATTCATAATATTCATAAGTGAAAAAATATTATTAAATATATTTATGATATTCATGAGTTTTAGTTATCGTCAAAATATATGGATAAATAAATGAGTGGTTCAACAATAACTACTCGTAATGTTCTTTTTTCTCAGGTGATTAACTGTTCTAGAAGATAGGACATTAAGAACTGTGTGTTGAGTGTTCAACCCCTACTAGGTCAGCTATTTTAAATTTTAGTTTTGTGAAACATGTAAAGGTACCAACTTTGGAAAATTAATTACTGTTAGTTAACCTTTATATATATATAAGGTTGAGACCCAAATAATTTTTCCATTAATGAGTTTAAAATTTTTCTTATTTCATGTTACTTCATGCTTCTACATTTATAAATGCCGAAACGTGACAAAGACGTTCTATTACTTTCGATTGAACTGATGTACCTCGTCCATAAATTGTGGGTGAGCAAGCCACCGAACTAGATTAGTATGGTAAGGTCCATATCATACCACACTAGGACGAATTATGTATGGTTCATCGATTCAACGAATCTTGCCCATCATCACAGGCCGTAATGGATATCAAAAAGTTATTTGGAATATTCTGTTCACTTTTACATATATACATCTCTACTAAAAATGATGGAGAAAAAATATTCGAAACATATTCTTGATTTCTGTCGTGGGATTTAACGATGACATCTTAGAAAATATTTTATATCATGAGAGGTGTATACTCGTAAATACAAATTTAAGAAAGATTCTCATATAAATAGTCTTCTAAACGAGATATATATATTAAAAAACTATTTTGTTGCGGTAAGCATAACATAAGTCGGCTCACGTCGAGGTGACTGTTGAGGCGCTTCTCTCGTCGAATGGTGAGCTGAGACGACCAAGCCGATGGACCCTGTGTAAGGCGCGCTTGGCCGATGTGACGCTTGCTCCGAGCTCCCGTCCTGACTTGCAAAGCCTGCCGAGAAGTCTCGGCGGGGAGACACTCCGACGCTCTAGTCAGTCGCTAGCCGAGCAGAATGGCCTAGCCTATGGTGGAACAGCATACCTACGCCTGTAGAGTGTCTGCCTCTTATATAGTGGGGGGATGACTGACAGTTGCACTGCCTTTGATGGCGCTTAACCGACGCCAGCTGGCGAGCTTTCAAGGGTCGCGCCCTTCATGGCCACGATTACCGCACGCACGGGTTTCGGGGGAACGTGTCTTCCGAGTATCCCGCAGTCAGGTGAACTGTCTTCCGGGCATCTCGCAGTCGAGTGAACTGTCTTCCGAACATCCCGCGGTTGGGTAAACTGTCAGACATCGCTCTTGCCATAACTGCCATAATCGACTGCCACTGGGACGACTATAGGTCGGATGGGTCGAGCGTAGCTCCGCCGCCATTCAACGTCATTCGCGAGTACCACTTCGGGGTATGCCGTGCACAAAGGCACCAGGTCGGATATAGCCGTGCTGAGAGATCGTCTTGGCCGAGCTTCGAAAGATGGCCTGAGGTGTTCAATACGTTTGAACCGCCGGACCATACTCGTCCGATCGCATATAACTGTCGTCCTGAGAAAAGTCGTCGCCTTGTCTTCCGTGTGGTTAGCTTGGCTCGTATCTTAGCCGACCTGCCGAGAACATACCGCATCACCTTCTTTTAATAAAGTACTTTTCACATTTAAGTGGGAAGGAAACACTGCGCCATGTTATTTGATTGATTGGAGTGGAACAACAAGATTAATCTCCTGACGTCATCCATCTAAAGCTTCACCTACTCTAATCTAAGTATGTAAAAAAAACATGTCTGGTAAAACTTTTTGGTCAGGTGGGTGGTGGTGGGGTGGGGGGGGGGGGGGATTCAACCCGTTTGGTGACCACCCAAGTGCCACATGCATTTGTGTACCCTTCTTATGCTCGTTGTTAAGAAAATATTTTAAAAGGGAAATATTTATTTATCATCCAATAAAATTCTATTCTTTTAATTTAAATCAGTTTTGTGAAAAAACTTTCTTAAAATAAGCATTCCTCTTTCAAAAGAGTTTGGTCCACTGCTATACCCATCCAAAATGGTCATATAGGTCTTATTGAAATGAAAACTGTTTACTACCCTTTCCACAGGGATAGTAAACGCACTGTCTACATATATGTGCCGATAGGTTTAAGGTTGGATGTACCGTTAAATTATATATACCGAACAATGATTTGATGGTATCACATAATATCAACATTGTCGTATTATAATGATGGATAAATTAATTAATAATCTCTGATTATAATATAAAAGATCTTTGTTATAATAAAACTTAACATATATTATAACATACGATAAGACTTACTGTAATAAAATATAATTCTATTAAGAATTAGAGAATAAGTCAAATATTTGATATGAACTTCTAATTAATTTGTCTAATATTAATTTGAGTAGATTTTGCTCAAAAAATTGTTTTCACTTTTTTCAAATTCAATTTCTTTTATTATTTTGGGATTTTATAACTCGTGTTCTATACATATCACGAGATAATAATATTTAATATTTAAACAATATAAATTTTTAAAATATTAATAACATAGTAAAACACACATAATTTCTACATTTAATTATCTTAGATCCATGCAAGAGCTTGTTGCGAATGCCTCCTAACCACTTGCAAACAAAATTTTATATCAATTTCATAACTAAAATTATTACAAATTTAAAATTAAAAAAAAATAAAGTGGATGATCCTTGCACTGACTACGTGTAAATATTGTGATTATCCAATTATAATATGGTATGTCTAAACTGCACCAACACCATCGGATTTGACAAACTATGAATGGGGCATGAGATCTATATATTCATATGAGCTCTGGTCGCATGTGTTCGTAGATGATACAATTAAATAAGTATTTCTCTATTGAAACATGGATTCTTAACTAGATATTGAGGATTTATTTTGGAGATTCAAATCAAAATATGGGGGAAAAAAAAGTGGAAAAGAACAGCGTGCTTGTGGATTCGGGCAAAATGTTGGAGATGGAGTGTGTTGTCGGTGGGGTGAGAGTTTAGACTGTTTATATTTGGTATCCAGATAGATCGAAAATAGAAAGAAAATATTTTTAAAATTTTAAAAATATTTTTAATTTATTTTCAATTTATGCCACTACCAAATGACTCCTATGAACTCAACTTAACCAAGAAAAATATTCAGGCTTAATTTTAAATTAAGTAAGAAGTCTAATTTTTATTACTTCTTTCGAACCTTAATTAATGCTAATGAAGAGAAGTTGGGAGTCTTGGCAAATTCATCTTCCTATATGAACCAACCTTGGGAGAGTCCGTGTGATATGCCGTGGATGAACGTTATAATATTCTTCTTAGATTATTAATTGTGTGAGAATTTTTTATAGATTTATATTTACATATATATCTTTTTTATAGATATAAAATATCTTCAGAAACTCCACAGAGATATAACTCTCTCTCTCTCACTCGTGATGAAAGTTAAGAATACACTTTGAATATTCTTTCCCTATCATTTTTAGCAAGGGCGTAAATGTAAAAGTGAATAAAATATTCCAAATATTTTTTTGATGTCTGTGACCGCATGTTAAGATAGAGTTTTAAGATGTTTTATACCCATTAAAAGATATATACGCAAAAACAAATTCATGAAGTATTCTTCTGCAATTAATCTTCTAAGAGAAGTATATAAATGTAAATCTTTTTTTCACAGTTAGATGTAATAAAAAATACTTAATTTTTGTTTTTTCATATATCTCTGTCATTTAATTATAGATAAATTAATTAAAAATCTCAATTAGATATTTGACTTATTTTTTAATTTTTAATAAAATAATAACTCATTACAATAAAAATTATCTCTTATTACAATATACGTTCTGTTATAATAATAATTTTTCTATTACAATCAAAGACTCTTAATTAATTTATTATTTAATTATTAAAAACAGATATTTTAAATAGAATCCAATAATCGATGAACACTTTGTTAAAAATATTTTTTTTTTGTCATAACTCATGTAGGCGCAGCACTCGGACCCGGTCACATTTAGACGTTTCAAAAGATTCACACGGCTCAATGGAGATCAGATTTTGATGTCAAAGCATTCACACGACGCTCTAATAGTTTGACTGTTTGAACGGGATCAGAGGATCGTAGAATGAGATATATAATTAGTGGGTTTTACCAAAAACCATTATATTTAGTTTAAAGAAAGATGAGCACGCTTCAGTGATGTGATCTCGAAGCTGTCAGCTTCCTTAGATGACTGACTCGTTTGATCAGTAAAGGAAGGCGTTCCAATGGAGGTCAAAATATTGTTCTTGGGCGCCTCCACTATATACATAAGTGATAAGAGTATGACCCATCCATGTCACATCAATAATCTCATCACATACATACATACTGGTAGTCTGGTAGTAGTCGCATACTGATATTAATATGAGTTCTATAAACTTACATATATATCTAAGATGGATAATAATTATCTATTCTATATACATAAGAGTAATTAGACCTGTCTATGTCACATCAATATATTCCCATCTATATATATTTGAGGTGTATGTCTCAGATACATATAAGTAGGATTCACAGACTCATATTAATATGAGTCCTACTTGCATGTACCCAGGGTAGACAATAATTATCTACTCCATTTAGGACGGTAAAATTTTCTCCTCAAAGAACATCACACGTTGATCATTTATTTATAAAGTGTTTGATTGTATTTTTTTATTATTTTTTTAAATTAAAAAAAGAAAGACAGATGTATAGACAAGTTTAATAAATAATTTTTTATTTTAAGGAAGAAATCTTATTCCATGTAAATCTCTTGTAAAATAAAAAATATAAAATATTAAAAAAAACACACGTACAGCTCCCTCCCCCTCTCTTGACTTCCCCCTCCTCATCTCGTCTTCTCTACCAAACATATCAATAGAAATTTTAATTTTTTTATATTTTTACTAAATAGATAACGTCAAATTTTCATAATTTTAAAATTTAAGTTAAAAATTAACACAACATAATTTTTTTGGGTAAAATAATTCTTTTAAAAAAATGTTTCCAAACACCGCATTAGATTTTAATTTTTGAAGAAAATTGTTGATGGCCGTGGGGCTGTAAATGGATACTCAAGTATCAATTTTCATATCTTTTTAGGATTTAGATCAGAGGTATATGGAGATGAAATTTGGAAGTGGATGGAGATTGTGATTTAGAGCTATTTTAATTATATAGGGATGATCAAAACCAAAAGATTTGCTATTTTTTCCATCTTTGATATTTTTTATAAGAAATTCAATGGCAGGTGTCATTTTTTGTTTTTGACTTCGACCTGTTGGATTATGTGTCTGATCATAAAATACATAGAACTCCATAATTGTTCATTTCGTAACATAATTTGATTATTGATTTATCTTACAAAAAAAACATAATTACTCTTATATATGCTTGTTCTTTCGGCATCAAAAATTTAATGCATTTTTGTATTATACTTTAAGTGTAACATGATTAAGTAATAATTTACGTGGCATCTAACAATTAAATTGTCACTTTATCACTTTCTATGTGAGAGGTGCCACATAAATTATTATCTAATCATATTACACATAAAGTATAATACAAAAATACGTTAAATCTTTCTTTTTTTATTCAATTTTTTGAATGTAAAATATCTTTGAATCATTACATATATATATATACATATAACTTTAGTTAACAAATATATGTCAATGTCAACTAATAATATTAATTGGTTAAAATTTATTAGTCGCTATTAATCGCTTGGTTGTTGTTAGTAGACTCGTATGTTCAACAATTGATATTTAGTATCTACGCCGCCAAGGTGACATCATGGCAAAGTCACTGTAAACGAGAGCGCCTCGTGGCCAGCCACGTGGCGTCCTCCCCCCTCTACAACTGGATTATCTCATGGCTAGCCACGTGGGAGACCGTCTAAAACGGACGGTGGTGATCTCCTGTGCCCTCCTGTCGGTGCTGAATGCCGTGTTGCATGTGCTTAATTGCTCGCCGTTTCTAAGTAATACTAAATAAAATAAAGGCATTATTAATATTGATATATTAATCATCTGACGGACGTTGGCGTCTCGTGCACTCCAACTTGGAGCTCCACTGTTACATAAATAATGCTCTTTTTTAAAAAAAAAACTTAAATTTGTGTGTGTTATAATAATAATTATTTTTTATTCTAAAAAAAGAGATTCTTGGATTCGTCCAGCTCCGAGGAAGAGGGAGGGCGGGGATGCGCCTCCCACGAGTTGAGAGGGGTCCACCGTCGCGGTCGCGTGGACCCCTGCAGGCCATCCGATCTGTCAACCCCAAACCGACAATTAAATTAAATAAATTGTTTGATATTATTATTATTGTTGTTATATGGGGGATTACTTTAAGGTGCAATTAACTCGCGAGCATCGTGACCGCCGCAGCCCAGTGCGCGAGATGTCGCCGGCGCCGACACGAGAGGAATCGCACGCGTGGCGGAGTGGTGTGGGGGTGTGGGTGGGTGGGGGGTGGGGGTGCGGTGGGGGGCAGCTGTTGCCTATGGGTGGCTGGGGTCTTGTTAAGTTTTTTTTGATAACGAGGAAATCCCGCCCCGTGTGGCTTTGCGGACTCAAGGATTGGTGTTCGTGAACTCCAAGATCAGGACTTGGCAGCTCCTACTTTCCGTATACCTGTATTGTCCTTACCCACTTGACCAGAAAAACCCCGAATTTACACACCTCGAGGATTACATGTAAATCAGGTAAATCCCCCCCCCAGGAATCGAACTCGGGAGCAGGACTTAAAAGTTTGAGAAACATTTATTGTACATAAATATAGTAATGTCACGTGTAATTATATTTTTAGATATCTTTATTTAACCATCTCACACAACTCATTTTATTTTAGATTTTTAGAGCCCAATTTTTTATTTTTTATTTTAAATTTATACTTTGACGTCTAAATTTCTCTTTTAATATTGTTTTTGACATGGTGTGATATAATGAGTCGAATTTGAACGTCAAAATAAAAAAGTTGTGTTTAAAACTTTAAAAAAAAAATTGGTGCAATGCCGCACAATGAACCACAGGATATGGATTAATGAGAATTCAAATATATAGTTAGACGTTGTATTATTGTACTTATAAAGTGTAGTAAATATTTCTTAAGTTTTAGGATGGGGTACTAAGCATATATCGGTGAGATATGCATCAGTGCATGTGTGCTTAAGATAGGTAGCACGCGCCTACTATTTCAAGGTCGAATAAGTGAAGTATGTCTCTAATTTTGGCAAGTGTAAATAAACCTTTATTTTGAGTTCTCATTATATGTTTATTATATAAGAATGACTTGCTCCTTACATAAGTTATATCCATTCGATTCTCGCTCTCATTTAAGTGTCACAGTCACATAAATCCGACACCCATGCTTTGCAAGTTATACTACTACTTTATTATATATGCGACAAATGAGATACTTATTAGCTAATTTGGCTTCCATTTTACTTTTGCAGTAGGAGAAATGTTAGTTACTCAGACGGTCGGATAGCTCGCATGATGTGGAAGCATTGTGTGCCCGACTTAGTTGTCGGGCGCGGGGGCCCCACGACAGTCGAACACGCGGCGCTTCCACGTCGGTTAACTATCTAGCCATCTGAATAATTAGTATTTTTCTTACAAGAGACATTCAGTCAAACATACAGTGGCTTCACATTCCTAGCTCTTTAACTAAACGTGATGACCAATTATGTGAATTATATCACTATCGTAGCATGGTCAATAAAAATCAATCTTATGACTGCCTAATTCCTCATATGAGACAATTTTCGTAACTACTCTTTTACTACAACATTTTGCCACTCAATTTTTATCATTGGATTTGACATTGAATTGTCCGAATAAGATAAGTTTAATGGTCTCGAGTTAAAGATTTGACTTCTAATTATTATTTTTCTTTCCACTGACTAATTTTAAATTTGATGACAAATAAGAATAGAGAAATACTAGTTACTCGGACGGCCGAGTAACTGGCATGATTTGAAATCGCTGCGCGTCCGATTTGATTGGTCGGACGTGGAGGCCCCATAGAGCTAGAAATGCACGATTGTGAGCCCTCCGCTCCCAACCAATCAAGTTGGGTGTGCAGCGATTCCACCTCGACTTCCGATTAACTAGTATTTTTCAAAAGAATGAGGTGCCAAAATATGGCAAAGTAGAATTCTTTATCACTCTTTCTGTCACCCTCTATTTTCTCGTCATATTTTGTCGTTCTTATAAACTAAGGATAAAGATGGCTTCTTTTCTCTTTACAAAACAATTTTCAATACTACAGTTTAAAGAGTAATTTTTGTATAAAATAAAATTTCAGTGAAATTATTCATGTTACAGTTCTTTACAAAATAATTTCCAACACTCAGCGGGTACATTTCACTGTGTACATAGTACAATTCCATTCATTAGGGTTTGATTCCTATGAAGGGTATCTATAGGAATTTTACTTGGAACTTTTATTTTTAAACCCTTAATAGTCTTTTGTTGTTTAGGGATAGCCCTCTTCAGCCTAGGGGTTTACTTATGAGTCCTTACTAGTTTATTTTTGCATTTATTTTGTAGACAATCTTTCTTCTCGGGGCCTTGTTAAAATCATTGAGGGGATTGAAGGGCTTATCCCCAATATCCTGGGGTGTTTAACAAGTAAATCCATAATTGTGGGGGATTCAATAATAAAGACTCCATTGGAGGTGTTACTAATAATAATAATAATAAAAATCCTTTCACAGTTTGACACACATTTGTCTTTCCTTCAAAGAAAGCTCTGCTAGCTTCTTTGTTCCTTGCATTTGTGTGGGGAAGATACTGCCCATGAATGGGACATCAGCATGGCTATCTCCTCCTCCTGCACACTATTATGAGAGTGAAATGTCTTGTGAGATGGAAGGTGACACATCACATCCTGGTACATGTTGGTTTGGGGGGCCAAATCATGCAGGAGGTTTGTCAGTGTCCAGTAAATCATCAGTTGGGTACTTAAAAAACAAGCAGGCACTGTGATGCAGATGGTGATCCCACTAATTAAATACTCTTTAATGACACAATAATTGTACCATTCACAGGTAGCTCACAAACTTGAGACATTCCAAACTGTGTGCCTGGGCACTAATAATACAGCTCTAGGGAATTGGGTGTCAAGGCACTGGAAGCAAGCAAAAAAGAAAAGGAAGAATACTAAAAAGTTTAAAGAGGGGGAGATCCCAAGCATGTGAACTGGATGCTTCTTGAGGAATATCTTGATGGGCATCTTGGTATAAATCATTTTAAAAATCCTGTGAAGAGGCTCCTACCATTACTATCCTTCTTTTTTTTCCTGTCAGTGGGGGGGGGGGGGGGAAGGGTAGAGCAAGCTCTATCCTCTTCCCCTTTTTCTCTGCCTGTCATTCTTTGCATAGGTTGAGTGACCTGCACTCAAAGAAGAGAACAAAAGTGGAAAGGTTGGGAGGTCCCCATGGATGTCACTTGGAAAATAAGGTCTTCTAGAATTGGACCCTCCTTGCAAGGTTCTAGTTCTCCAACTGGCAGTTATGTCTTATCACTACTATGACTGTTCCTTTGAGGGGCTCTGTTGCAGACTTGCAGTGGCAAAGCTTGTTTCCCCAACTTCAGAAAGTCCCCCCAAGTTCAAACTTGGGTAGTGCTCATCTTATATCTTCTATCCTGTGCCAACTGGGTTATAACCCACTGGCTTCCTACTATGACCTATTACTACTACTGCAACTTCTAGTATGGTATTTATATCTATTGTTGTAGATCTTTACCCACTGCATCAAATGTTGCTAAACTTGAAACTGGAGCAGCCATCCAGAGGGATGTTCTTAAGAACAGAACAGAAAGTGTGTAGAGGGAGGGAGGGAGAGCCAATTGTTATATGCCAGAGGACAGTGTAGATTTTTCTCTCCTCCCCACACCTGCAGCCACAATAAGACTTTTTAACAAACTCTTCATGTTTGATCCAAGAGTCAGTTCAGTTCCCACCACAAATAATTAAGACTTTCTTGCATGGAGTATATTAGATCAGTCTCTTTCAAGAGGGGGATGGGGGAAATACTCCAACCATGGTGTTAAAGGCATTTTGGAAGTGGCCTGCTAGTTGTGTACTTGGGGTCAGTTTTGCCCATAACCAGGCACCACCATGGCTGGCTCTCTCACCCTTGTCCTTCCCTGGACTTTGCAACACCACCACAGGAATTGAGTGGCGAAGGAAGGTAGTGATGAAGGGATGGTACTGTCCTCTAGCATCCCATATGAAACATGGTGGTTTGTCTCACCAAGATGAACAGTACTGGATGCTTGTTGAGAGAGAGAGAGAGAGAGGAAGAAGACACAGAGGGAGGGCTATCATCAGCGTCTCCTCCAGCCATCTCTTTCCAGCCAAGTGTCACAATCCATGAGGGGGGTTGTGTGCCACCCGTTTTGTATCCAATCTCATCCCCATCTGATATTCTCAACCAAGGGGCGCATGAACATAGTAAGATCGATCTATTCGATGATCTAGTCCTATATATACCGGCTTGTAGCGATCAGCACGTACGGCACATCATCCCATATATGATCTGGATCGCGTCATCTGTTCTTTTCTCCTAGTTTGATTGAGATAACAATATTGCATTACACGTCACAAGATCTTTTCATTAAGAGAAATGCTATGTTCTCGCGGGCAATATAATATGATGTGGAGGGGCTGTGCCCCTTCATAACGCGTCATGTGAGGAGACGTCGCTCCAATATATTTAATATATTATTTATTTATTTGTTTTAATCTTCAAACAATACATATAAATATATATTTAGTACACACAAATATCCATATTAGTGTATACAAATAGTGATTTAGTGTACACAATAGAAATAATTATATTTGTGTGTATTTTTATACTGTTTGTATATATTATTGTGTTACTTGTGTGCACTAAATATGTATTTATATATATTATTTGAGAGTAAAAAATAAATAAATAAATACATCTGAGGCCGTGCCCCTCCATATGACGTACTATGGAGGGGCACAACTCCTCTACATTATGTTAGTCAGGAGCATAACATTACTCTTTCATTAAAAATATAAACATGATGAGCTCGATCTGATCTCAAAGAGCGGTTGACCTTTAGCTAATGGGCCGGAGTCGAGACTTCAAATGATAAATATGAGGATGAATAGGGTTTGCCGACTTTTAACGCTCCTACGACCTGTAATGAAGTGTTTTCAAGACTGACACTTCGACCATCAAATCAATACTCTGTCAAATTTGGTTCGAGAATAGAGATAAAATATTTTGGTGAGAGAAGTGTAGATGAATATCTTATTTGACATGTATCCTCGTCTTACTTACAACTACTGACTCCTTTTTTAAGATGACTAACGACAAGAAAAAATGTGGTATCTGATATTAGATAAATCTTTTTTTAGAGTCTTGCCTTCATCCTTTCTTTGCTCTCTCTTCAAAAGACTAGATCCGGGTCGAGTCTATTAAACCTAGGTTAGACCCACTTATAGTTGATGGGGTTGATTTAGAGGGCTTATCAAATGAGATTTACTATTAATTCATATTTCATATCTATCATCACTGTATAAAGTAATCATGTCAAAGTGACGTAAAACATATCTGCTATTTATTACATTTAGATGAAGGAGACTTGGGTGAGTTGAGTCTGTATACGTGATGGGAGACTTGTAACTTGACTAGTTTTCTTTTTTTTTAATGTCATTGGCATCATATATATTCCAACTATACATACATAATTAATTAATGTGTTAATCACTCCGACTTAGGAATAGAATTAGCAACTAGAATCACCGTGCCTTTTATTAAATTAAGATATGTAGAATGTGCCCACAAATGACAATACACAGAGGTATTGTGTCATGAAAAGTAATTAAAATTTTTAAGAGAGAAGTATCCATCTCATATCTATTTTTACATAGTAGTGAATTCAATAAACTCGACCACCATATGAGAGGGCGCTTATCTAGTACCCACCGCCTATGCATACAATAAATCATGCTCTCGTTGATCAAAGTTTCACAACTTAATTAGGATCAATTGTGGAACCATCTTAGATTGCAGGAAATAATAAATAAGAAGTCTGGCACATGTAGCTCCAATTTTTGTCCCTGCATAGTTTTCTGATGATCAAATTTAGATGACTTAGATGGTTTTTTTTTTGGGTATGTTAGATTGGTAGGTCTAATTTTGAACTGTACAATACGTTTTGAATTTAATATTTAAAATATACACCTAAATCTTATATACAAGTATTTAGAAAATTATCTAATAATTTTGATAGATTTGGGAATCAAATTCTTGACCTCTTGATATATGATAAATCATCGTACCAACTGAGTCACTCCTTATGTATAGATAACTTAAATTGTGTTTGACAGTCGACGAGGTCTAAGTTGTCGGGCATACTTGCTGAATGAACAACAAAATTTTCTCTCAAATACCATGCTAGGTAATTCTACCCGATCGTTTTAGGCGAGGAAAAATTACCTGTGAATAACTCTACCTTTATTTTTTGCTTCAAAATAAAATAGATAAAAAATAGGTTAATTGACAATTAGATGTTTTAACTCAAAAATATATAATCTGTTACCAAAGCAAGTCGTTAGTATCCGTCTTGGATAATATTGACTTCTTTGGGCGATACGTAGACTCTCTTAGAACCATCTTTAATTCTCATACTGTTTTCTCATAAAATATGTTTATCTTATTTATTTAGTTATTTATCCCACTTAAGTGACACAAATAAGATTTAACGAAAAAAATATGTGAGAATTAAAGATACAGTGTATAAGACCCACCCATCTCTTTAACCCACCAATCCCATCCTAGTAGATGGGTAGAAAACCTACCCTGTGCAAGCTGGATGATAAGTATTTTTCTTTAAATAATACTTTTTTTAAAACTCATTTGGCAAGGGGTCACATTTCCAAGCATCAAGGGCGAAGAATCAATCCCCTCGTTACATATACTCGATCAATGCCGTGGAAGTATTATTTTGAATAATATAAACTATTATTGTCTATATCTTAGGGTCTATTTGTTTTAACCGTAAGAAAATATTTTTAAGAAAAATTTCATACAATGATCTATTGGTACCCTTGAAAACTAATCTATGAAATTTTTTATTTAAAATTCATAAATTTTGACATTCTTGATGAGATCTCATAAATCATTTTCCTCCATTTCTCTTTCATATAGAATTTTCGTGAGCGAGACTATAGTTTTAGCTCTCATCTTGGTGCCTCTTCTGTACTGTCAACTGTCGTTTCTAAGGTGGCGATCGATGACTATTGACTGATGACAATGTTTGACTGTCCACGATCAACATCTAATGATTGACAACCGTCGACCCTCGACGCCCTATGACTGATGACCAGTGCCCGACGCCTAACGATCTACGACTAACACTCGACATACCGACGGTCAATGTCCGAAGCCTTACGAGCAACGATAACGCTCAGCTTACGATGCCCAACGATCGGCATTGGACAATCTAACTCTTGAAACATATTTTTCATTTTTCAATATTTTAAAAAATATTTTACTGAAAAATAAACAGCCATTTTTTCAAAAAAAAATATTTATATGAATACCAAACGAGTGATTATATTTTTATTTACCTGTAAATACTCTTCTTTAGAACTTTTTTTCTTAAATATATTTCATAAACAACCAAACGGACGGTTAGTGTGTAGTAATCGATAAAGGTATATAATTTCTAAGACTACAATCACCTCGTTAAGAATCCGAATTGAAGCCCAAAATTTTAAGAATATAAGTTAAATGCTAATAAGTGAAAATAACATCATCAAGATCAAGGTTAAGCAGAGTAGGGATCCTCTCGGCCCCCGCAAGAGGGGGGCCGATCAGTACATGGGGTAGGGGGGGGGGGGATTTTTTCACATACCCCCTTGTGTAAAACATCAAAAAAAGAGATCTTTGAGAGGTGAAATGAAAAATCTCCCCCCCCCCCCCACCCTTTGTACTAACCGACCCCCCCTCCTGCGGGGGGTCGAGAGGATCCCAACTCGGTTCAGCATACCGTAAATACTGGTCATATCATATTTTTCATGACACAATATCGAAAGTATTATGTTGTATCGGTACAATAAGGCTAAAAAAATTAATTTTTAATTATAAAAAAGTAAAAAGAGAGAGAGAAAAGAACAATGGGTGAGCCGTTTGTAACTGAAAACACGACTCTCCCAGGCACACAGTAAGATACGAGCCTACTGCACTAGTGTGGTATGATATGCGCAACTGTGATCAAAACGATGTTCTCGTATAGGGACCATGTCTCAGAGTTGATGGCAATAGAACCATACATCACGAAATGGTAACAATTGGGCCGACCAAGAGGTCGGCCCATTAAGAGAAGGTAGTCCCGTTTGGTCATTTTGCCACACATATGTCCATGTATTTAAAAATGTGATTACATTTAAAAATACATACATGTATGTTTCATATATAATGATTTTAGTATTTATAATACTTTAATAATTATTAATAAATTTATAATGTATAGTAAACTAAGTAAAAGAAATCTCTTTTTTCAAATAGGTAAGTTGGTAAGAGGAGGGGAACTGTGAGGGGAGGGGTGCGCGGGTTTGAACCCAGACCCTCCCGTCTCCTCCCCTTCTTTCGACAGGGGAAGAACCCCTCGACTTAAAAAGATCTTGATTTAAAGATAACCAAATCACTTTGATTCAACTTACTTTTTTTTTTTAATTTAAACCGAATTGGGAACACCCCCAATTGTAAAACAGATCTTCCAACTCTCATGTAAGCTGATACATCCTAATTATTTATGGATAAATAACTGCATCAGAACTCAAAATGGACTTTCACTACTTATAGGGAAAAGAGATGCTAGATTTTCACAGGTGAGGGTTTGTGTGTGTGTGAAGGGAGATTGCATATAAAGTTATAAATAAAAAAATTTAGAAAAAAATGTGCGGTGAAACCCCGGCACACCCAATGCGGGTGGAGCCTCCAATACCCGCTTGGCGCACCCCAATTGGGGTGTGCCAATCGGGTGTGCACCAAGATGGATCCTTTTTTTTTTCGGGACTACCAAACCTCGAGTCCACATCTCAATAGTACTGTACTCTTACTAGAAAATAATTTGGAATTGCCCCTCTTGCAAAGACATGCTATCTCTCAAGATATAGGTCTTTGTCATAACCTAACAACTTCTAATTAGCTTAATCATGTCGGATGTGGTTTTAGATGGTAAAGTTGCACATTCCCACCAAGTAAAAACTCGATTAAGAAAGTTTGAGCAAGTTTGATAGTTAAATAAGTTTTAATAATTTTTGATAAAAATGAGTTTATCAGTTTTGATAATTATTTTGTCGTTTTAATAAATTCGATAATTTATCAGACACTTATCAATATTTATTGGTGATAAGTCCTGATAAGTTTAATTTCTATTTTTAAGTTAATAAAGTTATTTAGATTTATAAAGAGTTCAAAACATCTCAAAGTAGAGATAAATCTCATTAATGACTATGATGTGACATAAAGTGATCTTATTAATAATTTTAACGTGACAAAAAATAATTGATGTAATATAAAATTATCATATCTCTAAATATTTCATAAAAAAAGACGACTATAAAAGATTATCTTCATCATCATCATCATTAGAGCCTTATCCCATTAACTCCGCCGTAGCCGGTCCCAAGCCCGGATGAGAAAGGAGGAGGGTTTGCGTTAGGTTGACAGCCAGCAGTAAAATAACGTCAAATCCTTACATGAATTCTGATCTAAATATAAAAGATTATCTTATCAACACGGATAACTTATATTATTATCAAACCTGTTAATCTTCCCTCCTTACTACTAAGCCGGGCCCGGTGCGGTCTAAAGCTCATAGAAACAGGGCCGGGCCGGGTTTGGTCGGGCCGGACAGGCCGTGCGGCTGGCCGATTCGAAAAATTGCAGGGAGTCGTCTCCCATCTCCCCCGTCGGCTGCCGGCACCACCCGCCTTCGCGCCCCGCCATCACCCGCCAGCGGCGGCGATTCCTCTTCCCGACAGTCCGGAGCAGTTCTCTGTAAACTTCTTCCCCGCCCGGGATCGAGGAGCTGGCAACGGGCGTGTGGAACGGGAGCAGCAGATGTCGGCGTGGACTGACACTCCCACGGCCGGGGGACTCGGGAAGAAGCCCCCCAAGCGCGTGGGCGGAATGGCGGAGGCCCTCTCCATAGCAGCAGATCTGGGGTTCACCATCCCCCCCGTCCAGGTAGGATCTAGAAACCTCGTTAGCTGTAATGCCCATTGTTCCTTCTCCCCTCGCCTTTGGTTTATTTACTCGCTTTCGGTTTATTTACTCGCTTTCTGATGATTCTGCTGGTATACATACTGGTGCATGACCGGTGCTACTGTTGATTTTTCCTTTTCTTTTTCTTTTCTTAGTAATGTAAATGGAAGGGCTTGGTTCGGTTCATATTTGAGATCTATCTTTCGCTTTCTTAGTTTTAGTGATGAATTAAGGGGTTAGGTGGAAAGGATCTTGTGATGTATGGGAGATGAAGGTTTCGAACGGAGAGAAAGAAATGGATGATACTGTGTTCCTACTGAGCAATTTAGCGCCGTCGCTAGTTTTTGTCCGCTGGAACCATTCATGTGAAAAGGTTGGGGAAAGGGGTGAAATAAAGCAGAGATGAGAAAGTTAAGGATTATTTGAAAACGATGCAACGTTTTCGCATGTGAAAATATATGCTCTATAAAATTTTCGATGAGTTTAACTTCCGGTAGTCTTGCAATTGCCAACGTGTTCTTTGCCTTTTTTGTGGGTCTTCATCATGGGTGTCAAAAAACAACCTTTTCCTGTCAGCGTGAACGATTAAGGATGAATTTGGCAACCACACAAGCAAAAAAATTATAAAATTGCAAAAGTAAAGTACAACTGAGACTACGTACCATGGTTTACCATACGGACCGAACCGGTCTAGTACGTGTGTACCGCAAGGTTTGCCGCATCGGGGAATCGGGGCGAATCGGGTTTTTCCTGATCTGCCACGATTCGCCTAAATCGGACTGATTTGCATGGGAATCAGATGGAAATCGGTCCGATTCGATGGGAATCGGGCGAATTGGGTTTCTCTTGATTCGATCCGATTCGGGCGAATTGGACCGATTCGATCCGCCACGGCAAACCATGGCGTAGCGTACTGTGCTAGCCATTTTCCGGTCTTGGCACAGTTTGATACAAACAATGCTTTTTTATTTTATTTTTATGATGAAAACTTGGGGTTTATTGGGCCAAACTGGGCTCAATCCGGGCCAATACGGTATGCCCAATGTCATACTGTACCTGACAAAACTTGGTTTGGTTTGGTATAACGGTTCGGCCAACCTTACTACGTACATGATTTATGTAAAATTATCAAAATTAGGAAATACTACGAGACAAATCCAATACACTATAATAAAATAAAATAATACATCGGCTCCACTCAGACTAAAAATTGAGAATTACAACCTCCACAAAAGTATGGAGATCATACACCGGAGACCCTGATTCCTGAAGACAAACTTATGGGGTTGATGACCGAGATGAGAACCCCAAGAAAAGAGATACCCGAGGAAGCCCGGAGACACTGCCACCCTTTTTCCTTCTTCCTCCTCCTCTTCTCCTCTCTCTTCTCTCTCTCATCAGTGTTGGAAGGGACTTCACGACTTGCTTCTTGTTCATCTCATGCATGCGATGTGTATGGAGGAGAGTTGGTTGTGGAAACTAATTCTCTCTCATCACACAAGCCTCTCATGAGGCTGGAGATATTCAACAATGGGCATTATTCATGTTGATATTCAGGGTCATTGATTGAGGTTTGATATGTTTCTACTGCTACATAAGTTTTTTTTTTTTTTTTCAAGCTGTAGTTTTGCTTCATCAATGAATCTAAATTGGGAGCTATGAAATTTTTTATTTTTCCATGGATGATGCATGCAAATCTGAGGCAGTTTTAGTGTAGCTATTACAAAAAAATATGACATCATGCTAACCATAATGCATTTAGATTCTATGAATAGAAGAAATAACATTGCTTAATGCCATGTAGCCCATAGAAGAAACACTAAACATGTTTTATCATGTAGACTCAGTACTAATAGGATACAATTACTGTTCATCTGCTGAATTAAAATGCTAATGAGTAAAACTATGGCATTTGTAAACAATATATTGTGGTTCATGGAAATATTATTTTCCTTAGATAGTTTGAGAGTCCTGAATACTGGTTACTCCATGATGTAAGATGCAGTAGTAGATGAAAGCATATTGAGGTCACCTACCTAATCAGATCATCATCATCAGAGCCTTATTCCATTGTTTGGGGTCGGCTATATGAATTCTTTTTCGCCAAAGATTTCTATCAAGTGCTATATTCATGTTTAAACCTATGAAGTCTAAGTCCTTAAAAACATCCCACCATCTCATCTTAGGCCTTCCCCTAACTCTTTTACTGGCATCCTCTAAAATTTGTTCACATCTTTTAACTGGCGCTGAGTTTGGGTGACGGTACATGTGTTCAGACTTCAGACCACTTAAATCTATTTTCCCTCATTTTTTCTATCAATTGGAGCTATCTTCATGCCCTCACGGAAGCGTTCGTTTCTAATCTTATCTTTCTTAGTCTTACCACACATCCATCTCAACATCCTCATCTATTTCTGTAAAATTCATCCTATAAACAAAATGTTGATTAATGGTTGATGGGAGAGAAGAAGTGATATGGGTGTGCAATATGTTTCTTTTTGGGGAAGTATATGCCTTATAATTTTGTACTTAAGTATTTTGGTTCTTTATAGCTCCTTCTGTAGTGTACTGATGAGAATAGATGACTTTAACTACTGAAACTGTAAAGAGATTCTTATGTGGAATCCAGAGTTATAAACTTCTCCCAATACTACGTGTCCTTTTTTCACATTTTTAATCTGCTAGTATTCAAGTTTGTGTCATTTTTTAGGAAGATGGGCAAAATATAACTAATTCATCTGCCAGTGATAAGAATGATGATTTGATAAAGGTTTTGAGAGAGCTCACTTCTGTTCAGCGGAACATTGCAACGTTGCAAGTAGAACTTCAAGGAAGAAAGGTTAGTTTCATTACTAAATGTAAAAGGTGTTCCATTAATGTCTGCATTTCCATCTTTCCTGCTAGTTATAAATGATGTTATATTCGTAGCTGTTTCTTGAATTCCATTAGGATACTCATTATGTCAGCGGGGTTTTCTGTAGTTCTATTGTACTTGATATTAAACTACTAGCAAAGAACATATTCATCTCTTCCATTATTCCATTTTAAAAAAATGTGAATGAAGTTTTATTACTCTGCTTGTCTCCTGGCTACATAATTATGCCTATAAGGGCATCAGATGTGTGCCTTTATATATGCTGCCAAATCTATCCTAACTGTGATGCACAGAGCAAAGAGAGAGAAAATTATAGGGCACAACCTTTCCTATGGAATTGCTTCATACATACCCGTATGAGGAGCCCAAAAGAGCACAAGGCCAGTGGCTGATCTCCTATTCCCAGTCGGATACAAAATATATAAATATAGAGAGGGGGAAAGACCTATACAGGATACAGGGAATATATGCAGGATATAATCCTCTCTTAACCACTCACTAATCCCTAAAATTAATATTATGTGGACTAGCATGGTTGACCGATGGTTTGCATTAAAGTGCTTTGGAGTTTCACATGTACTTATAGATTCCATCTAATCAGCTTTCTTTTAGTTCTCATCTAGTGGCTCATTTGCAATCATTCTTCCTGTAAAGATTTTGTATTTCCAATTTTCAGGATGATAAGAATGTTGCACATCTAACTCATGTGAGTGAAATGGAAAAGAAAATCGAGTCTTTGGCAAGAATGACTGCAATCTTGAAAGATGTCATTCAGAATAAGGTGATATTTTTTCTGTGTACAATAGTTTATTATTTCATCTTTTATGTGTCATCCTATGAAAATTTTATTATTCCTTCGGCAAAAGGAGAGTCACTTGAGCTCTTCGAAAGGAATATCTATCACAGATACTTGTGACTAATTAACTAAGGCTTGTTTTTCGATTCAACATTGATTTCTTGTACTTAGCCTGTAGAGATTTTTTTGGCTGGGAACGCAACATAATTTCATTGACGCTGGACAGATTAAATTGTGTTGTTCAATAAGAGAAAAGAAACAAGAAAACTGGAGTTATCTCAGGTTTCAGGAAAAGAAAAGAAACAAGAAAACTGGAGATGTCTAAGGTTTTCAGCTCTTCTTTTCCTGTTCATATGATAATCTGTAGAAACAGACACACAAGGGTTCTACATACTTGGGTAAAGCCAGGTGCCTTATTCTCTTCTTTTGTTTTGTGGTGCATATCCCATTCTAGTTTTATTGTATTTACATGACAGATTGGAGGATTTCATCAGAGTAAGGTCGTAAATGGGTATTGGAGGGCGCTCCATTATTGGCTTTTCAGATCCTTTATCATGCAATTGCTAGAGAAAACTTTGGTGATGGATTATAGTAACAGTCAACCTCACTAGTATTCCGGGATCTTGTAAGGTGGAGAATGGATCAAGAAATTGAATCCTTGCAAGTGATTAAATCATCATGTGGAAATCTGTGTTGATTTTGTGGCTGGATATCTAATGTGTCTTCGAATGTATAAGGCCACTTTGGTACAAGGGTATGTATCCCAGGGGTACCTTACCTTGGTATAGGCTAACCTAAAAGTTAACCCACCTGCCTTTGGAAATAAAAATGGGACCCGGTAGCCAACCCCTGTTGCCCAAATACATAATCGACTAAGTATCTAAATAGTAATCGATTGTTTTCTTATGATTTTGGAATCCCGATAATCGATTAGTTTCTTCATAATCGATTATGTTTCCTATATGGCACTTAGCCAAAAAAAGAAAACAAAAATGATCATATGAGAGAACCTATTAATCGACTATCGTGATCCCGATAATCGATTAACCCATGCTACCCCGGGATGGCATTCTGCCCCACTTCCTGGAGCTGAGTATAGTAACCGTGTATTTACACCATCATACCCCTCGTTAACCAGGATAACCATGTATTTACACCATGCCAAAGTCAGTTAAATGCGAACCATGTGTTTACACCCCTATACCCAGGGGTAAAAGGCTTACCAAAGTGGCCTGTAGTGAAAATTATTTCAGTCCATGACCTTTGTTAGGGCATGCATGAGTTCTTGTCATTTGAATAGGATAAAGCGATAAACTGGATTCTCTGAGGTTCTCTGAGAGAGAGCCTTAACATGGAATACTAGCTTTATCCTCAGGATGACTTCGTTTAGGATTATGGCTATCTTGTATGTTGGTTATAGGTGAGAGAGTTCTATATACCTCTAAAATCTTTTATATTCTTACACTACTCCATCAATGAGAAACAGCTTCCAACATCACTAACAACTAGCCTTGGGTGACGCCGCCATACATGAAGGGAATGGTGTCCTGGACTGGGTTAGTAAGTTGCTGCCGAGCTGGTTTGGTGATCTCCTTGCCATGAGGGCAGATGAAGAGAGAGAAATGGAGGTCAAACCTGATAGAGAAGGGGTGGTGATTATCTTGTGGGGCAGAGAGGAGAGAGAAATATGAACTTCCGGGTGAGAAGAGAGAGAATATAGGAAGAGAGAAGTGAGAGGAGGGAAGAGAAAGATAGTCAGTGTGCAAGAAGAGGAAGGGAGAAACAATAGGAAGAGAGAGAAAAAAGGAAGTGCGGCTGGTAGTTGTGGAGAGAAAAGGGAGAGAGAGGAAGAGAGAGAAAAAAGGAAGTGCGGCTGGTAGTTGTGGAGAGAAAAGGGAGAGAGAGGAAGAGAGAGATTGATACAAAGAAAAAGCAAAAAAGGATAAAGTGAGTTTTGCAGAGAGAGAGAGAGAGAGAGAGAGTTGCAGCAGAAAAGGGGAAAAGCCAATGAAAATCATAAACATGATAGGCCTCTTGCCCTACCCTTGCGGCATTGTCATTTGCTCTCTCTTGGAGTTTTCTCTATGCAGGAAAATTTCTTCAACTCTAATATCATGAGTAACAGAAGATTGCATGGGTATCTATAGAGCCAGGACTCAAATCCTACATGTATTAAAGTAGGGCACAAGAAACTGGACACAAGAAACTCAGTGTTCAACTCCTAATCGGACTTCTGCAATGAGGCACCCAATATAAAAAACCTGGTCTTTTAGGACTCTAACATAAGAAAAAAAGGAAATCCTAATCTTAATTGGACTACTAAAATAAAATGGGCCAGTCCAAATTTGACTTGAACTTTAAATAAGACCTAGATAAAAATGAAATTACATAATAAAAAAATCTCCTGTCAAGCCGTCATTGTTGTACATCACACAAGAAACACGTTGTCTTAGTTGGATTTGTTCCCGCATTAATCCTCCCAAGTATGAAACTCCTTGAGTTTTATAATGTCAAAGTATCTATGCAGTATCAGGAGCAACAGATCCATGCACCACGATGGGGCTACAAAGACATGCAATATTGAGAGGCTTGAATTGATTGTAAAAGTATCTTAGCATCACACGATATCATTTCAAAGACATCCTCTGGGTTGGAACCTAGAGTGGACACCAGCAAGCCTGCGTTGCTCCAACTAATATACTAAACAGATACTCAACCATTTTCCTCTCAACATTTTTTAAATATACAAAATGTAAATTGTAATTCACACTTTAGCTATGCACTACACTCCAGACTTTTGTTTTTTGTTTTTTTGTCTGTACATATTTTGAATCTTTATTAGTAATTTTTTTACAAAATTTTCTCTGTATTTATTGCATGATTTTTTAATTGATTTTTCTTCTTTCTAGGTGCAACTACCCCCTGGCTTTGGCCTTGGGCATTGCCCAGGTCCTTAACTACATAGAATAAGAAATTAAAGATACGTTACTCTACATACTTTGACTCATTGTTTTAATTGAAGGACATCTATTTGTCTTTTGGCAGGATCGGATCATTGCACGACTTCAACAACCATATTCTTTGGATTGCATTCCAGTTGAGGCAGAATATCAGGTGAGACATACTTGAACATAGTAAATGTTTAAGTAATCTTAATGTTTTCTGTTATTATGACCCTAAATCCATATACTTGGCTAAGAATGTTTCTCATTGACCATCAATCTGAATGTTTGTAAATATTAGAGAAGAGTGTCATCCTCAGGATAATTCTGCATGTCATGGTCCGATGGTAGTGGGGCTATAGCCGAACAGTACCAGTGTGGGGTTTTTAGGGGAGCCTCCCCGGTTCAAATCTGGGTGGCCAAGATATTTCTGAACTGGCTGTGCCACTGCGGCACATGCCCCCAGAAAGATTCTACTAGTCCAGCTCGTCAAACTCTTTTTACTGGTGCATGTTTTTCGGAAGTTTGTTGGAGTTGAGAAAGTCTTTGATGTGATGTTAGAGGTAGTTTGGCTTTTCTAGAGTAGCCAGATCCTCTATAGATTACAAGATGGAAAATTTTGATGTTTATTAGCTGCCTATATTGTTGATTTTATCACAAAGTTATGGTGCAGCTTTAGGCAGAGCGGCTTTGAAATGTGCAGTCATGAAGGTGTTTTGGCATTCTTCTAACTGAGTTTTTTTTAAAGGTTCTGTAAGTTTCATGTTGAACTGGCCTTTTTCTTCATTCTAATTGTAGTCTAAGAAGTAAGAAGGTAGAGAGGTAGTGTTTGGTGAGGAACTGTTCATCCATGCTTGGTTGAACCTTATACTACCTTTATTTGTTTAAGAAGGTAGGAAGTGTTTGGTGGAACTGTTCATCCATGCTTGGTTGGACCTTATACTACCTTTATTTGTTTCTTCATAAAATTGGTTGCAAAAACCATACTATATTCCACCAAAGAGAGATAAGATTACTCCCCTCAGGTTCTGATATTTATGTGCTACATGTCATATTTCTCGGGGGTTAAACTATAAATTGGGATTATCATAATGAATGATTGAACAAAAATCACATTTTGTTGAGTGATTAATTTCTTAATATTCTCAAGAATGTTTTGTGCTGTGCCATTATTTGCTTTCCGGAAAATCTGACCACTATTTTATCTGCTTAATGGGCAAAATATCTGGACTACTGTTAGTAATTTTGAATTTGAGCTAGCCTTCGTGCAAGTTGAAACTGTAATGCTGAAAGATAAATGAGTAGTATCTGTTTTCTGGATCAAAGCTCTACTTTCTGTGTCCTACTATGGTTGCCTGTATACTGATATTGTTTTCCTTTGTCAATTTCAGAAACAATTTTCAGATCTATTAGTGAAAGCTGCTAGTGACTATGGGGCATTAACTGCATCAGTTGCTGATTTTCAGTGGAGTCAGAACTTCAAGGAATCACCATCAGTATGGGGGGTAAGATTAGCATTCAAAAGAAAGTTAGTGCCGTTATTCCATTCTTTTGTTCGGTAGTTTCTTTGTGATGTATATCTTTCTTCTTTACCAGAAACTCCATTTTTAAAGCAGTTCCAAGCACATGTATAGACAAATGCTGGCTTTGTGCACACCATCAAGGTTTAAACTTGTCACAACTTTGGTATCCAATGTCTAACTGCCTTTTCTTTATGTATTGGACAATACTAGAGATACGATGATTGCCAATCAAATGTTGTCTCCATCTCTGGAGGAAGGATCAAGGGGATGTTCACAAAAAGAAATTCTAGAGGGATCAATAAGCTAAGAGTTAGCTTTTCCTTTACCTTCTCGTTCATCTTCACCTGCCTATCTTCCTCTTCTTCTTGTCCTAGTCCTCCTTTCTCCCACTTCATCCTCTCTGTCCTCCTTCCTCATCTTGGTCTCAGCAGAGTTTATCTCAGGAACCCGGGGGTGGGGGTGAAGAGGGAGAAGGGGAGAGAGAGTGCAGGAAAACAATGCTGAAGGGCAATGGAGCTTTAATTGTCAAAAGTTTTCACTGTGTGGAAGCACTAAAGACTCAAAATCAGATGAATTTCCATGGAATGCTGTGTCAGTAAGGCTGGGGCAATAAGGATCATGACAGGTTCAGGAAGAATCCCACATAGTTAGGTATAGAGGTCAATGCGAATTGCAAAAGCATGATGACTGATGAGAGGAGAATGCAGGAAAGAGAGTGTATCCATCAAGATGAGCATTTCCCAAATGTGTTCTTGATTTTAGGGCCCAAATTATGCACTTTTACTCTAGTCCCTATGTCTCAAGACTGATAAGATAATATTTTGTCTTGGTGGTGATGGTAGGGGAAGTTGGAAACAATACTCATATTATTGATTCATATATTGAACATATGTATGCCACTCTTGTGCATGTGCATTGGCAGATGGTTACCTCTTTTTTTTTCTTGTAACCAGGTGGTGCGGTTGTGGATTGAAAGAATTGCCATGTGGTTTATTAGGAATGATGCACACTATAGGAATTTTGATGATATACATGGAAATTAAAATGCAGGAACGAGCGATGTTCAATTTTTGTTCCAAAAATGGTTTGTATGCAAAAATCGCACAGGAATTTGTAAAGAGGAGATGAAAATTCCTAGAGACAAGTGGCAAGGGTCATAAGAATAAGAAATATATGCAACAGGTGATCCCATAGGTTAAAGGTGCTCAAATGCAGTCCTGAATGATAATTGACTTTACAATAGGACCCATTGGTTCTGGTTTCCAGCACGGGACCACCAGAAACCAAAACCTAAAGACCCGGGTGCACTGGTCTGATGTGCGACCAGGCAGTGTGGCCATTTCTTGGTTTTGATTTTCCCTTTTTCCCCTTTCACTTTGGGTCTCATCTGGTGGACATGTCCTTACAATCCATTTGTCGATAAGTACCAGGGGTATATGATCTTTTTCTTTGCATTTTGAATTTTTTTGGACTCTCTGAAGGACGACTGATTGTACTATTGTGTGTCCCAAGATGGGATGTGCCACTAACATTTTTTTTTCGCTGAAAAGAAAAATTGGGATGTACCGTGAGCAGTGCAGGAAGTTGGCCTCAATCCAGAATGTGGGTACCCATATCATCCAAAGAAATCACTCGTAGTTTTAAAACCTGAAGAATTCATTGTTTTCAAAAGTGGTGATTTTGAATTGGGAGTTATGTCATGTTACAGCTCTTCAAACTGCACCTTAGTGTTTCATGTTGACAACTCAACATTGTAGTCAGATGTACTTTGTTTCAATGAGCCTTCTTTCTGACTATATTTGTGATGAGAAATGCTTATTGCAAGACCAATCTTGCATATATAAGCATTATTGCAAGATTGGTCTTGCAATAAGAATTTCTCATTCATAATTTATCTTTCTGTGATAAACACAATGTCTCAAATGGTCCTGCTATGTGCATTCCTGCATTGCTCAACATCAGGGTTGCATCAAATAATGTGTTGGCAAGATTAGCAGCAAGAAGCAACCCTAGTTTAAGTACGTAGCCATGGAAGGAAATGAGCTTCCATCTATACCAGAAATCATGCATCTTTGCAAAGAATTAAAAAACTTTGAACTTATGCATCAACAGAAGAAATTCTTTCTTCCTCTGAGTTAGGTCTGGACACATTTGATCCCTAATTACCAAAAGTTTCATATGCCTTTGTCCTGCTTGCATTGTATGGAAAAACTAGAAATAATTCAATGGCTTCATATGACACAACTTTCATGCTATGTTCATGGAAGACAGACAAAAGAACTGGTGCATTTGACTGACTTATGTTGGCTTAATTTACATGAGTTTTGGGGACACTAACTTTCAACAAAATATATCTGCACAGTTTTCACCTTTACATGTGGATTTATGTTTAACTGCGTTCACACATATAAGAACGGAATTTTATCTAATCTTCAAGATGGTGAGCTCACCTAGATGTTCTCAATGTTATGCTTTTCCTGAAGGAAATGTTGCGCCCAATTCCTGCTGCCCTAGCATCATGCACCCGCTTCTTTGAAGCGATGTCAGCAATGAGGGAGTCATTTGCAACTCTACAACAACTACGCATCGGCCGGACCTCCCTCTCTATGCCTTCCAATGATTTGTCCACAGGAGACTCAAAATTCATGACACCACCACAGTGGAGAGAGGAAATGAGCTCAGATGACTCTGTTCCAGGGAGCTGGAAAACGCACGAAAAGGTGAACCGTGCAGAAGGAGAGGACGCAGACGATGGTGCTAATCAGAGGAGGCTGTCCTGGCCTCCACCCATCAAGAGGAGCGTATAACTGGATAAATTAGCTCTCATGGTTTGTCATTATATGTATGAAACTTGTGTTGGTTAATGATTAGTGATGTGTTTTGCAACTTGGCTGTGAGAGAAGCATAACCATGCACATGTGGAGTATGAAATGTGATCCTCTAGACTTGATCTCCATGTACCTTTAAATGTCGAGCCAATCTCCACAGGCCATCATCTTTTATTATACTAATGTCTTTCAGACTGTTCCATGTGGAGATTAGTTGGGCACTCAAAATGGTGCTGGAATCTTGTCTACAGGTTTGAGTTTGTCCAATATTAGAGTCATTTGGCCCTGTTCTTCATACCTTTGCAAAAACAGAGTGCTTTTTTTTTCCCCTCCTGGTAAGTGGTGATGGATGTTGTACTGAAAAAGTAAGAGTTTGCACAAGCGCAGCCTAACACTACCATGGCAGTAGCAGTAAGCTGTAAGTTTATGGGGAAAAAAATAGCTCTTAGATGCAGCACATCTAGAGTTAATGGTACTCTATATGGACGGCGGTTTAAGGGGATAAACAAAAATAATAGAGAATGATTTGTTGCCATCCGAGGCAGGTACTAGATAATAGATAATGATTTTGTAACACCCAATTAATTATATAATTAAATAAAAAATAAATATATATTTAAAACAAGAATTGAGGGAAGAAAGAGAAATGGTTTAATATGATTAATAAACAATCGATTAAAGTTTGACTAAAATAAGTATTTATAGATTTAAAAGGTACTCCAAGTCAATAAAACTCGTCTAATTGAATGTGTTTGAATAGGAATGGTAAAATAAAGCAATTGAGTTTTGAGGTTGGCTTAAAATAAGCTTTCATTAATAAAAGTAGAGAAACACATAATTATGAAGTTACTCATCATTCCATTATAATATGTCCATTCATAATGAGAACTCAATTTGCACTAATTAATAATCCCTAATAATGTTATTCATTAAAATATTGTTATGGAACCTAAATCCTCTTAAAGGATTCTAAAAGAAGGTACATAGATAAAATAAAATTTTAAAATTATAATATAAGTTCTCATATTTAATTTAGTTAATTAATCATATATACTGGTTTTCAAATTTTGATATATAGAATATCTTAAAATATTTTAAATAACAACAAGAGAAATTATGTGGGCCATCAAATAAAATTATTAGGGAATTAAAATAAAAGGTTTGCAATAATTGAACATGCAAGTTGGTCTAAAGAAAGAGTTATTTGGACTTAAAAGAGAGAATAAATCCCAATAAAATTGTAATGCCCAAGTTAAAAAGGCTTAAACCTAAATCTAATGGGGGCATGAATGGCATCCAAACTCTAACCCAACAAGAGGAGGTCGTTTCCTTGTCCAACCCCAACCTAAAGAGAGTTAAAAAGGTGAACATCGGCCATAAATTTGTATCAAAATCGGATTTAAATATAACCTTTAGGAAAAAAAAGTCTAAAGTTGGACTATTTGGAGCCCTAAATCTATAAATAAGATCTTAAATCCCTTCTATCCAAACCCTTGGTTGTTCTTAGAGGTTAATGAGTGAGGAGAAAGGCGTGTTGGAGAAGGAGATGGAGAGTTCTTGAGGAGTTCTTTGTGTTCTTCATGCTTTTCATCTTCTTTCTTAGATCAACTAAAGGTAAATATTTTCTTAGGCTAAATCTAATTAAATTACTCTAATAAATTATTCAGTATGTTTTCCTTTAAGTTTATACATGACTCCATCGTTTAGAATCTCTTTAGATCTTCTATTGTGAGTTTTGGACTAAAACCCGTTGGAGCTCTTGCCATTTCTGCATTTTGGCTTTACAAGCAGTACTGCATCATTAACGTCGTATCGCAATATACCTCTCATTCATACCTAGGTTTCAATATTAGAGTTGATTGTGGTTCTCTGATCCCACCATGTTTTCCTCATTTTTCTGAAGCAATTCCTGTTTTAAAATTGTGATGCCCTACATTTTTCATAATTATCTTTTTTGTGTGGATTTAACTACTGAATTTTGATTTTTCTTAGTTTATGGTGGGAGGGTCCCTAATGGCATAATTGATTGCCGCCGAGATCCTATCGACGACAAAATTGTTTGTCGTCAAGATCAACTTAATGGCAACAGATATTGCAGCCAACCTTGTCTTGGCGGTAGCTTATCCTATTGTTAATCTGTTGTTCTTTCCTTTCATGTTTGGACTCCGTAGAGATAAACATTAGGGTTTTAATTTGAGTAGCGTTACAATAGGGAGCTTTAGCCATTGATAGGGGATTTTTTTTTTTTAGCTCAACTTGAGAGTTATCTAGAGAGAGAGAGAGAGAGAGAGAGAGAGAGAGAGAGAGAGAGATCTTTTATTTTAGAAGAGGCAGATCATCGTTGTCGGCCAAGTTCGTAGGTTCTCAAATTAGGACTTCACTTCCTCAACTCCAAAAGGTATTGTTGTGCGAGGAAATCGACAAGAGGAGCATGCATTGAGACGATTTCGTGAGGGGATCACCTAGGGCTATGATAGGATTCTCCGATTTAATTCGTTGTGGTTAGAGTGTAATTCAGGAAAGTAATTGGGATTTAGATCCATGATCATACCCTTTTAAGTTGTATATTTTTCTTAGGTTTTTATATGACTTAAGTTAAATAAATTTTGGATTTGATCGTCGGTTGAAAATTGTGTTCTTTTGTTTGCTCGAACTTGACGACAAGGTATCTTACCATCAAGGATCCCTGTTGACAATAAAGTATGCCGTCAATTACATCTTGACTTCATGTTATGATGTCGTCAACCACTTTTGGATAGTAGTCGACCTTGCCGTCTAATTCCTATTTTTGAGTTCTTAGTTTAATTCATGTTTAATGCAAATTGAGTGATTTAAGTAAAAACTTGATGTGTAAATCATTATGTCATGTAAATTAGGTTATTTTAATGCTACTGTATATCAACTAATATATAGTTAAATTTCTGATTATTGTGGTTATGTTTATTATTAATTATGAAGAATTATGTATGAAAATTTGATAGAAAATGGAAAGAAATTCTTTTATGCATCGTTTCTGTTGAGCTAAATCATGAGATTTTATGTAGTTAACCCTTTTAGTAGTGTCTTTACATATATAGCTCTGTTTATAGCATCTAAATTAGACTTCTTTGGTTTTTGGTCTCTATAATCTAACTTAGACCGTACTCAAAAGTCAAAGAAAAACGACTTTGACTTGTCTTAAAAATAGGCGTTTTTGCAAGCACTGAGTTAATTAGAACAAAATTAAAGAAGATTCTTTATAGATCCGTTGCTATCCAATAAGTTGAGTAACAACATCAGGGGGGGGGGGGTGATCGGCATCCCACGTGATTGGTGGCAATGTGGCATGCTGGCCCCCACGTGTGGTGGAGTCTGATATCTCACCGATCAAGGTTAGCTTAAGCAGCTCTGTAAACTTGGCGTTGACCTCTCGTCAAAGTGGCTCGAAAAGTAAGTTTGGGTAGGGGTGTGCAAAATATGGTTCAAATCGAAAAATTAAATCGGCCAATTCGGTTCGATTCGATTTGATTTCACGGACCTCGTTGTTTAGTTCTATTCCTGGATGAGAAATCGAAATGAATCGAATATATATATATATATATATATATATATATATATAATTATATAAAAAATCAACGATAGCGCAGTGGAAGGATCGAGACGTCCCGCGCCCTCCACGCGCGCGGTGGTCATGAGTTCGGAAAAAAATTATTTTGCCACTTTTTTCTAGAATTTCCAAAAAATTTTGATTTTGATTTGAACCGTACCGAATGAATTCGGTTCAGTTCGATTTCTCCCAAAAATGGAGAAACCTAACCGAACCGTTGTACACCCCTAAATTTGGGAGCATGAGAAGGATTTCTCATGCTACGTGTCTTACATGCACATAACAGGAGCCTTCGGTGACCTCCTCCCTTAAGCCATGTTAGGGGCTTAATTTCTCCTTACAACACAAGTCTTTCTTCAGGGTTAAGAAATGATGTAAACAAGTTTACTTAGTTCTCTTTGGTAAATAGTTACATAATTATATTTTAATTCATTTTGACTCTTTGTACTTTTAATTTAGTATCTAAACAATGTCCAATTAGAACAAAATTTTGAACATAAGTTAATTAGGAAGTGATACAAATTATGATAGTTTTAATTTGATTGTCTCAAAGTGATATCTTATTAAGTAAAAATTGTTCCAAAAATTATTAAGTTGACTTACACTCAATACCTGTGCTTTAATAATTCTTGATACTTACATTCTTAGAATCAACATATTTTTTTAGTAATTGTAGTGGCGTCAAATTTGATCCTATTTTTGGAATTTAGTGCCGCTCCATCGAGG